>CM021101.1:185380581-185495363 GCA_007115665.2 Sequoiadendron giganteum | reverse complement strand
TGACCTTTCAAAGATACCCTTGGGGAATGAATTTCAACCTCAATAGGTAAGATAGCTTCATAACTAAATACCAAAGAGTATGGAGTGGCACCGGCGGGAGTACATATGCTTGTGTGGTAAGCCCATAAGGTAGGATTAAGCTATAAATGTCAATCATGACCAGTGTCATTGCTGGTCTTTTTGAGGATCCTAATGATTTTTTTGTTAGACTCCTTCGCTTGGCTATTACCTTGTGGATAATAAGGAGTGGAAAAGTGGTGTTGGATATGGAATTCTTCACAGAGATGGCAGACTTCTTGGTTTTTAAATGGGCGGCCATTGTCTGTGATAATGGACTGAGGAACACCATACCGACAAATGATATAATTAAGGATAAACTTGGAAATTTGTGTGTCGGTAATATAAGTCATATGAATAGCCTCAATCCACTTGGTGAAGTATTCAGTTGCGGTTATTATGAACTTATGGCCATTGGAAGATGGAGGATGTATCTTACCTATGAGATCAAGTCCCCATTGGGAAAAAAATCATGGTGAAGTTATCAATCGAAGCTCCTATGCTGGTGCATGTATCAAGTCTCCATGTACCTGACACTATCAAAATTTCTTGATGAAGACATATGAGTCATTTTCCATGGTAGGCCAATAATAGCCTAGTCTCATAATATTCTTGGCTAAAATAGGACCACTAGAATGGTATACACATATACCCTCATGTAGCACACTTAAGGTTTCTTGTGCTTCTTTAGCATCAAGACATCTCAACAAGGTATTGTCTAAGGCATGTCTATAAAGGGTATCTTTGATGATGGTATATTTGGAAGCCTTATGGATAAATGTCCTAAGTTGGTTGTTTGATAGGTCTGAGGGTAGGATTTGGGCATGGAAGTAGTCATATATGTCCTTGTACCATGGGGAAGTGGGACCAACAAGCTCACACACCATCATAGAATTTGGGACATCATAGGCAAGGACCAAAATTTGTTCGACCAAAAACTTGAATTTAGGCATGTTGCTAGGTATGTCTAATAATGAACCAATGGTTACCATAACATCTGCTGCCCTATTCTGAATGTGGGGTATTTGTTGAAAGCTTATGTTATCAAAATATTACTTAAATTTTTTTGTCTGTCATGTGCTTATATGGGGAAAGTTTCTCATCTTTGGTTTCATACTCATCATTAACTTGTCGGACTACCAGTTGAGAGCCTCCATAAACTTGTAAATGCTTAATCTTCCATTAGACTGCCATTTTTAGTCCTGTTACAAGGGCTTCATATTCCGCTATATTGTTTGTGAAAGGAAAAGAAATTATGAATGACTTAGGAATAGTGTCACCTTGTACCAGTTGAGAGCCTCCATAAACTTGTAAATGCTTAATCTTCCATTAGACTGCCATTTTTAGTCCTGTTACAAGGGCTTCATATTCCGCTATATTGTTTGTGAAAGGAAAAGAAATTATGAATGACTTAGGAATAGTGTCACCTTGTGGTGTAACAAAAAATATACCTTCTCCCAAACCACGATTAGTATGGAACCCTTCAAAGTATAACTTCCATGTGGTTCTTTTGTCAATGGTGAAGATGAAATCATTAGTAAAATATGCAACTAGAGGATGCTCAGCCTTAATTGGTGCATCTTCCAATTGATCAACAATGACTTGCCCTTTTATAGATTTTCTTTCCACATACTGGATGTCATATTCACTAAGTATCATTACCCATTTAGCCAATCGACCTATTAGTGCTGCTTTACTTAGGAGATATTTCAAAGGATCGATCTTTGTGACTAGCATGGTTTGCTGATTTAGCATATAGTGCCTAATTTTTTGAGTAGAAAAAGCTACTGCAAGACAAGCACATTCTATGTGACTATAGTTTAGCTCATATCCCACCAAAGTACGTTTGGTATAGTGGACTGATCTTTCATGACCTTCATCATAATTTTGTGCAAGTAAAGCTCCTAGTGTCGATTGGGTTGCTTAAATATAAAGTATCAAAGGTTGAGTATTTGTAGGCTGCATTAACACAGGTTGTGTAAGCAGGTAATCCTTGATCTTCTAAAAATATTCTTGGCATTTGGTTGTCCATACAAACGGTACCCTCTTTTTGAGTAGGTGTTGGAATGGATGTATCTTGTTTGCTAACTATACTATGAAGTGTCTGATAGATTGTAATTTTCTTAGCTGACTGATGTTGGCTGGTGGGGGTGTATCCCTTATAGCCTTTACTTTTGTTGGGTCTACTTCAATTCCTCATCTAGAATGATGTATCCTAGAAGTTTTCCTAATTGAACACCAACGATGCATTTTTTTGGATTTAGCCTTACTTTATATGCTTCTAGTCTTTGAATATCTTATCTAGGACTTGCAAGTGATCAACTCTTGTTAATTATTTGGCTATCAAATCATCCACATAGTCTTCCATGAGAGTATGTACAAGGTCATGGAATATAGCTATCATGGCACATTGATATGTAGCTCCAACATTCTTAAGCCTAAATGACATGTAAAAGTTGTCTTGTGTTGTTCCTTAGATGAGATATTGATTTGATTATATCTAGAGAAACCATCCATAAGGGACAACATCTCATATCTTGTTGTAAGGTCCACTATCATGTAAATGTTTGGAAAAGGGAAGTCATCCTTAGGACATGCCTTATTGATATCTTTGAAGTCCGTACAAATGCGGATGCCCCCAGATGGTTTGGTTACTGGCACAAGATTAGAAATACACTATGCATAGTCTATTGATGTAATGAATCCGACATCCAATAGTTTCTTAAGTTCAACTTTGACTAGTACAATGATTTTTTGATGCATATTCCTTAAGTTTTTCTTGACGAGCTTAACACCTGGTTGTAATGGTAGATGATGCAATATAAGGTCAAGAGCCAGTCTAGGCATGTCATTACATGACCATGAAAATTTAATCTATCTTTTTGTAAAGAATTCATGAAACTTTGGTTGCTTTGTCTCTATCAAATGTGTTGCAAAGTAAATTACCCGAGTGTTATCTTCAGTGTTTATGTTGATCTTGACAGATTATTCCACTAAAATTGGTGAATTTTTCTTAGCAACTGGGAGAATGTTCAAAAATCCATTCTTGGGTGCCTCCGAGATGTTTTCGCCCTTGGATGCATCCTTTATTTTTATTGTTTCATCGTCCAAAGGTGCCTTTCGATTTTCACCTAGGGACTTGTCATTTTCATTTTTTTCATTATTTTTTGGTTTTGTCTTCACTTTCGCGACTAGAGGTGTCAACAAACTCCCCAAAATATGCCATGTTATCCAAGTCTATGGTAAATCTAGCCTTATGATCACCTCTAGGTATGCCTTCTTGCAGTCCCATGAACTCAACTATCGCTTCGTCGTTCTCAAATATGTTCAAAATGGGGGTGCCTTGTTGATCACAATCGATAAGTTGGGGATATACGAGGGGCATGTCATAATTGGAGTTATCAAATGTTGAGGATGACAAGGAGAGGATAGATTGGTTGACATGGTAACAAGAGTTTTGGACTAACTCCTTTTTGTTATTTTTCCTAGGGATAGGTAGACCCTGAGGTGGGACCACTGCAAGAGCTAGGTCATCAGAAGATGGTTCGTTAGGTGCCCAAGAGGAAGGATCAAGGGTTTCCCAATAATAAAGCTTAAGCCATTCTTCTTTTGACAAGGAAATTTTAGGAAGGGACTCAGTTGATTTTGGCGAGGTATTTAGCATTTGGTCAAGTTCCCCAAATAACTTATCTAGGTCCATTATGCTGGTAGAGGAAAGGGAATCCCATTCATATTTGTTTGAGTCAGGGGAGTCATAGTAGAATGGGTCATATGGTTTGTGGGATATATTGATGTCTTCGAAAGAACTCACTTCCTCTTGTGATGGTACCGTTGTACTAGGAATGCCAATCCTAATCGATTGAAACCCTAGCCTAGGACTTTTGGTCATTGTGAGGCAATGATTGGTTCAGTCCTTCCATTCTGGTATAGTTCTAACCCACTATGTCTATCATATCCTTTCTTTTGCATTATCATGAAGCCTTTTCCATATTGATCTTTAGATATTTGAATAGATGGTGGAGGGTTATTAGTGTCTTCGTTATATAACCAAGAGGTCACATCTTCTTGGTCCATAGCTTCTTTTCTTAACTCTCCCCATTTTGTGAAAGTCATTGTAGGAGGGACATGTATTGTAACAATGGATTGTCTCCTATCTATTGTGGGTAAAACATATGACTTAGGAGGAACCAACTAACTGACATAATAGGATGCTTTCATGCGATATTCTCTATGACCCTTATCTTGGATCTTGACCTTAGGATTGGAACATGGTGGTTGTGATGTAATGGATTTGGAAAGAGTTGATGGATCAATGTACATGGATAAGGTGGAGGATGAAGCCTCCTAATTCATAGACACATGTCATTGTGGTATTTGATGTAGGCTTGTGCAATATTAGAAAGGATCTGGATCGCCATTGATTATGATCTCGGTGTTATTGTATGGGATTTTGAGACATTGATGGTATGTAGAAGGTACAACCTTCATAGCGTGTATCCATGGTCTACCTAGTAGAAAATTATAGGGAAGGATGAGATCCAATACTTGGAAACTAGTATCTATAACCACAAGGCCAATCTTGATAGGGAGTGTTAAAACTCCCTTAGATGATCTTTCCTCATCATCGTATGCCTTAATGACTATACTATTAGTGGTGTCCACACATGCTTCTGAGAAACCTAATGCCTTAACCAACTTCAAGGTGCAAAGATTCAACTCTACTCCTCCATCTACCAAGACTCGTCTGACTTTGGTTTGATGGACAATAACTTCAAGGTGTAATGGGTCATTATGGTTGGTCTTCTTAGTTAAATAATCCTACTGAGAGAAGGTAGCATGATGAGAATTGGTTAAATATCCTACCATCTCTTCGAAATGATTGGTATCTAAGTTGGTGGGGATAGTTGTTCTTTGCAAGGATTTGTCCAGAATGGCTCGATGATTAGGTGAGAGGTTCAACAATTCCAAGATGGATATTTGTGTTGAGGTTTTTCCCAACTGATCAAGTAAATTATACTTAGGCTTGGAAGACTATGGCTGCAGCTCTGATGAAGGACCTAGAAGGGTTATCTTAGTTCTACATGTATTGACATCACATTCATGACACTTCTTTATGGTAGTGGTATAGATATTTTTGTTAGCAACTTAGATATGATTGATGATGGTACCTTAGTTATAGTCATACTTGGTATTGGAATAATTGGCTGAGGTATTATTCTTAGTTCCCAAATTGGAGGCCTTTCCTTTCCCATGGTCATGTAATGGATCTGTGAAGACCTTGTGATCACCATTTTTGGTATGTTTTTTCCCGTTGACTTCGATGGTTCTATCTTCAACAAAATCTTGTATGATCTTCTTCAATTTTTGGTATTGTTGTAAGTTATGTCCCTTTGTTTGATGGTACTCGCAAAAGGTATTGTCATCCCACCATAAGGGTTTAAACTATCTAGGATCATACTATTTTGGCTCCAGAGGTTGTATGAGTTTATGTTTGATTAGTTCTTTAAAAATTGTCTCGATGTGTTCCCCTAAGGGAGTAAACTCACATTCTGGAAATCTCCTCTACGGTCATTGTTGTTGTGAATTTTGGACAAAGTTGGCGTTTTGATCAGCATTTTTAAGCATGCCATGAAAGGGGTTGTAACCTCTAAGTGTGATGACGGGTCTTGTGTGTAGGGTCTTAGCGTCAACAATCTTGTTATTGGTTACGTTTTTGTTTCTGGACCAAAAATTGTTTCTATCATTGGGGACGTTTTGGTGTTGAACAAATGGATTCCTACCTGGTGTCTTAATTTCCCCTTCGTCAATGAGGGATTTCTCAAGTATTGTCCCTTTTTGCACTAAGTCCAGAAAAGAGGTACAACAATGTACTCTTAAGTCACTTCTTAGTTTTGGATGAAGATTTTCAAGGAATATTCTGACTTTTTGTTTCTCTGGTATTTCAACTGAACATCGACTAGCTAAACTTCTCCATCTCTAGGAAAATGTGGTGAAGTTTTCACCATCTTCTTACGTGGTGTGACACAAGATAACTATTGTGATTTTATTGTCTATGTTGAAGGTAAAGTGTTCTACAAATTTTTTAGCTAATTCGCCCCATGATCTTATGCCGTATAGAAGTTTAGAGAACCATTCCAATGCTATCTTGACAAGGGTTCATGAAAAAATTCTCATAAGGTACCTGGCATCATACAAGATGTCCATGCATGTTGTGGAAAATTCTATTATGTGTTCCAGAGGATTTCTCTTCCCATTATACTTAGGAAAATTTGGTATAATGTATCTGTGTGGGAAGGGTGTCATGTATAGTGCTTTGTCAAAGGGACATGGACATAAATCTTGCACTGAAATGGTTCATTTACCTGACATTGACATACTATCCATTTTTTGTTGGAGGGCTTGCATTTGATTTTGCAGAATATCTACCTGTGTTAAATACATGTTGATTGCGTTGTTAGGATCGATGTAAGTGTTCTGAAATGCAATGTTCTATGACAGATTTTGATTTTGTGTAGGAATATGTCTTGATGCAATATTTTGTGATAGATTTTCATTGGGTGTAGGAATATGTCTTATTTGTATTGTCCCTATTTGCGAAATGGTAATATTGGTGCTGATTTGTGGAATAGCTTGTGTCGTGTTTATACCAATTTTAGGCCTTTTACTTCTGGTGTTTGTGGCAAAGGGGATTGATGAGGATGATCCTACAATAAATTTTAGGCCCTATGTTATACCAAATGGTGTTGAATGTACAATTGAGGTAGTTTGAGTGGGTGTACCAGATGGTATTGCTACAGTAATCTGAGGAATAGAGACACTCGATGTCATGGTTTGTGTCGCTTGTGTAGATGAAGCTTTTAGTGTGTGGATGTCAAATCCTAGAGGTAGCATGGCACCTTCTACTAGTAGCTTTGCTAGGTATCTCTGAGGATCTTGTGCTAAACATTCATCTACAAAGGATGAAAATTTAGGATCTTAGATAGCGGTGTCTATGTATTCTACTTGAATCTGTCCATGTGTGTACCTAGTGAAAAAAAACTCAAGCAAGGCTTTATGAGGTCTCATTGATCCTGATGGTATGTTTGAGAAGGGATTGATGAAATCCTGTGGATCAACCATTTCTCTACATTTCTTTTTAGACCTTGTTTCAACCATGAAATTTTTTCCTCAAAATGAGGTGATGCAAAACTACGTCTAAGAATGATATGTTCTAGTCTATGTTTTTGGGATTTTATGGATATAATGAATGAATGCTACTATTATTTTTTTGGTATTTTCTGGAAAATAAAGAATGTCTTAAGTGATGAGATGCTAGGATGACAATACGCAAAATTCTAAAGTAATTGACTCTAAATGATTCTAAGAGGAGGTTACCTACCACCTTTATCTTAACCAAGGCTACGATTTAGCTTTGTCAAGGAATTTGATGTAGGAATAGGACCAAAAGATAAGGTGAAATCCCAAACTAGACTGATGAGGTGAAAAGGATTCACAAGTAGGACAAAAGATATTGTTGACAAGTGACTAGGTTCAATGACAATTATTATCGAAGCATGGGGGTATCCAAAGTGCAGAAAGTTGGCCTATTCTGAGATATGCAAATTCCTAAGTTTCATAAGTGGATGCCTTTAGTAAAATTAAATGACACCTAAAAGATGGAAAATGAAAATTTTGAGCAACTTTTTGGTTTCTTTCCAATGGTGATTGTGAAAAACAAAGATGGAGATGACTGTTTGGTTTCAGACTATGATAGTGAATTCTAGTTTTTATGTTGACAGGAAAATGTGGTTCAGGTTTACAGATGTGTCATGAAATTTAGCAGATGTGTTTCAAAAGGTCATATGTGGGTTTCTACTAAATTAGGTCTCGGTTTGATGATAGACACATGCGAATTACTATGAAAAATGTGACTAACCTTTAAACAAATGTGACTCGCTATGACAGATGCGAGTTAGTTTTATAGATGCGACTTATTGTTAAACAAATAAGACTCAGTTTTGCTAGTAAATGATAGTGGAATTAGTTTTGACAATTGCAGGTTTTTGGTTAACAAATGCGACTCAAGATGATAGATGTGATTTTTTAATTAACAGATGTGACTCATTTTGATAGATGTGGTTTTCTGATGAACTAGGTTTTCAACTGACTCTATTTCATAAAAAAAAAATTGGTATATGTAAACAATCTAAAAACAAAGTATTTTTGTTTGATAATCATGAACGTGTATACTTTTAGAAAATATGTACAATCCTAAGGCTGGTAATGACAATACCTGCTAAATTCTCACTTGGGTTTCACCAACTTCGCTTATTCAAAGCGGATGACTAGAAGCTTGACCACATTGGCTCCCCCTTACATGCCACACACTTCTCAGGTCAGCCAAGCTTCCGTTCCCATGACTCTCCCATGGAGAAATTTTCATCTCTACTATGAACCGTATGAACATGAGATGACTTCAAAGGTCTGACCTCTTGCACTAGCAAATAGGGGTTTTTGGTTAATCTAAAAAAAATTTGGCAAATTTAGTATGGAAACCCATTTAGAAAGCCACACAAGAGGCAATATTATCCCAATATGTAGAGGTTATGCTCTACAAGTTTTGATGCACCACAAGGGTACTGGGGGAATCAATTGGTGGTCTATAGGAGTTCCTGTAATGTTGAGTTTTCCTCAACATTAAAATTTCTATATCAGTTGGGAGTAGCTTGGCTTTAGGTCATCCCCAGTTATGAGTCGCTTTGGGGTGACTACTTTTTCCCACCAAAGCAAGCCCAAATTATAAAGTCAATAACAGTTTCTCTTACACCTAGGATCACACGAATGTGTAAGGGGAGATGATACTTCTATTATGGAATCGAGATCTAATCTAACACAGTTGTGCAAATGCACCAAGCCCAAAAGATAGTGATTCTTTTTAAACCCAAATGATGATTATCTATTCTACTCAATCAATTTGTTTGTTTTTAAAATATTTTCCTTTGATTTTGGTTCTGCAAATGAATTGTCAGTAGTTTTTGCAAATGTCTTCGACAACGATTCTGCAAGACAAATTGATTAGTATTTTTCTTGTTTTGTCTTCATCAATCATCCAATAAAAGAGTTTGAATGTTGTCTTCTACAAATAATCTTGCAAACACTACATTAACTGCCCTAAAACACATGCTGAAAATGCAAAATTAGTTGTAAAAAAGCTAAAAACTAAAGACAAAAATATAGAAATTCAGAAAATTCATTACTAGTCAGATGTGTCGCAAAAAAGAGCAGGTGCATCACAAAATATCAGATGCATTATGTAATGTCAGAGGTGGCTCCTGGTATGTCAGTTGCATCATTTCGTACTACACATGCATTGCTTTGTACTTGTACCTATAAAAAATTAAAACTTCTATAGATTTTGAAGACGGTGTCTTCACATCGGGTTCACCAAATGTAATGCTAGAATAAAACTAGAAAAAATATTAATCTAATAAAAAAATACTAATATAATCCTACGCTAAAAACAAAGAACAAGGAAAACTATGAACATATAAACAAGAATGATCTCACCCAATATCTGTATAAATCCTTGAATGACCTTGATTGCACTTCTCCATTTTGTCCTCGTACAATGATTGCCCTTGGATTTTAAAAACTATGCAAGTATGGCCTATTGATTATTGACTTAGCAAAATATCAAAGATTATTGAATTGTCTTCCTAAAAGTATAAAGATTTCGGGACGAGGAATAATGACAAAGGTTAGGTCAATTTACAAAAAAATGGTTTTTGAATGATCGACTCAAATTCAAAAGATAGATCGATGATTGAGATTAATGAATGACCTGCGATAGAGATACAGTGTCAGTAATAACATGAGGGAAAAATTCTACCTGATAAAGATTAAATTAAATAATAATTTAATCTAGTGTTGAGACTGTTCGAAATTCGGAAGAATAAAGGTTGCATGTGAGAGATAAAGATTGAAATAGATGAAACTTTGTGTTCGAACACACAAATGAATTATTTAATTAAATAAAGTTATTTAATTAATAATAATTTTCACGTAGAAGAATAAGACTGATTGATCAAACTAGAAAGTCTGTTTGTCAGAAATAAGCAGAAGATAACTAACTCACTTAATGAAATCTTGACTTAAGTGGTCAATGAATAACTATTTTTATGAATTAAATGTTTATTTAATTCAACATTCAAAATTTGGAGATTAAATTAAATAAATAAGGATTTTTTTAATTAATTGTCGGAAAGGTTAAAGAATAATTAAATAATTCAAAATGAATATTTAATTATAGTTGGAAATGTGGTAAAGGGTAAATTAAATAATAATTTATTTAAGTTTAGAAAAGGGATTAATTAATGAATTAGAGATGTAATTAAATAAATTACATTTATTTAATTAATCAAGATTGAATGAAGGTCATAATGAATTAATTAAATAATTTAAAGTTATTTAATTAATAGAGGATGAATGAATTTCTAAAATAATAGAATAATTAGCATTATTTAATCATGGCCATGAATATGAGAATTATGTCAAAAATGGTGTCGCAGGCCTAGACCAATTTTCAGTGTCTACACATTAAATTAAACTTTGAAAGTTCTTTCTACATATGTTCAGCTTCAAAAGATGGCTTTCTACCTAGTTAATTCTTGAATGGACTAGTATGTGTTTCCTTTTAATTCATGAAAATTCAATACACATGTGATTGTGGGTAATGAAATTTTATAGAATTGAGTTGGAGAAAATGCATTTTTAGAATTAACTTTAATTTGTATACAAAATATCGATATACTAATCATGCAAGAAACTAGAGAAGACATGAGCACCTCATGAAAGAAGCCCAAAGAAGATTTTGAGTTCCCTACATCACAAGAACCTCCTAGCTACTAACTAATAACAAATACCCATTTGGGAGATTTTAATCCATATGATTTCATGGATAGGGTTCAATGGTTTGATTCTAGCTTGTGTGTCAAGAACATGGTTGCCACTGGGATGCATTTGGAAATAGGGTTCCCATTAGTAATGGATTCCATAGAGTTAGTTCTAGAGTGCATGAAATCATATGATCCTAATAGAAGGGTGGTCCAAAATGAAGGAACGGTATATGTAGACCTATCTACAAATGATGTTGCCCACACATTTGGAATTATAGTATTTGCAAAGATGCACACATTAGATATAGAAGAATCAACTAAGGCATATGTGAATATGGAAGAGCACAATAAAAAGGTTTTGTTGTCGAATTAGTTCCAAGAGAGACCTAGGTCCTCAACTAGAATGTTGAAGAATATACTGAGGTCACTTTTTTTATCAGGAAATATATGACATGAAAACCTTGCTAAGTAGAATGGTGAGATGTAGAGATGCCAAAAAATCTGAACTATGGATGCATTGGGTTATCAAGAGTATGAGGGATAACCCTATTTGAATATATTGGTAAAGGTTTATTAGTGAAAAATTGCATGAACACATCCAATCATTCTACACTTTGGAGTGGTTCACTATGTCCTCATACATTGTGTGTTCTTGTTCCCTAAAGGAAACTATTCAAGGAATAAATAGATTGGTATTTCTAGCGCGAGAACCAAGGTAGAATTTGGTTTACCAAGATTTATTGTAGATTACTACCAATCAATATCAAAATCACTACCATAGGGTGAATGATTCCTTCTTAATGATACTAGTCAAGATAATGGAAGGAGACAAAGCTAAGAGAATATTCCCTAAGGCATAGGAGACCATTCGCTATATTGGGTGCTAGTACATCTAGCTCTCCACATTTACTAATATCAAATTAAAGGGTTGCCAAGTTATCCTTACATGTTACCTAAATATCCCAAGGATAAATGGAATTTCTATAGTTTGCAAAGTAGATGTTCCATCACATGAAGCATACCTACAAGCACAAAAGAAGGGACTAGTCAAATTTACCATTATTGTAGGAAGTTATAATTGTGTTTCAAATAAGAGTGCTAAATTGTGTGATGAGGAATTAAAGTCATATGTTTTGAAAGCCTTCATGTTTAAAAGTATTAATTTTGAGCCATTCAAGAGATTTTCTAAACAAATCAACAAAAAATACGCTCACATCCCTCATCTAGAGGATTTATGGGGTGATTGTGAAGATGAACATGAATTCAAGAAATGGTCTCATCAAAGGTTGACTATAGCCCAAATGAAAACTTTCAAGACACATGTTGTTATAGAGGAGATGGATGTAGACAATGGTGATGCTATGAATTCTCTTTATGAAGAATACAGGGTCTATAATGAGTCTATTCTTGACCTCGATTGGGAGTGGTTAGAGATGACTACTATAAATGAAATCTCTAGGCAGGTAATGGGACTTAGGTAGTCCTAGATAAATGGATATCTCAAGTTGTTGAAGGATGTTGAAATAACACTTACATACCCTCTTGGTAGAAAGAGGGGGCTCAAAATGACAAGCAACCTTGGATATGATGATTGCTTGGATAAGAGAGGGAAAGTCATGGAGGAAAAAGTCACCAAAGAAAGTAAAGAAAGGATAAATGAAATTTCAAGTCAGGGTGTTTCACTAGCTTTTCACCCAGATGATCTAGATAGAGAAATTTTGGCTATTCATACAAAAAAATTGAAAATGAAAACAATTGCACTTTCTTCCACAATACTACCTAGATAAATTTGAAACAAAATTTGACCCAAGGCATGTTTTAAAATATTGATAGATTTAGATGCCTTTTGTATTTGTTGATTGCCTCCACCCCGATTCCCACATCTCTGTTGGAATCAGGATTTAGAACTACACTATGGATTTTTGCCACAACCTTGGTCAAGGTATTTTCTTTATCCTGATCTTGATTTTTGTTGTTTTATCGAGATAGGGGTTTGGATTTTTACTTAAGTATGTTAAAGAGTTTTTGTTATTGTATCAACTCATGCATTGATTTTGATTCCCACTTTGCTATCAAGATCGGATTTTGGACAAACATCAAACCCTTGACATAGCTTTAGGTTCCATCATTTAGTTTTATATTGATTCAAATTTCTGATACAACCTCGGGATCAAAACTTAGGGAGAACCCTCAATTAACTCTATTTGATAAGTATCAATGCTTGGTGTTAACCTAATCTCAATTTATGAACACTTCGTGAGATTGGATCATGGAATGAAATTGAACCCTTTCCACCATTACTAGTATAAGTGTTGAGTTGAGGCTCGATCCTGATTATTGATACTATTGAAATGTTACTACACTAGGGTCATGTTCAAGGTTTTCCCAATCCCGACTTCTGATATAGTTCAGTATTATGCTTAGAATAGTCAAGTTCTTGGTTCTCTCTTGAACCCGAAACCCAAAAATATTGAATTAGCTTGAAAAATGGGATTTTTTATTGAATGAATGGGGATTTAATATGAATTCTTGTGCTAATATTCTCCTTACATGTCTTCTCTTTGTTTGATAATGGTCAGTATTGCAGAAATTAACAAATGTATGATTTGAAATAAGTAGTTGGTGAAGGGACATCAAGGGGAGCAATGGTTAAAAAGTTAAAGAATGAAAAAGTTCTGGCTACCATGAAGTGAAATTTCCAAGGGACCCCAATACCATCCAAATTTGGTTCTAAGGTCATGAAGGTCACCGATACACTTATTGGCCATATTGAATTGAAGCAATTTTATGATGATAATTTCTCAAAAGATGCTTCCCTAAGGGCCAAGAGGATTTCTAATTCTAGGTTGGAACATGTGGCTACTTTCCCTATTGTTGTGCAATGTCTAGAGTTCATTTTAACCATTGCACATGCTTACAATCCAACTCAGAGGTAGTGCATTGATTCACAAGGAAATGCGATCATTGATTTATCTTTGGGGATGATTAGACTAGTTTTTGATCCTCCTCCTCATGCTAACCCCAAGATTATGTCTAAAGATAATGCACACAAATGGTGGGAAACAAATGAAGAAGGTAATAAAATTATTATTAATAAGAGTTGTCTCAAAACAGAGAAGAAATCAATTAAGAAGAAGCCACCCAAGCCTAAGAGGTCTAATTTCTCTGAGGATATCAGTGATATGATCACATTGCTATCAAGATTATTTGGGAAAGAAGATTCTTGTACCTTTGAGAATTGTATGTTCCCATTTATTCAACTGGTTCTAGATGGGAAACAATATTTGGATTGGGGATAGATAATTTCAGACATCCATGATCAAATGATGAATGTAAGGGAAACCAAGACATTCTACATGTATTCATATGTGATCTACTATGCTGCAAGGATGGGACGGTTTCTAGGGTTAAATATTATGGGCTCAATGGATGATGGTCTAGATTAGAAGAAAGTATGGAAACACTATGATCAACTCGAGTTGAAGGAAACAAAGAGACATTTTAAAAGAGTCAGTGATGCATTTTTATATGTTATCATTAATTAGGTTATAGGAGATGTTGGCTTTAGGTTGGCATGGGAAGCCATGGAATTTATTGAAGAGTGGAGATGTTGGTTTATCCAATACCCAAAATCCACCTATTTCAGATTGTTTGGATATGCAAAACACCCTTTGAAACTACCAAGGTATTGCGGTGATAGGTGGGTCTTGATGGAGTTTTCTCATCAAGTTGTTGAGGTGAATACCAAGGTTTTTGGAATGCACAAGGCTTCTTGTCATTCATTCCCAATGTAGTTGGGGTTTTATTTTTGTTTCTCCTCTATAGCAGCTAAGTCAACAATAGAGGAGTTCTAGTCAATGAACCTCAAACATCATACATCCCAAAAGGACTTTGATCGTAAGAAGAAAATGAATAGTATATATGCTTCCCAATTTCCCCTTCATCAGTCACTTCTCGAAGAATTTTGGGAAAAATTACAGGATCAATTTGAAGAGAGAAGAAGGGGATATGAAAGATTGACCATCCCCAAAATGAAAGACTTTGGGGTGAAAGAAGGAATACCAGAGGGCACTTCTAATGATGGGATCTTTCTTGATCCCCGATATGAAATGGATACAGTGGCCACCAAGGATTTGGAGCCAATCAATTGGATGGAGGAGGAAACTAATATTCGTCAATTTTCACAAGTAGTTTTTGATAGCTTGAAGTGGCTTAGTGTTCGTCTAAAGCAACAAAGATTTAAGGCCTCAACAAAGAAGGATTCTAGTAGCAATCCTACCTCTTCTACAGAAATTAGGTAGTACAAGAGGATAAAGAGAACTATTATAGCCATAGAAGAACCTACCCCATCAAAAAAATAAATTTCAATGGAGGTCACCGAAGCTTTGGAAAATTCTAAGGCTACTTAACAAGTCATTGTTGTAGGGTTTATTTCAGGTCATGGTGCTACACCCTTAACTATTGTGTATCCTGAGAAAGAAACTACTGCTTGGGAAGGTCCTTCTGATGTTCCTATGAAAAATGAGGGTATCCCTCCCACTACACCCTCAACTTCCAGAGCTACAGTTGGTCAATATGAAAGGCCCCTATGATTGATGTGACAAAGCCACTTGTGTCCTCTCATTTTGAAGAAACTCCTCTTTAGGATGAAAATGCAGAATGGGGAGAATATCTTGAAAAGGATGAAGAAGGAGTTGGAGAAGAGGACACTGGATTCCAAGAAGGAAGCCTTTGGGATGAGGTTGCAATGAGTGATGTTTTGACTACTGAGAAACAAAAGGAAATACTAGAGGCTACTCAAAAACAAACCACCAAAGAGCTATCTAGTGAAGAAGAAGAACAACAAAAGAAGGATGAAGACCTAGCTCAAGAAAATGATGTTGTAGAAGCTCAAAAGAGAGTTGAGGAAGAGGCGCATTCATGGGAGTTGGAACGACAAGAGAAAAAAAAGCAAGACAAGGTAGTAGAAATTAAGAGATGAAGAGGAGGCTGCGAAAAAGGAGCAAGAAATGAAAAATATAGAAGATCTAAAGGCTTAAAATGAAAGGATGAAACATGAGAGATTGCAAAAAGAACATGAAGAGCAGAAAAGGAATTCTTCTAAGCAGACTATGGAAATAATTTCTTCTACACCTCCTTCATCAATAGCTCCCAGTACTCAACCAACTACTCCTACATGGCATAAA
Organism: Sequoiadendron giganteum; assembly: GCA_007115665.2. Lineage (NCBI taxonomy): Eukaryota > Viridiplantae > Streptophyta > Pinopsida > Cupressales > Cupressaceae > Sequoiadendron > Sequoiadendron giganteum. Next base: position 185,479,246 of record CM021101.1, on the reverse strand, counting down.
TTAAACTTGGAGAATAGACAACAATTTCAAGCTCAGCCAGTGACATGGGATGACATGATCAAAGAAGAGGAAAAAGTGAAGACTAAGAAGAAACCTCATGCTATTCACACTACAAGGCTCATTGATGATGGAGACTTGGTAGAAAATATTTATACCCCAGTGGCTGATAAAGATGATAGGGAGTTGCAGGCTTCAAATTACCAAGTAAGAATTGTCAATTTGGGTATGCAAACAAGAAATCAATAGATAAATCTCATTGAAATTATGGCTACAACTACCATCACGACTGATAAAATACAAGTAGGCCAAAGATGAGCTCAAGGCTCAAGTAGGGAAAATGAGAAATTTTCTGAAAGAACTGATTACATCCACTCCTGAATAGCCAACATCATCAAAATTTCCTATCTTAATGAGTTGTCAAATGGTAGATGAGTTCAATGCAATAAAGAGGAAATCACAAATGATGGAGAAGTGGATTGACCTTCTTAAGAAGGAAACAAAGGACCTTTTCACTACTAGTTCAAAGATTTATAAAGAGGTGGGTGAACTGGTCAAGTCCTTAGGAAATACGTTAAGTTTCTAGGAATGAAAGCGGATAAGTATGTAGGATATATGAAAAAGTTGATGATTTTGAAAAGGGTGCCAAGGCCAGATGTGATTGAATATGCCATTTTGGAAGATCAAGATTTTGGTTATCTTGATAAATGTATGAACATATTGATCTTTAAAATATAAGTCCTCATTGAACATAGAAGAATATTATAGCAGGATCAACAAGACTTGTTTGATAAAAGAAAGGTTGTAAAGGGGATTACTATCGAAGTGATTGGTAAGGAGGTTTCAACAAGTGTTGGTTTGATGTCTTTACAAGAAATGAAAGATCAATGGGATAATAGATTGGAGGAAATGATTAAGAAAGGAGATGATGATGAATGGATTCTTATAGATAAGCTTATGGACATTAGATTTTATGTACGAGACGTTGTGCAGGATGTTGCATAGCTACAAGATATGTATACAACTACCACCAAAGAGTAAAAAAGAGCAATGTTTAGGGTGGAATGAGTAGATGTTCTTGAAGATGAGACCTTACAGTAGATTTGTAACAATACTGATGATTAATTAAAATAAGTTAAAGCATCTAAAGAAGCTAAAAGTGGCTGAGTAATAAGAGGAATACTCCATTTTCTGAAAAGGGATAAATTAAATAGTGTCAACCAGCTCCAGATGCCTAGTGGGAAAAAACACCTCCAAATCAGTTTTTGGTAATTCCAGATCAATTTTTGTAGGCCAAAGATTAGGCGTAGTGATCAGTAGTAGACAAAGCAGTAACTCTCAATCAAATTTTGACCAAATTTTCATAGGGCATACTTCTCAGCTCCAACAATTTCAGCAAAGAAAGAGCTCAGACTTAACTGTGCGGTGACTCTATAATTGTGGATTTGGACCTTGAATTCATGCATCATGATTTTTGATAGGAGAGATTAATGTTAATTCTTTGTATAAGTGAAAATTCTCTCTTGATTATAAAGGTTGGCTGATTGAAGTCATATTGGCTACCTAAAACTAGACATCTTTATTTTTACAGTTTTATGCAAAAGTTGAACAATTTTACATTTTTTAATGCAAATAGTTAGTTTTTAGAATTTTAATGGTTTAGTAATGATGACAATAGGGTATGCCAGTGAATATTGTTGTGTGTAAATATTTCTTAAAATTAGTGAAAATCGATAAGAAGAGATTGAATTCAAAACTATCTATTGTGTTATATGTGGATGATTTTTCTTGTCATTTATTGATCTATGAATTTAAGTGATGAGCTTGTGATATTTTATGATTGAAAATTGATTCTAAAAAGTGATATTTTAAATCTTTGGTCAATTTTTTCTATTTATTTATAACCACCATGTTAGATTAGTTTGTATTATCTAGTTTGTATTGTTCTACTAGGAAAGGCCCCTTGAACATTATAGTTGCATGGACCACTGAATGATGACAACATAGTTGAGAACCAACTATAGAGACCTTGGAAGATAGGTAGTTTTAGATTAGTTATCTTTTTTAGGATAAATAGAGTAGAAATATTTTATTTAACGTTGATGTGTTACTTTTGACCATCAAAAGAATTGGTGGTAGAAGGAGGGTCTAGAATAAAAAAATTGAGTGAATTGGGTCCTTTTCACTAAATGGGTTTGAAATAGTTCTAAGATCTGCTATAAATCTAGAGCCACTAGGTGAACTTTGATCTCCTACTAGACCCAAAAGACACGGAACTTTAATCCCACCACCATTAACACCATGACCCACTCCACCTAGATTTACATTGATACCACAACTGGCACAACCCAACCTATTGGCAACACAAGGGAAGACAACTAAGAGTGTGGGGGGGGGGGCTGAATCAGTTGTCATAAAATTTCAAACTTATTAATCTTATTAACCTTAATTCTCAGATCTAATTATTAACAGTGAAAGCATGAATCAACAACACATCAGAAACACACATAACACCAAGATTTTTTTGCGTGGAAACCTTGTTAGGGGAAAAACCACGGTGGAGGTTAATCCAAAAGTTATACCCTATTAAAATTGTAAGAAGAATATAAGAGGAATATACATGCATTCAAGTGCACTTCCTAGAGCTCACTACTCAAAGGAAGACTCACTTTCTTACAAAAATATATTTAGATTAAAAGCATCTGAAGAATTTTATCTGAGAAAGTAGCATCTGGAAATGCCTAAGTACAATTCTGGTTAAGCAGATGAACACTTCTTCACTTTCTTCCACTCATCTTCACACTCTTCTCTGCCTTCGAATGATCTAAACCTTATTCACACATAACACTCACCCACTTCACATCAAACTTATTTAAAATGAGATAAACAATTACTTTATATATATCCGCAATAAGAAATTACATTGCTTTATTTCGGCTTCAAAAAACTAATAGAATGAATGCAAACTGTCGGCCCAAAACAATAAAGATTATCAATGTGCATCAACCAAAGTTGGACATAACATAGTAGAGACCCAAAAAAGTATCCTGAAACACAAAACAACTTCAAATATTCTTCCTCAAAGATCCACAACACGCTTCAAACACATTGTCGTCAATGAACATGAAAAACATGAACACACAAGAGAAAATCTTGGATCACGAGCACAATGATCAATGTGAACATGCAACAGAGATAGACCATGCTCTAAAAATTTCCACAAACACCATAGGAACATACATAGCAACTTAGATTACTAGAATCGCATTGTCTTCTTCCATGAACACCACTTGCAGTAACATAATAGTTGTTAGAACACAAAAACTTATAACTTCCTCAAATCTTCATGCACACCTCTGAAATTTATAGAGTAGAAAATAGATAGGCTTGAGAACAAACCCTTTAATTTGAAACACCTAGTTTACAATGTACTAAACTTTATACCATACTGATCTTCAGTGCTTCATAGACAACCTATAACATATTTATTACAATTTTCTCAATATACTCGACATATACAGTCTTAAAGACATTAATGCTAATAGTGTTGATATCAATGACAACCAAAACATCCAACAATCTCCCCCTTTGGAATTGATGGAAACACATGATGTGAAAAATACACGATCACCGCAACTAACTCTTCTTCCAAAAATCTCCCTTTTACACATTTCTCTTCTCATATTGTTCTTCTCCCCCTTACTTTTAGCTCTTGCATAGTTTTTCACATTAATCTTCTCCTTGTTTGACATCAATGGAAAAGGTACACAAGCTCTGAACCACATATTTGAATAATCTTACTACTTCCCCTGAGTAGCGGCCACCACAACATCAATATGGATCAAGATATGACTATGAATGCACAAACTGATGCAAAGACTATGTATCTTAGTTTTGATTAGGAGGGTAATCACCCCTAACTTCCCTCTAAGATACTCAAAAGTATCTTTAGGAAAATTCTTAGTAAAGATATTTGCAATTTGTTCCTTAGTAGACACATACTCCAATATGAATTTCTTATCACTCACTTTATCTCTCAAAAAGTGGTACTTGATAGATATATGATTTGTCTCTGAATGCAACACCATATTCTTTGATATTTTTATAGCACTTGAGTTATCACATAATATGGTAGTAGGTTCATCATACACAACTCTCATATCTTTTAGCATCTATTTCATCCACAAAAATTGAGTACAGTTGTTAGTAGTAGCAATATATTCTACCTATGCAGTAGACAAGGAAACAACATTCTTCTTTTTGCTTAACCATGAAATCAATTTCTTTCCCAAAAAAATTGTGCCACCACTAGTACTTTTCCTATCATTCACATCTCCTACCTAATCAGAATTAGTAAAGGAACTTAAAGTAATATCATAATCTTTAGCATACCATAGGCCAAAATCAACTGTTCCCTTCAAGTATCTAAAAGTTCTCTTTACAACAGTCACATGAAATTCCTTAGGATCGGCTTGAAATCTAGCAACAATGCACACAACATCCATGATATCAGGTCTAGTTTGAGTCAAATACAACAATCCACCAATCTTTGATTTGTATCTAGTCTAATTTTCCTTTGGAGAATCATCATCTTGTGTCAACTTACATCTGGTCACCATGGGTGTATCGGCTGGTTTTGAATCTTCCATACCAAACTTCTTCAATAGTTCTCTCACATACTTGGACTGAGATATAAAGATCGCTTCATCTACTTGAGTAATTTTCAATCCCAAAAATAATTTCAACTCTCCAATCATTGACATCTCAAACTCATTCTGCATTTCATTAGAAAACTTCATGCAAAATCCATCATCTCCTCCAAAAATGATATCATCAACAAAGGCGTCCACAAAAAAATTTGTATCATCATCAATCTTGAAATACAGATTACTATCAGTAGTACCTTTGTTAAATCCAAGCTTCATCAAGTACTTGTCCAATTTGGCATACCAAGCTCTAGGGGCTTGTTTGAGTTCATACAATTCTTTCTTCAACCGAAAAATCATATCTCCTTGATCAGTCAATTGAAATCCATCACGTTGCTCAATATATACCTCTTCTTCTAATTCACCATTTAGAAATGTTGACTTGACATCCATCTGATAGACTTTGTATTTTTTGTAAGTCGCATAAGCAAGAAACAATCTCATAGCTTCAATTCTAGAAACAAGAGAAAAAAATTCCTCAAAGTCAATACCTTCCATCTGAGAGTATCCTTTACATACCAGTCTTGCTTTGTTTATGATAACTTCACCTTGTTTATTCAGTTTGTTTCTAAAGACCCATTTAGTTCCAATTACATTTTTGTCTTTAGGTCTAGGAACAAGAGCCCATGTATTATTATTCTCAATTTTTTGTAGTTCTTCTTTCATAGCTTCAATCCAATGTTCAACTTTGCATGCTTCATTTACATTACTTGGCTTAGCCTTTTAAATTAAGCAATATTCTTCTACAATTCTTCTCCTAGTCTGGACACCTTTGTTCTTATCTCCTATAATTTGAATTTTTGAATGATTTAATCTCACATACCTTGGAGTCTTAGAGTTTTCTTGAATTTAGGATCTTGAGGTTTCTCTTTTGTACTTTCAGCAATCTCTGCTTCTTCTTGTTCTTCTTGATTCACCAGAATGATCTAAACTTGATTTGAAGTTTGACTCTTGTTTGTACTGTCATTCTGATCATCAGAATCATATCCACAGGTTTTGGAGGGTCTAGAAATTTCTTCATCAACCTTAACATTTTCACTTTTAACCATTTTCTTCAATCTCTTGTTGTAGCACCGGTAGGCCTTACTATTAGTGTAATAACCAAGAAAGATTCCTTCATCACTTCTAGCATCAAACTTTCCTAGATCTTCATCTAGTGCAGGGACAACTTGGGGTCTACATGCCTCCATGAGGCTTTGGTGAACCTTGGTTTGTTTTTCAAGATGTTTCTGGTGTAATAAGGTCCAAATGACCATTCTCAGTAGTTTATAATGAGTTTCTATCTTTGTCATGGGTTTTTAGTGTTTGAACTAGGTCTTCTCCTCACCTTGTAAACTTGGTGCATCTAGGCCTAATAAAGAAACAATGTTCCATGATGAAACTAGGTAATAGAGGGAATTTACCTTGATGATTTGGTAGGTTTTGAGGCATCTTAGACATCTTTTTTGTGTGTAAATAATTCGGGTTCATGTGTGTTGTGTTAAGTTGTCTTAACTAGGCAACTTGTTTTGAATTCAAGTTTGTTAGTCCTCCAATAGACCTCTAATTCAAAAAATAGTTGAGGGACATTCGGAGGAGGATTAAATAGGCCTCTCTTGGTCAAGGCGAGGTTTATTGTTAAGTTGGGAAGAAGATTGAATGAAAAGAACTCTGTTTTTCTTTGATTTTCTATGTAAACTTGTTGATCCCATACTTGGTATGACTTGTAGATTTCCTGTGTGATTCCTAGGCTGATATGGATTGAAAGAGGACTAATTTGGATTCATTTTGGTGGTGGTTAAGTAAAAAACCATAAAGGATTAGAGGAGTTCTTACCAATTTTATGAAACTGGTCAAAAACTCTCAAAACTAGGGTTTTGATCACAAAAATACATGCAACTCGCCATTACTTCTTAGTCAGGGCTTAATTCTTGGTGTAATGGTAGAGTCCATCATGCATTTTATGGTTGAAATGGTCTTAGAGAATGGTAGAGGGTTTGGAGTGACTTTGTGGAGACTCTAGGCTTGGCATCCTCATGTGACAAAGCCTAATTGTGGTGCAAAAGTCTGAGTTTGTTGATTTATGAGTGAAATTTATTATGTAGAATTCCTAAAAGGGGTTGAAATGTGTGTGTTGATGCTGTGAGAACCATATTATTGTCTTAGGGTAGTTGGGATGCTCTGAGATAACCTAGTTCCTATTTGGAGCAGTCAAATAGGCTTCCTTGTGGCATTACAAAAATGATCCTTTGTGCTTGTGCTAAAAAATGTCATACATTGAAGCTTTGAGAGTTTGTAATGGTCTATTTGAGGAGTCTAAATCAGGGGCCACTTGTCTAGTTCTTGTCTTTATAGAGGTTTTATATTGACTATCCTAGTTGACAGGGCTATAAGGGAAAAATGCCTAGTGAGGGAGAGTTTGAGCCCTTATGTTGTTCCAACCATGTTGGCTCCTAACAAATATGTTAAATAGAGGTTATGCACTAACTCAAGAGCCATAAATAGGATAACCATCAGATATAGGTTTCATATGCCAAGAATGGAGGATATTATGGATTGTCTAGGAGGGGCTTACTATTTTTCTAAGATTTACTTGAAAAGTGGATACCCTCATATTAGGATCAAAGAGAGGGATGAAAGGAAAATAACATTCAAGACCAATGAGGGTCTCTATGAGTGGATGGTGATGCATTTTGGCTTGTCGAATTCCCCTAGTACCTTCATGAGATTAATGAATGAGGTATTGAAACTGTTATTGGAAAATTTGTTGTGGTTTATTTGGATGAAATTCTTGTGTTTAGCAGGTATAAGGAGGAGCATTTGAAGCATCTTGATATGGTTCTAAGGAGATTGCATGAAGAGGGATTTTTGATCAACATGCAAAAGTGTGAGTTTATGAAAGAAGAATTGGTCTATCTTGGGTTTGTCATAGAAAAAGGTAGTTTGAAAATGGATCCATCAAAGGTTGAGGCCATTCTCAATTGGCCAACACCTAGGTCAGTGGGTGATGTGAGGAGCTTTCATGGCCTTGAAATATTCTACAAAAAATTCATAAAGAATTTTGGTCACATTTGTGCACCAATCATTTATACAATCAAGGGAGATACGAAGAGCAAGTTTGAATGGACCAATGAAGCAGATGAATGGTTTGAATATTTGAAAAGAAAGGTATCGCAGTAGCCTATCCTTTCTCTTCTTTATTTTAATAAAGTCTTTACAATTGAGTGTGATGCAAGTGGTCAAGAAATAGGTGTTGTCCTAAGTCAAGAGGTTAGACTGGTTGCATTATTTAGTGAAAAACTAAATGAGGCTAAGAGAAAACATTCTTCATATGATCTAGAGTTGTATGCTATGGCCCAATCCTTAAAGAAATGGAGGCACTACTTGTTACCAAAGGAGTTTTTTGTATTCATTGAAAACCATGCACTTAGTTTATTGAATGGATAGGAAAAGTTGAACCAAAAGAACATAAAGTGGGTTGAATACCTACAAGAATACACCTTCTCCATAAAGCACAAGAAGGGACAAGAAAACAAAGTTGCAGATGCCCTTAGTAGAAGGGTCATGTTGGTTCAAGAGGTTCAGTTGCAAAGTGTGCACATAAAATGTCTTAAAGGTATGTATAAGGAGGATGAAGATTTCAAGGTTGATTTTGATGTTTGTTCTCAATTTTTAGATGATTTTCATAGTGATTATGCTGATTATGTTTTGCAATATGGCCTATTGTTTAAAGGGGCTCAGTTGTGCATACCCAAGTTCTCTATGAGGGAAAATTTGATAATAGAAAAGCATAGTGGAAGTCTTGGAGGGAACTTTGAACTTGACAAAACCTTGGATCAGGTTAGGAGGTTTTACTTTTGGCCTAAAATGTAGGTGGATGTAAGAAAGTTTGTGGAGAATTGCACTATATGGCAAAGATCAAAGGGAATTACTTCAAATTCTGGCCTATACCAACCTCTACCAATCCCAAATAGACCTTGGGAGAGCATAAGCATGGATTTTGTCTTAGGACTGCCTAAGACTCAAAGAGGAGTTGATAGTGTTTTTGTAGTGGTGGATAGGTTCAGTAAAATGGCACACGTTATTCCTTGTAAAAGTACTAATGATGCCACAAAAATATTGCAGGACTATTCTTCAAAGAAATTGTGAGGATCCACGGTGCTCTTTTGAGCATTGTGTCAGATAAGGATTCCAAATTCATTGGTAACTTTGGGAGGACCCTATTAAAGAAGTTAGGGAAAAATTTGCAATATAGTTCTGCCTACCATCCTAAAATGGATGGAAAAACAAAGGTGGTCAATAGATCACTTGGTAAATTTTTAAGGTGCTTGAGCAAAGAGCATGGTCTCCAATGGGATTCGATGCTGCCCCAAGAAGAATATGCTTATAATGATTCTCTTGATAGAAGCATAGGAAAAAGTCCCTTTGAGGTGGTGTATGGAATGAACCCAAGGGAATCCTTGAGTTAAGAGATTTGAAGGAAAATGGAGAAGAGAAGTGCGGAAGGAGAGGAGTTTTCCATTGCAATGAAAGCAATTCATGATCAAGTGAAGGATAATCTCAAGAAGAGTGTGGACAAATACAAAGAGAGGGCAGATTTGAAAAGAAGGAATGTTCACTATAATGTGGGAGATCTTGTTTTTTGATACTTGAAGAAGGAAAGGCTACCTAATGGAAAATACACCAAGCTTCACATGAAGAAGATAGGCCCTTGCAAGATAATTCATAAGTTTGGGAAAAATTCCTATGAGATAGAACTCCCTCCTAGAGTGGCTATCTCTCCTATATTTAATGTTGTTGACTTGTACCCCTTTAAGGGATCTTTGGATGTAGGTGCAAGTGTTGAAGATGATGAAGATTGGGTGTAATACCTTCCACCATCTGAACCTTTGAAACTTGAGGCTATCCTAGACACTAAGGAGGTAAAAAGGACAAGAAATAAGGCTTATAATGAATTTTTGGTTAAGTGGCAAGGTCTTCCACCTGAAGATGCAACTTGGATGAGTGAAGAAGATATCAAACAACATGGAATTACTCTACAACAATGGATCTCAGGTGGTACTTGAGATCTCTTCCACCCCGGGTGTATGGTGTAGGGGCACCTTGGGGTCTACATGCCTCCATGATGATTTGGTGAATCTTGGTTTATTTTTCAAGATTTTTGTGGTGTAATAAGGTCCAAAGGACCATTCTTAGTAGTTTTTAATGATTTTCTATCTTTGTCATGGGTTTTTAGTGTTCTAACTAGGTCTTCTCCTCACCTTCTAAATTTGGTGTATCTAGGACTAATAAACAAACAAGGTGCCATGATGAAACCAGGTAATCGAGGGAAGTTAACTTGATAATTTGGAAGGTTTTGAGGTGTCTTGGGCATCTTTTGTGTGTGTAAAGAAGTTGGGTTCATGTGTGTTGTGTTAAGTTGTCTTAACTAGGAAACCTGTTTTGAATTCAAGTTTGCTAGTCCTCCAACGACCCTCTAATTCAAAAAAAAGTTGAGGGACATAGGGATGAGGTTGGAAATGATTAAATATGACTCTCTTGGTTGAGGAAAGGTTGATTTTTAAGTTGGGAAGAAGACTAAATGAGAAGAACTTTGTTTATCTCTGATTTTCTGTGTAAACTTGTTGATCCCATACTTGGTATGTCCTGTAGCTTTACTATAAATTTTCAAGGCTGATATGGATTGAAAGAGGTCTGAGTTGACTTCATTTTGGTGGTGGTTTGGTGTAAAACCATAAAGGATTAAAGGAGTTGTTACCGATTTTCTGAAACTGGTCAAAAACCCTCAAAAATTGGGTTTTGATCACAAAAATGCATGGAACTTGCCATTCCTTCTTATTCAAGGCTTAATTATTGGTGGAATGGTAGATTTAATCATGTATTTTATGGTTGAAATGGTCTTGGAGAATGGAAGAGGGTTTGGAGTGACTTTGTGGAGACTCTAGGCTTGGCATCCTCATGTGATAAGCCTAATTTTGGTGCAAAAGTCTGAGTTTGTTGATTTGTGAGTGAAATTTTTTGTGTATAATTCATAAAAGGGGTTGAAATGTGTGTTTTGATTTTGTGAGAACCATATTATTGTCTTAGGGGAGTTTGGGTGTGCCTAGATTACCTGGTTCCTATTTGGAGCAGTCAAATAGGCTTCCTTGTGGCATTACAAAACTGATCCTTTGTTCTTGTGATGATAAATGTCATACCCTGAACCTTTAAGGTTTTGTAATGGTCTATTTCAGGAGTCTAAATCATGTGCCACTTGTCTAGTTCTTATCTTTATAGAGGTTTTATATTGACTGTCCTAGTTGATAGGGTTGCAAGGGAAATAGGCCTAGTGTTGTTTTATTGAGTAGTTGGTTGTTCTCAAGAATAAAAATCAGATGTGTGGGCTTAACTTGGTAATTTTAAAGGGTCTCATGTCCAATTCCATCCTATAATAATGTTTGGTCTAACAGATTCCATGTTAGTAGTTGGGTTACTCCATAGAGTCAAGTGAGGCTTGATGTCTTAGTGGGAATATTTGAGAGAAGTTTTGTCAAAAATCACATCTTGGTTGATCCACTTTGCATCATCATCTCTCCTGATATAACATTAAATCCCAAATATTTTGAAATATCTAACAATAGGCTTATGACCAAACCATAGCTGAAAAGGATTCTTACCAGTATTACCTTTGATTTGTACCCGGTTAAGGATATAGACATCAGTACTCACAACTTCTCTCCAATGGATATGAGGGACATTTCCTTTCAAAATCATAGTTATAGAAACCCCTGGAACTGTCATGTTCTTCCTTTCCACAACTCCATTTTGATGAGGGGTCCATGGTGCAGATAGTTGTCTCTTTATCCCATGTTCTTCACAAAAAGAATTAAGCTCACTGGAAGTAAATTCACCACCTCTATCTGATCTCAGACACTTAATCTTTAGACCTATCTCTATCTCAACCTTAGCCTTAAAGATATTGAGATTTTCAAAAGCTTTAGACTTTTCCCTTAAAAAAGTAATCCATGTCATCCTAGAGTAATCATCAATAAGCAACATGAAGTACATGTAACCTTGTAGACTTATGATTCTAGCAGAACCACACAAGTCAGTATGCACAAGCTCCAACAATTCATTTGAACAATGATGTTTTCTATGAAATGAATTTCTAGTTTTTTTTCCCAAATGACATTCCTTGCATATGGTATTACAAGGCTTCACCAATTTAGGAAGATCTCTCACTGCCTGTGATGAACTTATCTTGATAATATTGTGAAAGTTTACATGACACATTATTCTATGCCACAACCAACTTTCATCAACTTGAGAAATCAGACAAATTTTACTACTAGCATTCAGATGAAAGATGTTACCTTTTTTTTTTGTACCTGAAGCAATCACATTTCTAGAACTTCCCAGTATGCTACACTTTCCATCTTTGAATTGAATAGTGTATCCCTTATCAACCATTTGTCCAACACTGAGAAGATTATGCTTCAAACCTTCAACATAAAGAACATCATCAATATTATGCTTACCATCAAAAGAAATATATCCTCTGCCATGGATTATACCACAATTGTTATCACCAAATCTTACAATACCACCATCATACTTCTCTAGGCTTAAAAATTTACTCTTATCACCTGTCATGTGATGTGAACATCCACTGTCAATTACCCATTCATCTTTTTCTTCAACTCGAGCAGCTAGGGATTTCTCCACATTTGTCCAACTAGCGAATTCAGTAGACACAAAATTATTTTACTTGATAGAAATAAACACAAAATCATCTTCACTTGCATTCCCTTTGTTAGATTCATCATCTATCACACCTTCATCAGTAGCACAGTAACACTTCTCTTTAAATTTAGGCTTGTAAGGTCTTGGCTTAGGAACTCTTTTTGGACACCTTGATGAAAAATGACCTATCTTGTTGCAAGAAAAACATTTAATAGGAAACTTTCCTTTATACTTACCTTCTCCTATGTCTTCCCTTTTGACAATAAGTGCTACAAGCTCATTCAGTTCTTTTTCTTCTTCTTCAATCTATCATTTATTCCTCATATTTGAATACCTTTCTAGGAGAACTTTCACTCAGATCATATCTCTGCTTGTCTCTCCCAAAAGTAGTAGCTTTGAATGTAGATTATGTCTTAGGAAGGGCATCACCAAATTAACTCAACTCAAAAGTAGTGAGTTTACCAACCAACATATCTCTAGCTATATTTGTCACAATTCAAATCTCTTGAATTGATGTAGCTTTAATTTTGTATGCATCAGGAAAAGATCCTAAGCACTTTAGCAAAAATCTCTTGTTCATCCACCTGTCCACCAACACATCTGAGACTAGACACAAGTTCATTTACTCTTTACATGTAAGAAACAATATTCTCATTATTTCCCATCTTCAACAGTTCATATTTTCCTTTTAGAAACTGTAGCTTAGCCATATTCACATTAGCATCACCTTCATATAAAGTTTCCAACTTTTTCCAGATCTCATTAGTAGTTTTCAGATCCATAACATTTGTCATATCAGAATCATTCAAAGCACTCAACAATGCTTCCTTGGCCCTGATGTTATATTCAACATCCCTAATCTCAGCGGTAGTGGTAGGACCATTCAAAGGGATAACATACCTATTGCATGTAATGTGCCAGTAGGATTCACCAATGCATCTCAAATGACACTCCATTCAAGTCTTCCACAGAGAATAGTTTGTTCCATCAAATCTCGAACTATCCTTCTTGTATGTCGCCATCTTGGATCACCTCAAGCTGTTAAATTTTTTCCAAGGAACCTGCTCTGCTACCAATTGTTGGCAACACAAGGGTAGACAACTGAGAGGGTGGGGGATGAATCAGTTGTCACAAAATTTCAAAATTATTAATCTTATTAACCTTAATTCTTAGATTTGATTATTAAAAATGAAAGCATGAATCAACAACACATCAAAAACACACATAACACCAATTTTTTTTTGCATGGAAACCCTATTAGGGGAAAAACCATGGTGGAGGTTAATCCACAAGTTATACCTTGTTAAAAGTATAAGAAGAATATAAGAGGAATGCACATGTATTTAGGCACACTTCCTAGAGCTCACTACTCAAAGGAAGACTTGTTGTCTTATAGAAAATATTCAAATTAAAACCATTTGAAGAATTTGAATTGAGAAAGTAGCATCTACAAATTCCTAAGTACAGTTTTGGTTAAGCACATGAACACTTCTTCACTTTCTTTCACTCTTCTTCACACTCTACTCTTCCTTTGAATGATCTGAACCTTATTCACACATAGCACTCACACACTTCACATCACACTTGTTTCAAATGAGATAAACAATTGCTTATATGTATCTGCAACAAGAAATTGCATTACTTTATGTCAACTTCAACAAAATAATAGAATGAATGAAAAATGTCAGCCCAAAACAATAAAGATTACTAATGCACATCAACCAAAGTCACAAACAACATAGTGGAGACCCAAAACAATATCCTTGAACACAAAAAACCTTCAAATATTCTTCCTCGAAGATCGACAAAATTCTTCAAACACCTTGTCGGCCATGAACATGCAAGAGAAAATATTGGATCACGAGCACAATGATCAATGTAGATGTGTAAAACAGATAGAAAATGATCTATAAATGTCCATGAACACCATAGGAACATACGCAGCAACTTAGATTACCAGAATGACATTGTCTTCTTCCATGAACACCACTTGTAGTAACAAAATAGTTGTTAGAACAAAAAACTTATAACTTCCTCAAATATTCATGCACACCTCTGAAATTTATGAAGTAGAAACTAGATAGGCTTGAGAACAAACCCTTTAATCCATAACATCTAGTTTACAACCCACTGAACTTTATACCATACTGATCTTCACTGCTTCACAGATAACCTGCAACATATTTATTACAATTTTCTCAATATCCTCGACATATATAGTCTTAAAGACATTAATGCTAATAGTGTTGAAATCAATGAAAACCACATATCAGCAACTCAACCACAACATATAACACAACCTATCACCACCAATTTTGTTCTTTGCAAACAATCCCTCACAACTGGGAACCATTCCTGATGGCATGCATGATATGCCTAATAAATTGGATAAGTTTTATCACAGGTATGCCCATGGAGAGTCACAAAATTTTGAAGAGCATATTCAGGCATTCAAAGATTCTTGCACTCAATCCCAAATAGCACATCATAATGTTGCATGTAGACTATTTCCTTACTCACTGGGGATATGGCCTGCAATTGGTAATTAAAACTGCCTATCAAATCCATCCTTAGCTGGACAAATTTAGAGGATTCCTTTATTAACAAATTCTAAGTCTACATAGACCCAACCATCCTATATCACCAATTTTCCATAATTAGGAAGGAACCTCATGAACCATTGCCTTTATTCAACACATGGTTCTAGAGGATGTACAAATGATTACAAGAACATACCTGGTGGTTGGGAATATCACCATACAAGCATACCTTAAGGCCATATGTCCCTTGATTGGTTTATTTCTACAAAGAACCTATCTCACAACATATATTGATTCATTATCCAAAGTATACCACATATCCATTAATCTACAACAACATATAAGTTCCCAATTAGGTGGCATGGGAGTAGCTTGGTCTTCATTAGGATATCCTGGAATGCCCAATGAATCTATTCAATACAATTCTAAGAATGTCTCAACCTACCTATGGACCTTTGGCTGAATTGCAACCTCCACCTACATTACCATGGGTCAATGGTGGAACTTTATATTCCTGCCAAGAACATAAAAAATTATCAAAATAAAGCTAGGGAATCTAACACCATGCTCCAATCATCAGTTGCAACCACTGTAGAAAGTGAGCGCACTATGCATTTGACAATAGAGTTAGAAACTCTGAAGAAAACCTTATCCCAAGTGACTAATGAGATGGCCCAGTTCAAGATCAACCCCCCTCAAAATCAATATCAAAACCAATATCAAAATCAAGGAGGGTATTCTAACCAGAATAACTACTCCAACCATTACACCAACCAAAATCGAAAGAATTTTTAGAATAAAAATTTCCAAAACCAAAACTATCATAATCAAAATAGGGGATAAAACCATAGACCCAACAATAGACAATGGGACACTAGACCAAATAATGAAGGAGTTCCCCATAATTATCAAGCCAGTGAAGATAAACCACACACTATCAATGTTGCAAATTTGAACTTCATGACTAATTGGTGTAGGTTGCATGACACTACCACACATTCTAAAGTTAACTACTTAGAGGTGGAAAAAATGGTTAAGATGGAACAAACTGATTCCCAATCAACATAGGGTATTCCTAACAAAACTAGTGGATTTGTGGATATTTCTATGGAATTCAAAATGTATGATGAAGAATATCAGTTTCCCATGTAATGAGAAAATGAACTAGAAGCAAATACATATGACACTCAAGATTTTCAAGCCAAGGGAGGCCATTTTCTGAGAAATTAGAATTAGGGTCCATTCACCACATCTCCCCTCCCAAAAATATGGTCCCCCATAGTAAAAAAGTAGATAAAAATCTACCTCCACCAAAAGGCCCACCTGAGTTTCCAAATAGAGGTAATTCTACTTTTGTTCCTAAACAAAAGATTAATAATAACAAAAAATTTGATTTCATTTCATAAATGTAGAAATAAATGACTTCATTGTCATTCTTTTATGTTCACAAATAGTGTTCAGCTCAATGTGAACTCATGTTGAAGGCTTTGGCTAAGGTAGATTAGTCAAAGGGAAAAGAAAAGGTGACTTCGATTGTAGACATGAATGCATCTCTATATAGATGAAAGACGAGAATGCCCCCATTCTTGTTGACTTTAAGGATTTTTGGGAAGAATTTACATAAGTTCCTATTGGATTCTAGAGCATCAAGTAATTTTATGTCGTTCTCTATTTATAAAAATTTGGGTCTAAACCCAGTTCAAACTCATAAGAAACTTATACAATTAGACAAAATTGAGGTGAACGTTGTACGGGAACTAAAAAATGTGCATGTCCAAATTGGATCAAACCCACATATTCAAAGCTATATGGATATTTAGATTGCTGGAATTCCTAAAATGTATGGCATGCTGTTAAGTAAGGATTCGATGAAATCTATAGGAGGCTACCTATCATTAGATTTCTCACATATGTAGCTACCATTGAAGGGTATGTTGACTTAGATCAGGATAGAAAGTGAACCTCGCCTAAAACATATGATCACAAAATATGACCATCCTAACGAAGTAGCATATTTTGAAACCAAAATAGGTATTTATAGGAGAGATGATGTCATGAAATTTTCAATGCCTAACTACTCACAGCCTTCATAAGACTATGATCCTATGACTACTATTAACCAGCAAGTGTTAATCCATAAGCTACAACAAGACAAGCTAGTCCTTGGAGAAGAGGTTGACTTGTGGAGTTTGTTACTACTGAATTGGTGTTGGGTCCATTACTAGAATCATTGTAAGTTGGCATGCCAACCATGTGTAGAAATTTTGAGCCATGTTTTTCAGTTAGGAGAGGTTTGTGACAACAATCCTAGAACAACCCCAACACAGTTTCCATTTGAAGCTAAGGATGCCATTGTTTTGACAAGGATAAAAATTATGTGAGATGGGGTCTCATTATTTTCTAGTCAAACTCAGACCCCATTTTTTGATTCACAAATCAAGACTAGAGAAATCCATAAAGCATTAGATAACGTTACCCCTGCTAATCTTTTGATTCCTGAGGAATTACTCATGGGAAAAGTGAGTGGTAGAATTGTTGTTCATGATGAGTTGAAAGAAACATTTTATGCACACATTTTTAATCTGAGTGAAGTGCTTGACAATCCTCATTTACATTTATTCCCTAATATTAATGCCCCAAACCAATCTAAGCCACCACTTACTTTTTTTAAATAGCCGCATGCGATTGACCTACAAAAAGAAGCCCCAGCCCCAAATCAACTATGGACCCTCAAATTTGATGGTTCTAAGTCCAAAAACGAGAGTGGAGTTGGGGTATAACTAATCAACCTAAAAGGGAAAACATACTTTGATTCTTACAAGTTACATTTTGGTTGTTCTAACAACGCCATAGAGTACGAGGCACTTGCTAAAGGATTGATGTTTGCACATCAGAAAAAATTTGCAACTCTTAGAGTAATGGGGGATTTTGAACTAATCATCAAACAAGTTCGCAAATAGTACACTTGGCACAACAAAAGGTTGGTTGCATATAGAAACAAGGTATGTAACTTGATCAAATATTTCAATACTTTCAGTATTAAGTTGATTCCCAAAGAAGACAATCAGATTGCAGATGCATTTTCTCTTGTTGCTAGTACCTTGAAACCTATGCAAGATTCCAAGCTAAAGAGGTTCTTTGTGGAACTAGTATTGATTCCATCCATTCCTGACAATGTCTAGAACTTCCAGGTTTTTGATGACGATCAACATATACTTTCCTTCTTGGAAAGTTTAGATGTCTTCGAAGGAAAAATCATTGATGATTCTAACAAGGATCAGGGAGACTAGGATCTAAAAGATTCTAATGAAAAGGGTATAATGAATTTGAAAACCAACAACATTCCCAAGGGAATGTTAGCATTAGAAAGGATCTTAGTTTATGATCCTTGAGCCCATGAAAAACTACCTATAGATATTGATGGAGGAAAGTATGAGTCATACAATTTTACATATTCAAGGCTAGAGAGAAACATATTCATTGGAAAGTCTTGTCTGAAAGACATCAACAATAAAGTCTTGAAGGTGTTGAAAGAATATATCATAGAAATTGCTTGGGGGTATGAAGATCGAAAACCCTTTGATACTTCAATGATAACTCACACCATCCCTTTGAAACCAGAAGAAAATCCATTCTATTAGAAGCAACATCCAATTAATGCCTTAATTGAACCTCTAATTCTCAAAGAGATGTAGAAGCTACTGACAACAAGAATTATTTTTCTAGTGAGGTGTTCGACCTAGGTTGCAAATATGGTGCTTGTTCATAAAAATAATGGGGAAATTAGATTGTGTGTAAACTTTAGAAACCTCAATAAGGCTTTAGAAAAAATAACTAACCACTTCCTTCTCTTGACAAGGTGATGCAGATAGTTAACATCTCACAGATGATGTCATTCGTGGATGGCTATTCAGGATATAATCAAGTGTTGGTTAACTATGAAGACAAAATGAAAATCACTTTCACTACCAAGTGGGGGACATTTTCCTATCGAAGGATTCTATTTAGTCTCACCAACGTTGGAGCCACATTTCAACATATAATGGATGTTTCATTTAAGGATTTGGTAGGTAAGTGTATTATCATTTATATGGATGATCTAGCTATTTTTTCCAAGAACAAGGAAGACCACCTGACTGATTTGTCAAAATTGCTTAGAAAATGTATAAAATATGGTGTATCCCTCTACTCAAATAAATGTTTGTTAGAGGTCTCAGAAGGAAAACTCCCCAGTCATATAATATCAAAAAGGGGTATGTGTAGGATCATCATGGAAAAAATAGGCTCTTAAGTGGCAATGAAAATTTAGAAAATAAGAGTCAGGCAACTTGATGTAAAAAAATGAATAATTTATCTATAGTATTTAAAATAAAAATAAAAATAGAATCTGTATCAAATTGAATGTAGTTTCTAAACTACTAGGTTTGTTTAAAAAAAAAATTATTTGATGAAAATTTGAAATTTATGCAATAGTACTTAAATTTCAAAGAAATATAAGAAGTAGGTGTCTATCTGACCACCCTAACCACAATAAAATGATAATATTTCTTTATAAGATTTTAGATATAAGTAGAGGAATCATGTCCTGATGTGATGCATATTATTTTATAATTATTTTCCAAAATAATTAATTTTGAATTTTTTATTACAAATTTTAAAAAATATAAAAACTCGTATGTTTGACCACCTTAACTTGGTCAAAACTTCATAAAATTCAATTTTTTTTAAAATCCTATCGTATACGAAGCATAGAATGTGACACATATTTCAGATTCAAAAATTGTGATACTGTTTGAAATCTATAGATGTTTTTCAATCAACCTATCAATTAAGACTTTAGTCGTAATTCAAATAGAAAATGAATAATAATTATTTATTAAATTCAAAGTAAAGCATAATTTATATTGGTGGAAAGCTGAGAATCTCCTTTAAAAACCCTTTTCATTTCATCAATTTGGGGTAAAAAAAAAGTCGTTAGCCACATCGGCCATCATATCACTTACATATCGCCACTTTTTTGCCCATCATGATCCTACACATAACCAAAGAGGAATTTCAATTGACCTTGATAGAGTGGAATCCATCTTGAAACTGACCATGCCAAGCAACAAAAAGGAGATGAGGTCTTTCTTTGGAAAGATAAACTTCGTAAGGAAGTTCATAACCAGGTTCACAAAAACTGTTAAAACCCTCAATGAGATGGTGAAGAAAGATGTGAATATTGAATGGAGTAATGAGGCTAAGGCCACCTTATGAAAAAACAAACAATCTATCTCAAAGGCACTTGTCTTAACCAGCCCCGACTATTTAATGTATTTTTATATTTATTCTTTTGCATCTGATCATTCATGTGTTGTTGTTTTGACACAGTGGAAAAGAAAAGGGGATGAATGGTCAATAGATTTTATGTTTTATCCCTTCAATAATGCAGAGATTAGATACCCACAAAGGAGTAAGAGTGGTTAAGAAGTTTCAACATTTCATTCTACACAGTAAGATCACAGCCATAGTTCCCGACCCTGTAGTGAAGTCTCTTCTTATGCAGAGTGAGTTGGGACAAAGAAGGGGAAAATGGAAATTCATTCAATGAAGTTAGTTTGAGGACAAGGACTATCCAAAGAAATGGATAATGTTGATTCTAAGATCACTTATCAGGAGTATATAGTACAATCATTTACAAGCAATCCTTGGTATGCTGATATGATTTTATTGTTGTTAAACAATAAGTGTCCTAATGGAATGAATACCACACAAATAAAAGAACTAAGATTGAAGAGTACTCATTATATTATTAAAGGAGGAGCCTTGTATAGGAATAATTTTGAAGGTGTCTATTTGCATTGTTTGGATCAACAACAAGAAAAGCAGGCCATTGATGAGTTTCATGGTAGCCATGGTACTAGGCACAGTTCAACTAATGCCATGGCACATCAGATTTTGAGATCAGGCTATTATTGTCTTCATGTGTTTCGAGATTCTCATCAACATGTTAGGACATGTCACACATGTCGAACTTCAACACCTAGAGAGCACAATCTAGTGATAACCTTACAACCTGTATACAAGGTAAGATTGTTTGCCCAATGGGCATTAAACTTTTTCAAGGTGATTAATTCAAATTATTCTATAGGTCACAAGTTTATTTTGACTATGACGGATTATTGCACATGGTGGATCGAGGCTCAACCTTACAAGAATTGCACCACTAATGTCATTATCAAATTCCTTAATGAACACATCGTTGCCAGGTTTGGAATACCATTTTCTCTGGTATGTGATAATGGCTCAACCTTTTCATCTATGCAATTTATTCAATGGGCATGTGAATATAAAGTTATTTTGAAGTATTCATCTTATTACTATCCACAGGGGAGTGAGGTAGAAGAGTCTACCAATAAGAATTTTTTGGAGGTATTTAAGAAGTTGCTAGAAAGTAATCCTAGGGATTGGCACACATACATAAAATTTCCCTTATGGGCATGTAGGACTATAATCAAAGCCACCTTAGGAAACTCACCATTTAATTTAGTCTATGGCTAAGACACAGTCTTCCCTATCAATCTACAAATACCCATTTTGTGCTTCATGAAAGAGTTCTACTCTGATGATGATAGGATAGAGTTTTGAATAACTAATTTTCTCAATCTAAAAGAATAGAGGGATGTTACTTCACAATAGTATTCCAAGCATTAGGCTGTAGTCAAACGTTGGTTTCACAAGAATGCCAAAATCAAGGCCTTTAGAATATTATACATTGTGCTATTATGGGATAGAGCTAGAGAAAGCGAGGGTGATCACCAAAATTTTGATAGACTTTAGTTGGGTCCATATCAAATTGCTAAGATCCATGGTGAGAATGATTTCTGGCTTAGCACCTTAATGGGAGAAACTGTTCCATTTCCAGTCAATGGATAATTTCTCAAACATTACTTTGGCCCATGATGACCTAATCGTCTGTCAGTTGTATATAAGTAGTTTAGTTATTTTAGGTTTAATGATATCAAATTTCCACAATCCATATTGTATAGTGCAAAGACTTTTGGATTTGATTGTGTCTAGGTTTGTTTGTTTGTTTTCCTTTATTTTCCTTTTGTTGTTTTCTTTTTGTTTCTAGGGACTTTCATTTTCTTCATTTTAGAGTAATGGGTAGTTGTTCAAAGCATACTAAGGGTACTATGACAGAGAAATTGACTTAGGTATTTTTCAGGTATGTCTGTCGAGCTCTTTTGTTTTGAAACGTATGTTTTATGTCCATCTTGATGACAGTTTGAAAGGTCAAGAAAAAAAAAGTATTTTAAGTGATCTCATAAATAATGGTTGAATATGTCACATATTAGATAGAATCATATATTTCCATAAGGGCATATCTATCTTAGGATGAATGTATTAATGATTCAGGTGAAAAATCCTAGTCCCAACACTGTCATGAGGTGCACCATAATTCTCAACCTAAATTTTAGATTATCACTTCTAAGTATTGAGGGAAATGATAATAAAATAACTGCTTCAAGAAAACTATAAAAAAAAAGAGAAGCATAATTGATAGTGAACTCAATATTATAAGGGTAATTCAAGTATCTCTACCAGGGCTATGGATGCCTGGTTGGTAGTAGAGCAATTCTTTGAGAGAACTAGAGGTATCTCCATTGCGGCTATAGATTCCTGGCTAGCAGTGGAAAAATACCCAAGATATCATTGCACGATAGCTAAAGTGACTCACTTCAAATAGCTTGAATATTAATATAGTTGTTTTAGCGATAGGTAGGGTCTTTAATCTTGAAAGGATACACCATACATGCACACAATTAAATTCAAAGTTGTTATTTTGATTCTTGTTTTTAGGTTCTAGGTGACTGAATTCTTCAGTATCTTGAAAATGGGTAAATCATTTCCCAGTCGATTCGCCAATTATTATGCCTTGCATAACCACCCCATTTTTTTTATCAAAATGGGTCCCCCTTTATTTTTTTTGTCTTTGGTGTTCTTGTTCAGGCTTTAGGAGTTGTATTTTTCTCATGAGTCCTTGTTTTCCTTTATTTTTCAAGTTCGGATTTCAAACTATCACTTGCACTTGTCACTTTCCAAAGTGTCAATTTTGTTTTTGTCCCAATCTCAATCCCCATGTTTGGCTTGTGTTTTATTTGTTTTGTCAGATTTGGGTATCGGATCAGGACTGCCACCTTACACCATTAAAGTTGTAAGTTCCTATTTTCATTCCGATCCCTACCTCCAATTTTCTTCCTTGTGTGTTTTGCTTGTGTCAAAATCGGACATTGGACCAGAAGTGGAACCAATAAATTTTCCAATGTTCTTGTTCTTATTTTCATCTTGATCCAGAATTTTGACTCCCTTTATCTCTTTTAGAATCAAACATCGCACCAGAATAAAAAACAAGAAATTTCCAAAGTTCTTGTTATGTGTTCCATCCCAATCCCAATTCCCGCGTCCATCTTTCTTGTCAGGATTTAGACTTCGGACCTTTGCTGAAACTTTACACTCACTAAAGGTTTGGTGTCGTGTCCTTTCCAAATCCCAAATCCCACTTACCTTAATTCTTGTGATGGCACGCTTATGACCTCTACTCTGATCCCAAGGCTTGACCTCCATATTAATGAACACCTATTTGCATGCACGAACAAGTTTTTATTCCCACCACTCCTCGATTTTTGCTCATTTTTTCCTCTTAGACTTTGTTAGAGTGAACTAAAGTGATGTCAAGGGTTATGGTTTGAGGTTGTGCTTGGATTTATCAATGTTTTATTGAATTCCCAGTCGCGTTTGTGAGGTAGGTGTCTTTTTATTTTGTTTTCCTATTTGTTTCAATTCTTTATGTTTGTTTTGTCTACTTGTTCGCATTTCTTGTTTTCTTTTGTTTCTCTTTTTTATTGGTTTTTTTTTCCATTTTCTCGGCACCCTTTTGGTACATTTTTGTTTTTTCTCAAACCTTCGGATTTGTTTTCCTTCTTTTTGTTGTGGGTTTTGTTCATTTTTGTTTTTGTCATGTTTTTGTGTTTCATACACTAGATTTTCTATTCTCGTCATGCCCTGGTTTACCTAGGGTTTCCGTACTACTGGGTTGAGTTTTGTTTCAAATTTGATATATTTTTTAATTTAGACCATTGCAAGCCATCTCGATCCCGAAGGTATATTTTAAAATACTGTTAGATTTAGATACCTTTTATATTTTTTGATTAGCTCCATCCTGATTCTCGCATCTTAGTCAGAATCTAGATTCAAAACTACACTATGGATTTTCACCACCACCTTGGTCCAGGTCATTTCTTTATCTCGATCCCGATTTATAATGTTTCATCAAGATTGGTGTTTAGATTGTTACCTAAGTATGTTAAAGAGTTTTCATTATTGTATCAACTCATGCACCGATTCTGATTCTCACTTGTTGTCGAGATTGGATTTTAGACAAACAGCAAACCCTTGACATAGCTTTAGGTTCCATCATTTAGTGCTAACCTGATTTTGATTTCTGAAACAACCTCAAGATCAGAACTTGGATTCAACCTATCCTTTCTTATATTTTGAAGGTTAGGTTCCAAACCATTTCCCAATTCCGACTCCTGATATATGATCGAGATCAGAACTTGAGATGTTACTCAAACTTGTTCAATAATTTAAGTCCAATCTCAAACCTTATCTAGATTCTAACTTCCAATGACTCATTAAGATCAGAACTTGGGGAGAACCCTCAATTGACTCTATTTGATAATTATTAGTGCTTGGTGTTGATGTGATCCCTATTTCCAAACACTTTGCGGGATCAGATCATGGAATGAAACTGAACCATTTCCACCATTACAAGTATAAGTGTTGAGTTGAGGTCGGATCCTAATATCTGATACTATTGAAAGTTTACTACACTAGGGCCATGTTTAAGGTTTTCCCCAATTCTGACTTCTGATATAGTTTAGTATTATGCTTAGAATGATCAAGTTCTCGGTTCTCACGCACAACCAAAATTGGAAAATGCTGAATTAGCTTGTAAAATGGAAATTTTTATTGAATGAATGGAGATTTAATATGAATTCTTGTGCTAATATAATCCTTACATGTCTTATTATTTTTTGATAATGATCAGTATTGTAGGAATCAAAAAATGTCTAATTCAGAAGAAGTAGTAGTTGGTGAAGGGACATCAAAGGGAGCAAAGGTTAAAAAGATAAAATGAGAACAAGTTCCACTTACCATGAAGTACAAGTTCCAAGGAGCCCCAGTACCATCCAAATTTGGTTCTGATGTCATGAAGATCATTGATACACTTGTGGGCCACATTGACTTGAAGCAATTTTATAATGATACTTTTTCAAAAGATGCTTCCCTAAGGGCCAAGAGGATTCTTGATTTAGGGTTGGCACATGTGGCTACTTTCCATCTTGTTGTGCAAAGAATGGAGTTCATTTTAATTATTGCACATGCTTACAATCCAACTCAAAGGTAGTGCATTGATTCACAAGGAAATGTGATCATTGATTTAAATCCAAGGATGACTAGATTGGTTTTTGATCCTCCTCCTCACGCTAACCCCAAGATTATGTCTGAAGTTGATGTACACAAATGGTGGGTAGAAAATGAGGAAGGTAATAAAGTATTATTAATAAGAGGTGGCTCAAAGTAGAGAATAAATCAATTAAGAAGATGTCAACCAAGCCTAAGAGGTCTGATTTCTTTGAGGATATCGGTGATATGATTATATTTCTATTAATATTATTTGGGAAAGACGATTCTCGTACATTTGAGAATTGGATGTTCACATTTATTCAACTAATTTTAAATGGGAAACAATATTTCGATTGTAGACAAATAATTTCAGACATCCACGATCAAATGATGAAATTAAGGGAAACCAAGACATTCTACATGTCTTCATATGTGATCTATTGTGTTGCAAGGATGGGATGGTTTCCAGGGTTAACTACTATGGGATCAATGGATGATGGTCTAGATCAAAAGAAAGTATGGGAACACTATGATGAGTTGGAGTTGAAGGAAGGAGAGATACATTTTAAAAGAGTCAACGATGTATTTTTTTATGTTATAATTAATCAGCTTACAAGAGACGTTGTGGTGCAGGAGCACCCCATAGTTCATCTAGGAAAGTTGACTAGAAGGTTATTGAATTGTGAATTTGTTTAGGCCAAATATAGCAATCTCTTCCTAATTCTTTGAGTTTGTGCCTTAGAGGCATTTGAGGACATGTAATGTGTTAGTGAAGGTCATGTTGACCAATTGTTAGATTGAAGTTTGGCTACAAGGATGATTTAAGACCTTTGTAGACCTTCCTAGGTGTTAAAATCTCTAAAATTTTGCAAATAAGGCCTATTGGACACCACAAGCGGCCATGGAGCAGTTAGGATCAAGCTTAACTAAATTAGATAACCTATATATGGTGTGCCTCGA
This sequence comes from Sequoiadendron giganteum, assembly GCA_007115665.2. Classification (NCBI taxonomy): domain Eukaryota; kingdom Viridiplantae; phylum Streptophyta; class Pinopsida; order Cupressales; family Cupressaceae; genus Sequoiadendron; species Sequoiadendron giganteum. Next base: position 185,452,890 of record CM021101.1, on the reverse strand, counting down.
CCTGAAACCAAGGTTGGAAGCTTTTATATTGTTAAACATTCATGAATACCAGTGAGGACAGTGATAAGGTTGCATAATTTTCTATGTTTTGTCTTGAATTTGTGTGGTCAGGAGCAATAATGGCACTGTGAGTAGATTTAATATGTAGTGTAGATGTCTTTGAATCTTTGTGTGGTAGTATTTGGTTAGGGTGTTCAATTTCTAGGCGTTGCTTTGTAGTTAGTTGTTTCTTTCAATTTGCTGTTCTGACTGGTAGACTGTCAAGAATGGAGGTTTAGCTCACATTCCCACTGTACTTAGTGTACGAGCCTTTGGAAGTTGTGGCTAGACCCCATGACTATAAATATAGTAGGGTTAGGAGTGGTTAGGAGTCAAGGAGTCACTATGGAATTCTTCTCCTAGGAGAGCTTGACAGTGCCTGACTAGGAAAGACAAGAAGTGCAGAGCACTTGACTTGCAGGGGTGTCCATCTCCTAGAAATTCATGGTGTGGAGAGGGTAGGAGTATGCCTTGCCAAGGCCTAGCAAGAAGGAAGGGACTTCATCAACTCATTTGGTGAGAGGAATCCTTAATAGTCTGCAAAGAAGATAGGAAAAGACCCAAATAACCTAAGTTTTTGATCATTAGTAGTTGGAGGGACTGTATGGGCAGTTGAAGGCTAGGACCTCTACAATCTTCAAGTAATAGACATGAAGAACAAGAATCCCAAAGGAGAAACTAGTGTTCTTTGGTAGACCTTGGTGTATTAGTGTGATTTCTCGGAGAGGGAGACCTAATTGGGTTTTTGGGCTAGTAGTCTTTTTAACCCTAGACAAGGGTTTGGTGAGAGAGATGGCCAAAGGAAGTAAGGTGGATTCTTTGGAACCATTTTGGGATGGTTTGAACCTATTGGAAGCATATCCACACCCCTGTAAAGATCAAATTGAGTGTTGAGGATAGGTAAGCCTTTAGGGTAGATTAAGGGCTAAGGAAGAGTTAGAGGTTGTGCACCAAGATTGACTTGGTAAGCTAAATTGTGATGGTAGTGGGGTTCACTAAGAGAAGCAGGGGTATCTAAACATGAGGAAGGTCCTAAAGGTTAAGGTGGTGAATTAAGAAACCAAGGAGATCTTGCAAGTAAAGATCCAAAGCATGGAATAATGATTGTTCCATCCAACCCTACCCTATCAGATTTGTATCAGAGCAAGTTAAAGATTTGGGATAGAATCTTGCATGTTAGACCTTGAGTCTAGTGGTTCCACAACCATGGTGACAAACATTGAGTTGGAAAAGAAGGTTGAAGATTAGGAGGAAGATAATATGAGGTTGAGAATAAGATTGGCACAACTTGAGGAAGCATTGAGCAATGTACAGATCAAGGACGATGAGGTCGGTGATAGATTGGAGGGCAGGGTACCAAAGAATGAAGAGGTTGTAGAGGAAGACAAGACCCTTGAACCTGACTCTATTCTACAAGAGGAGCCTTTCTTGAAGGAATTGAAAGCTTTGAGTGGGAAATCACTTGAAGGCATACTACTGTTCAGTGGAAAGTTGGAAGTTGATCTAGTCTTGGATTGGACAGAAGGCATGGAAAACCATTTTGAGTGCGATGGAGTCACTGAAGCACAAAAGGTGAAGGTGGCCAAATCAATATTGAGAGGATCTGCCTTGACATGGTGGAAATTCATTCAAACAAAGAGGGAAAAGGATGTCAAGAAGCCTATTTCAACTTGGAAGGGTATGGTGGAAAAAGTGAGAGAAGCATACATACCAGATGATTATGAGATTCAATTACATAAGAAGAGACAAAGCTTGAGGAAAAGAGACCAAGATGTGAACACTTACACCGAGGAGTTTCCAAAACTTTGTATGAGGTCCAATATTTCAGAAGATGAAAGTCTCAAGGTGGCTAGGTATCTTAACAACTTGAAGTGGAACATTCAAGAGGAGATGAATCTTCTAAGTCCTAAGACAGTACACCAATGTTACCAATTAGCTATTAAGATTGAGGAAAGAAGCAAGAGGAAACATGATCAGGCTTCTAAGATTAGCGACAAAGGCAGAGATCAAAGAGGACATAGAGGTGGCTACCAAGGTAGAGGAAATGAACAAAGAAAGCAAGGAGAGTCTAAACTCACAGAGCATGGAAGTGAAACATCTTCTAGAGGAGGTTATGGAAGAGGTAGAGGATCTCAAGGAGGATCAAATAGAGGAAGAGGAGCAGGCAAGAGCAATTCATACTTTGCTAATATGAAGTGTTACCATTGTGGTCAAGTAGGACATCCAGCTTATAGGTTCCCGAAGAAAGCATTTTCATCAAGCACTAAGAAGAGAGTGGCATATGCTCAAGAGGACACCATGAGTACTAAATCACTAGAGGTTAGTCACATTGAATCAAAAATGGGGGAGAACTTGATGTTTAGGAGAGGTTTGATTAGACAACTGGTCAAGGAAGAGCAAAAGCAAAGAAGAGCTTTATTTAGAGTGAGATGCAGAATACTTGGGAAAGTATGTAAGGTTATTATGGATTCAGGTTCAACAGATAACATCATCTCATAAGAGGTAGTAAAGAAACTAAAATTGGAGAAGGTACCCCACACTAACCCTTACAAAGTAACATGGTTAAACAAAGTGCAGAGTGTTCTTGTCAATGAGCAAGTAACGGTGGAGTTCTCCATTGGAGGGTACAAGGATAAGTTGGTTTGTGATGTGTTACCCATGGATGCATGCCATATACTATTGGGCAAACCATGGCAGTATGATAGAAGTGCCATGTATGATGGGAAAGAGAACACCATTTCTTTCAAGAAGGATGGGAAGACATTTAAATTGCAGTCACTGTCAGATGATGAAGAAGGACAGTCAAAGACACCTAGTGTCTTGTTAAGTAGTGGTAAAGAGTTCCTTAACAACCTACATCAAGGGGGTGAAGGATATGTGGTCATGTTGCAACCTAAAGAAGAGGACAAGACTGAGAAAACAATCATACCCGGAGTAGTCCAGAAGTTGCTTGAGAAGTATAAAGACATAGTGAGTGATGGTGCACCTACAAATTTACTTCCAAAGAGAGCCATTAGTCATTAGATTGAATTCATACCAAGAGCTTCATTGCCAAACAAAGCAGCTTATAAGCTTACACCAGATCATAATCTAGAGGTAGCTAGACAAGTGCGGGAGTTATTGGATCAAGGATTGATTAGGAAGAGCATCAGCCCATGTGTAGTACCAGTGGTCTTAGCAACCAAGAAAGGAGGCAAGTGGAGATCATGCACTAATTCTAGAGAAATAAATAGAATCACAATTAGGTAGAGGTTCCCTATTCCTAGGATTGAGGACTTGATGGATTGTCTTGGAGGAGCTCAGTACTTCACCAATTTGGATCTCAAGAGTGGATACCATCAGATCAGAATCAAGGATGGAAATGAGTGGAAGACATCCTTTAAGACAACAAATGGGCTGTATGAGTGGAGAGTTATGCCATTTGGCCTCTCTAATGCCCCTAGCACATTCATGAGGCTCATGAATGAAGTGCTCAAAGACTTTACAGGTATATTTGTGGTGGTATATCTTGATGATATACTCATCTTTAGCAAGACAACAAAAGAACACCTAAAGCATGTGGAGTTGGTTCTTGGAAGATTGCAAGAAGAGAATTTGGCCATCAACCAAGAGAAGTGTGAGTTCTTTAAACAAGAGCTTGTGTATTTGGGGTTTGTAGTATCCCAAGGAGCATTGAAGATGGATCCAAGCAAGGTGGAAGCTATCCTAAATTGGCCTACACCAACCACAGGGATAGAGGTAAGAAGTTTTCATGGATTGGCCCAATTTTATAGAAAATTCATAAGGAACTTTAGTGGCATATGTGCACCAGTCCTAGATACAATCAAAGGTGGTTTAAAGACTAAGTTTAAGTGGACTCAAGAAGTTGAGAAATGTTTTGAGAAACTAAAACAAGAAGTGGAAACTCAACCTATACTTTTATTACCTAGCTTTGACAAGTTGTTTACTGTGGAATGTGATGCTAGTGGAGTTGTAGTAGGAGGAGTGCTAAGTCAAGAAGCCAGGCATACAACTTTCTTCAATGAAAAACTCAATGAAGCTAAGAAGAAGTATTCTACCTATGATCTAGAACTTTATGCTTTAGTTCAGTCACTTAGGAAGTGGAGGCATTACCTTCTACCCAAGGAGTTTGTAGTCTTTACTGACAATCAGGCACCTAGCTATATCAATACCCAAGAGAAGTTGAGCAATAGACATCTGAAATGGATGGAGTACATCCAAGCTTTTACTTTCACCATTAAGCACAAGAAGGGATAGTTGAACAAGGTAGCAGATGCACTAAGCAAGAGATTGTTGACAGTACAAGAGATACAGATCAAGAGCATTGGGATAGAGAGTTTCAAGGATCTTTATGGAGAGGATGAATACTTCTCGGAGGCCTACAAGGTACGTTCTGACTTTGAGAAACATTTTCATAGCCAATACTCAGAGTATACATTGAAAAGTGGATTGTTATTCAAGGGGAATCAGTTATGTGTTCCAAGAGGATCAATGAGAGATAATCTCATATAGGAGAAGCATAATGTTAGTCTTAGTGGACATTTTGGCATCAACAAGACATTGGAACTAGTGCAAAGGTTCTACTATTGGCCTAAGTTGTCAAGGGATGTCAAGAGGTATGTGGAGCAATGTGTAGTGTGTATGAAAGCTAAGGGAGGAGCTAGTAATGTTGGTCTATATCAACCCTTACCCATTCCTAACAGACCATGGGAGTGTGTTAGCATGGACTTTGTGGTAGGGCTCCCTAAGACCAAGACAGAGTTTGATAGTGTCTATGTGGTGGTAGTTAGATTCAGTAAGATGAGTCACTTTATCCCTTGCAAAACCACTCATGATGCTAGCTATATTTATCACCTTTTCTTTAGGGAAATTGTAAGGATCCATGGATTTCCATTGAGCATTGTTTCAGACAGGGATGTGAAGTTCATGAGTCACTTTTGGAAGACTCTATGGAGCAGATTAGGTACCAACCTATCTTTTAGATCAGCTTACCATCCTCAAACCGATGGTAAAATAGAGGTGGTTAATAGGGTGTTAGGTAACCCTCTAATGTGCCTAACCAAAGAGTATGGACAAACATGGGACATGGTTATCTCACAGGCTGAGTATGCATATAATGACAGTGTGAACCAGACTATAGGGAAGAGTCCTTTTGAAATTGTGTATGGAATGCACCCAAGAGGTATATGTGAGCTCAAGGATCTAGGAGCTATGGAGCATAGGAGTGGACATGCAGAGGACTTCACTCAGACCATGAAAGAGATTCAGGAGTAGGTAAAGAAGATAGTCACCAAGGCTTCTCAAAAGTTGAAAGATAAGGTGGATATGTCAAGAAAAGATTTGCAATTTGTAGTAGGAGACTATGTCATGGTCCACCTCAACAAATCCAAGTTGTAGAAGGGTACATCAACCAAATTGTAGATGAAAAGAGTGGGACCATGCAAGGTGTTAGCCAAATATGGGAATAATACATATAAGGTGGAGTTACCGCAGATTTAGGGATTTCACCAATGTTCAATGTAGCTGATTTGATTAGGTATAAGGGATCAATCAATGACATAGATCAGAATAGTAGGGATATCTTCAAGGATGTAGGTAACATAACCTTACCTACTCAAGAAAAGCTACAAGCAGAGAGGATCTTGGAGTCAAGATTCAAGAAGTCTACAAGGCATAGGGTGTACATGCAACATCTTATCAAATGGAAGAACAAACATGAATCTAAACTACATTGGTAGATGAAGCTCAATTCAAGAAGTAGGGTACTGATCCATCTCTGATCTCTCCCCACATTACTTGATGTTTGTACAGAGGGGGAGAATGGTGCAGGAGCACCCCATAGTTCATTTAGGAAAATTTACTAGAAGGTTATTGAATTGTGAATTTGTTTAGGCCAAATATAGGAATCTCTTCCTAATTCTTTGAGTTTGTGCCTTAGAGGCATTTGAGGACATGTAATGTGTTAGTGAAGGTCATGTTGACCAATTGTTAGATTGAAGTTTGGCTATAAGGATGATTTAAGACCTTTGTAGACCTTCCTAGGTGTTAGAATCTCTAAAATTTTGCAAATAAGGCCTATTCGACACCACAAGTGGCCATGGAGTAGTTAGGATCAAGCTTAACTAAATTAGAGAACCTATATATGGTGTGCCTCGACCGGAAACCAAGGTTGGAAGCTTTTATATTGTTAAACATTCATGAATACCAGTGAGGACAGTGATAAGGTTGCATAATTTTCTATGTTTTGTCTTGAATTTGTGTGGTCAGGAGAAATCATGGCACTATGAGTAGATGTAGTATGTATTGTAGTTGTCTTTGAAGCTTTGTGTTGCAGTATTTAGTTAGTGTGTTCAATTTCTAGGTGTTGCATTGTAGTTAGTTGTTTCTTTCAATTTGTTGTTATGACTGGTAGACTATCAAGAATGGAGGTTTATCTCACATTCCCACTGTACTTAGTGTACGGGCCTTTGGGAGTTTTGGCTAGACCCCATGAATATAGATATAGTAGGATTAGGAGTGGTTAGGAGTCAGGGAGTCACTGTGGAATTCTTCTCCTAGGCGAGCTTGACAGTGCCCGACTAGGAAAGACAAGAAGTGTAGAGCACTTGACTTGCAGGGGTGTCCATCTCCTAGAATTTCATGGTGTGGAGAGGGCAGCTGTATGCCTTGCCAAGGCCTAGAAAGAAGGAAGGGACTTCATCAACTCATTTGGTGAGAGGAATCCTTAACAGTCTACAAAGAAGATAGGAAAAGACCCAAATAACCTAAGTTCTTGATCATTACCAGTTGGAGGGACTATACGGGTAGTTGAAGGCCGAAACCTCTACAATCTTCAAGTGATAGACATGAAGAACAAGAATCCCAAAGAAGAAATTAGTGTTCTTTGGTAGACCTTGGTGTATTAGTGTGATTCCTTAGAGAGGGAGACCTAATTGGGTTTTTGGGCTAGTAGTCTTTTTAACCCTGGATGAGGGTTTGGTGAGAGAGATGGCCAAAGGAAGTAAGGTGGATTCTCTAGAACCATTTTGGGATGGTGTGCACTTGTTGGAAGCATCTCCACATCCCTGTAAAGATCAAATTGAGTGTTGAGGATAGGTTAGCCTTTAGGGTAGATTAAGGGCTAAGGAAGAGTTAGAGGTTGTGCACCAAGATTGACTTGGTAAGCTAAATTGTGATGGTAGTGGGGTTGGCCAGGAGAACCAGGGGTACCTAAACATGAGGAAGGTCCTAAAGGTTAAGGTGGTGAAGTAAGAGACCAAGGAGATCTTGCAAGTAAAGATCCAGAGCATGGAACAGTGATTGTTCTATCCAACCCTACCCTATCACGTTGGCTTCATGTTGTCATGGGAAGCCATGGAACTCATTGAAGAGTGGGGATGTTGATTTACCCAATACCCAAAATCCACCTATTTTAGAATCTTTGGAAATGAAAGAAACTCTTTCAAACTAACAAGATGCTATTGTGATAGGTGGGTCTTGATGGAGTTTTCTCGTTAGGTAGTTTAGGTGAATACCAAGTTTTTTGCAATGCACAAGGCTGGTTGTCATTTATTCCCAATGCAATTGGGGTCTTGTTCTTGTTCCTCATCTATAGAAACTAAGTCAACAACATAGTAATTTCATTCAATGAATCTTAAACATCATACATCCAGGAAGGACTTTGATTCCTAAGAAGAAAATGAATAGTATGTCTGCTTCCCAATTTCCCCTTCATTGGCCACTTCTCGAAGATTTTTGGGAAAACTTACAAGATCAATTTGAAGTAAGAAGAAGGGGATATGAAAGATTGACCATTCCCTAAATGAAGGAATTTGGGGTGAAAGAAGACATACCAGAGGGAAATTATAATGATGGGATCACTCTTGATCCCTAGTATGAAATGGATAAAGTGGCCACCAAGAATTTTGAGCCAATCAATTGGATGGAAAAGGAGGAAACTAATATCTATAAAGTTTCATGGGTAGACATTGTTGATAGAAGCCTGAAGTTGCTTAGTGTTCATCTAAAGCAACCAAGAGTTAAGGCCTCAAGAAAGAAGGATTCTACTAGTGAGCCTACCTCTTCTACAAAAATGAGGTAGTACAAGAGGATAAAGAGAACTATTACAACCACAAAAGAACTTGCCTTGAAAGAAGTAGAAATGTGAATGAAGGATGTCATAATTTGAAGCTTTGGAAAAGGCTAAGGTTACCTATCAAGTCACTACTATAGGTGTAATTTTAGGTCTTGGTGCTACACCCTTAGCTGTTGTGTATCTTGAGAAAGAAACTACTGCCCGAGAAGGTCCTTTTGAGGTTCATATGCAAACTAAGGGTATCCCTCCCACTGCATCCTCAACATCAGGAGTTGCATTTGGTCAAGAAGAAAGGCCCCCTATGATTGATGTGATAGAGTCACTAGTACCCTTTGATTATGAAGAAACTCCACTTTAGGAAGAAAAATTGGAATGGAAAGAATATCTTGAAAAGGATGAAGAAGGAGTTGGAGAAGAGGACATTGGGTTCTAGGAAGGAAGCCTTTGGGATGAGGCTATAATGAGTGATGTTTTGACTGAGGAAGAGCAGCAAAGGAATTCTTCTTAGAGGACTATGGAAATAATGTCTTCTACACCTCCTTCATCAATGCCTCCTAGTACTCAATAGGTAAGAACTCAGCCAACTGCTCTTACATGGATTAAATTAAATTTGGAGAAGAGACAAAAATTTGAAGGTCAACCAATGACATGACATGACATGATCAAAGAAGTGGATAAAGTGAAGGCTAAGAAGACACCCCATGATGTTCAATCTACAAGGCTCACTGATGATGGATACTTGGTAGTAGACTTTGCTACCCTAGTGATTGATAAAGATGATAGGGATCTATAGGCTTCATATTACCAAGTAAGCACTGTCAATCTAGGTAGGCAAACAAGAAATAAACATATGAATCTCATTGATATTATGGCTACCCCTACATAGTCGTGATTTATTAGAGACAATCAGCCATCAGGCCAAAGATGAGCTCAAGGCTCAGGTAGGCCAAATGAGAAGTTTTCTAAAAGAACTGATTGCATCCACTTACAAACAACCAAGACCATCAAAATTTCCTATCTCAATGATTCATCAAATGGTGGATGATTTGACTAAAATAAAGAGGAAATCACAAATCATGGAGAAGTGGATTGACCTTCTTAAGAAGGAAATGGAGGAGATTTTTATTGCTAGTTCAAAAATTTATGAAGAGGTGGGTGAACTAGTCAGGTCCTTAGGAGAATACATTAAGTTACTAGGAACAAAAGAGAATAAGTGTGTAGGATATATGCAAAAGTTGAGGATTTGGGTGCCCAAGGTAGATGTGATTGAATATGCTATTTTGGAAGATCAATTTTTTGGTTATATTGATAAATGTATGAACATATTGATCTTCAAAATAGAAGTCCTCATGGAACACAAAAGAATATTGCAGCAGGATCAACAAGACTTGTTTGATGAAAGAAAGGTCATAAAGGGGATTATTACTGAAGTGATTGGTAAGGAGGTTTCACCAGGTGTTTCTTTGATGTATTTATAGGAAATAAAAGATCAATAGAATAATAGATTAGAGGAAATGACTAAGAAAGGAGATGATGATGAAGGTCTTCTTCTAGATAAGCTTATGGACATCATATTTTATGTACAAGATGTTTCCTGAAATGTTGCACAACTGAAAGATATGTATACAACCACCACCAAAGAGTACAAAAGAGTAATGTTTGGGGTGGAATGGGTAGATGTGCGTTAAGATGAGACCTTGCAGAAAATTTTCAACAATACTGATGATTATTTCAAATAGTTTAAATTCATCTAAAGCAACTAAAAGGGGCTAAATAATAAGAGTATTCCATTTTTTTAAAAGGGATAAAATCAAATAGTGTCAACCAGCTTCAAGTGCCCTGTGGATAGTAACACCTCCAAATCATTTTTTGGATGAATACACAGCTCCATATCAAGTTTGGAAGGCCCAATATTGGGCATAGTGATCAGTAGTAGACAAAACAATAACTCCCAGTCAAATTTTGACCAAATTGTCATAGGGCGTACTTCTTAGCTCCAACAATTTTAGCAAAGAAAGGAATCAGACTTAACTGGGGGGTGCCCCTATAATTTTGGATATGGGACCCGAATTCGTGGATCATGATTTTTGATAGGAGAAATTAATGTTAATTATTTCTATAAGTAAAAATTTTCTCCTAATAATAAAGGTTGACTGATTAAAATAAGATTAGCTACCTAAAACTAGACATCTTTATTTTTACACTTTTATGAAACAATTGAACAATTTTATAATTTTTAATGCAAATACTTAGCTTTCAAAATTTTAATGGTTTAGTGATGGTGACAATAGACTATGGTTTTTTGTGTGCCAGTGAATATTGTACATAAATTTCTCTTAAAATTGATAAAAATAAATAAGAAGAGATTGAATTCAAAACAATCTATTGTGTTATCTATGGCTAATGTTTCTTCTTATTTATTGATCTGTGAATTTAAGTGATGAGCTTGTAATATTTTATGATTGAAAAATTGTTCTAAAAATTGATGATGAATGGTGTTATAAGTATTAATTCTGCATTGTGGGTGGATGTAACTATATGATATTTTTATGAATTACTTCATTCTACAGTTTTAGTTAATTAGGAAATTCTCATTACTTGAATTTCATGTTTAAATTAAAATAAATTTTTGTTCACATCTTGCTATTTTAAATCTTTGATAGATCTTTTTCTATTTATTTAAAACTCGCATGTTGGATTACTTTGTACTGTCTAATTTGTATCATTCTACTCGCAAAGGCCCCTTGAACATTGTAGTTGCATGGACCACTAAATGATGAAAACATAGTTGAGAACTAACTATAGATACCTTGGAAGATAGGTGGTTTTAGATCAATTATCTTTTTTAGGAGAAATAGAGTAGAAATATTTTGTTTAATGTTGTTGTGTTATTGTTGACCATCAACAATATGCAGAGAAGGTTAGCATCTCAACAAGTAGCTGCCACTCCCCCATCAGTGAGTAAACCAACAATGAGACAAAACCTAGGAGATATGCACTAGCGTTAGAGGGAACACTTGTGATAACAATGGACCATGCCCTAAGGGAGGCAGGGAAATGGACTACTATTATATAGAAAATGCAAGGACAACAACAATGAGAAAAGGTTTCAATGATTCAACCTATTTTCTACAAAGGGCCTAAAGCATAGGTATGTTCATATGTTGAAGAATATATGGAAGCCATAGTGGGTTAGTTCACCTAGGGAGTGGAGAAATCATAAGGGGAAATTACAGTTACATAGGAGGTACTACCTCAATATGAACAAAAGGGGGCCACATCACAAGACCCTATTTTTTTGGTTGATGAAGATGAAGTGCATGAGGAAGAACTTGATAGATATGTAGTTAAGGATTAGCTTCAACAAGAGAAATTTTAAAGAGATACTATTGTCGAGGATCCTTTAGGTCAAATAAAAGGTCCAAATACAAGAAAAGATGTCAAATCAACCTAAACCCTAAATGAAGAATAAGGAGGTGGTGAGAGCCCTAATAATTCAGATCAACATGAACCATTGGTTCAAGAAAGTAATACTAAGGAATAAAATTAAGGGGAAGAGGGTGTAAGACTCAAAGAAGGAGAACAAAAAAATAGGACCAAGTGAATTAAGAATACTTTCCACCAAGATGTGATGTAACAAATGATTATGGGATTATGGAAGATGATAGTCATGTACCAAGAGTAGATTTTCCTAGAAAAAAAACAATAGGAACATAGATAGGAAGAGGTGAGGCCAGGTGAGAACATACTTGACTGGCTGGCTCGACAATTAGATCCTCCATTGCAGGTAGAATTGGTGCCTCTAGATTTTAAAAGTATGATGTAGGAAATGGTAAATCCAAAGACAAAGACTAGAGAATAGGTTATAAATTCAATTAGGTGGGATTCATATGGAGAAAGGAATCTAAAAATAGCTACACCTATGGTGAGAAAGATAAGCATGAGGTAACAATGAAGGATTACTAGATCTCTATAATTAATCTAGGACACTCTTTGTGGGAGCAAGAACTAGAAGAAATGAGAATAAATTTAGAAGCTACCACTATTGGAGTCCAATACAATTGAGAGGGGGGGTGAATTAGTGGTATAAAAAATTAAAATTAACTTAAATTAATCTTTCACAACTTTGAACATGTAGAATTCAAGTTTCAAAATAGTTCAATTATCAAGTGTAGCATTATGCGTGCAAAGCTATCTAACTTGAATGAACATTGAGAACATAATAAGATCACAAAATTTGAAGACACCATAACAATAGATTTATGAGTGGAAAACCCTTTACAAGGAGGAAAAACCACTCAAAAAAGATTACCTCATTGGCTTAATAAAATGTCACTGATTATAGAGCCTCACTAGATAACCAAGAAACCTCACTAGTTATAGCCTCATTGGATTAAAAAAGAAACCTCACTGGTTACAACCAACCTAGAAAAATCTCCATGGTCTTAACGACCAATATCCAATGAAAGATTAGATACAATTTTAGGGGGTTACCCTATTATAATATGCACCAAAAACAAAATCCTTCAACACCTTGACTCACAAACTCTTATGTTCCCTTGACAATGGATTTACAAAATCAAGAAGCATGAAGGAAGATTAAAAGAATATCCCCTTAACTCTCCAATAATATAAATTTCTCCAATGAAATATAGAGACATGATAAGTTCTTATCTCTACACAAAACTCATCTACACAATGAACAAATTAATATAAGCAATGACCAATTGCCTTTCATACATGAATGATAATGTTTGAATAGCTACAAACAAGACCCCAACTAGTGTTTATATGATCAATAATTATTCAATCCTCTACACACATCAAAAATCTTGACAAAAACCCTCTTAGAAGACCACAAAAGGACTTTGTGTAATCATGTTCCTTATTTCAACAAGACAAAGAACATGATCAAGACTGCATATATATTTATGCATTGTTATACCCATAAGATATCAGATATAAGTGAAGTATTTATCACTTTCCATACTACTTCTCATCTAAAGAAAGTACAACTCATGTACACTAACATACAAAGGCACAAGCAAGCCTTTTATGCTTAGTTATTCAAGAACCTCTCATAGAACACTAAACTATTCAAAGACACATTTTGAAGAATACAACCCTATTGTGGCATATATCCTTCTATAAACTATTCTCCAAGTCTCCCTCTCTATGAATAGTATTGATATCTAGAATAGTATGAAAAATATTCAATGCATACTAAAAGACCATCACACAATCACTAGATTCAGCCAAAAATAGAGGTATCACATTCATGTCTTATTTTTTGCACATAAAATGAACTAGCAGCAATCCTCAGACCATTAGTTCCATAATTCAGTTACTAAACTATGTGTATCCTTTCAAAACATTATATCACAAAATTTTCCAAACTTCTCACAAAAATCTAATCATCTCTTTAACCTCTAGATACATGTTGGCAAAAAAATCTCTTCAATTTTTCTTTCGTTGCACCAAATAGTTATGAAACTATGAATAAATAATCCAATGGCACTGATGTTCATTATCCTATCAAGGTGATACCCTTGATAGTTAACCATTCTATAGTTTTAATAAGAGCCATTGATGATCAAGACTCGCTAAGTTACAAATTGAATAATATCATTTGATCTTATAATGAGCATTCAAACATAAGGTTTTAACCTGCTTACCTGGTTAAGGATAAGAGTAAGGGTCAGTTGACAATGGGAATGATACCCTTTCAAATAGTCACTTAAGTGATTTTCACCGGTGATACCAAGTCACTAAACAATCATAAAAAAAAGTAAGTTTTTTATAAACTTTGCAAAATAAACTTCACTTAGAGTTTTAGAACAAGTTTGCAACTGATGAAAGAACCCTAGCCAAATTCAAATGGCTATGAATCTGAAATCATGTTCCTTCATGTTCACCATATACATACCTTCAACCATGAGATCAAAACCTCAAGTTTCTGAATCATTTAAAGGAAATAGTGTCAAAGCTTTTTACACCCTGAAAACTACATTTCATTAACAATGAACATCAATGAACTATGAACATGTACTTTTTCATGAACAATGAACATCAATGAACTATGAATAATAACTTTAGAGAAATGTCAAGCACTCTTTTCACTTTGACTTAAACACCTTTTACATCAATGAAAAAATAATGCCACTACCAACAAACTTGCCCTTTGGTATTGATGTCAAACTAACATTGCCCCTAGTTTCTCTTATCCCCCTTTGAAAACAATGACAAATAACTACTAACTCCTCCTATTAAAGAAATCTCTATTTAAGGCATGAGAGAACCTGATATACAATGAATCTCCCCTTGCAAATGAGTTCCATATAGAGGTAGCAGTAATCTTCTTTTCTACACACTAGTATCATAGCACTGTAAAAGTCCACAACATCAATCTATCATGCAAATCTTAAAAAAAAATCAATGCACTAAGTACCATGAGCCCAACAACAATTATAGAAAAGAACTACATTCTCTATGCAATCACAATCCTGTCAAGATAGATACCACATGATAAACCACAATGTATAAGAATGATAAATCTGTCCAAGAAAACCAAGTACCAACTGTAGCACTAATTGACTACTTCCCCCCTTTCAAAACAAATATGCATTGCAAATATGTACTATCCAAGAAACTGTCCAAGTGTATGGGCCAGAGAACCATAAAATAGTGAAAAAAGCACCAAATAATCTCACTATGGTCATGCCAAACCAAAACAAAAAATATTTGAAGACTGTTTTGAGGTGTGTGGAAACTATCACCAATAGATGCAGATCACTAAGAACTATAAATCTCTATGAACTTTGACTAAATAGCCAATATCAAGCAATGATGACTACAGTCCCTAATTGAAACACCATTGAATGATATCATAGTCATTGATCATTTATATAATTATCAAAGTCATGTAAATCAAATGCAACATTCAACATCTAGAGCTATGACTTCCTTGTCTCTTGTCTCACTATCATAAATCACTTCTCTTGACTCCTTGGTACTTAAGACTTCTAACTTTTTCATGACTCTATTCACTTGCAAAAGACATTTATAGTGTTATAGGTTGTAACTCTTGAACCATAGATCCTCTCTTCATCTCCTTATGACTATTGTGGATCAAGCCTTCTATGCCCTTCATGAAGTGACTACATCTAATATTCTTAGCACGAGACTTTTAGTACAGACAGTCACATCAAAAAGATCACAAATTTACTATCATTTTAGATCTGTACAATCTATTTTTGACCATGCTTGAACTCACTCACTTTCAACTTATATTTGTATTGAAAAAGAATTGTTGAAGCCAGAAACCATAATCTCTAACTTAAAAAAATCTCACTTACCTTTTGAAAGGTAAAGCACCACTATCTTTTAAATACTAAGCACCTTTTCAACTTGACTGTTTTTGAACAACTGAGCAATTGTTTATACAAACCTAACTGATAAAAAAAAAATCAACGGTTATAATGATGCCAAAGAAGCATAAAAAATCCTCATAGGAGTGAAATAGCCACTGTCCCAAAACAAGATCTGTAGGAAAAACACCATACCACCACCAACAATGAATATTAGCATGAATAGAGGACTAGAACAACACCTATTGAATGGTGACCTAACCACATCAATGCCATCAATACACCAAGAATATTGACATCAAGACATGAGAAAAATTTAGAGAAATAATTTGTGAGCATGAACAAGTAACTATTGTGAATTCTAAGAAGACATAAGTTCAAGATCAAACCATTATCCATTATCATGCATTGCAAAGCTTTGACTAAGTGCACATAGATGTAAAGTATTATATACTTATCACTGCCATATCGAAGTTGAATTCATATAACTATCAATATCCTTCTTGCAACATAAGCACAAATTAATGACCACTACTGTTCCACCAGTAAATCATCTTTGTTCACATCAAGCAATTCACTATCTAAGCAAGTCAATAGATCAAGTAAGTGAAGAAAACCAATAAGCAGACAATACTGTCATCAGTCAAGATGCATCAAGGATTACACTACTATCTTTAAGGTATTGAAACAAGAATTTTGTACTGGTGGAGTCTCATGATAACATTTTTTAGATCAATTGACATCACTAACTCATGCACCTTCAAGCACTGCCACGGTGCATTATTACTGGACAACTAAATGTAAAGAAGAAAAAAATTGATCCATTTACCAATCATAGTTTCATTGAACAATACTGATGATGCATATAATTAATCCAATTAAGCCCATGAGAATAGTATGACCATTGTCACAAAAAAAATATTGCTTGTCATTGTAAAAGTGTGAACATTGGAATAAGCAAGCAAGCATCCATTGATACTTTCAAGAAGGATAAACTGCTATTACTAATCAAATCAAGACTCTACCTCATGTTATTTTCACTATGTCTTGGCAAGTATCATATCACTATTAAGAGTGTACTATGCATAGCATGTCAGTCATATCATTTCTAATATTTGATTTGATTGTCAATACACAGTCCATATGGTCAAGAGACTATCAACCTAATGAAGATCATGTTGAACATACTAAAACAAAACATCTAGCAATCTTATCATCACACTTGGAAACTATGATTTCACCATAAGAAACAACCTCACACCAAACCATTACTTGATCTTTGACTGACCTTCTTGTTTTTACCTTGGGATAAAATATATGAACTTTAACATCTCCATAATACCATTACATAATCAAAACCTTATTCAAAATGAATCAACTTTGTGAGCATTAAATCTTTGAGATCAAATATAATTACTAAACTATCATAAGAAGCATGTAATTAAGAAGTGAAGAATCAATATGGTATGGTAGAAATGCAGACTCAATAAACATTGACAACATCTAGAACTAAATCACTGCTATAGAACATGAAGAAGTACATTACACTATCCACAAGGATATTGTCTTGCATCAAAGATATTCATCACCAAGGTTGTTACACTATGGAGCCAAAAGAACAAAAATGAAAGCACTGCCACCACCAACTTGATTTATAACTACTAGGTTTGAATGTTAAAACTATAAAAATATCCCCCTAACTCCATGTGACTTTTATAAATTTATTGAAGTCTCTTGTACAACATGCACAAGATTAGGCTCCTTCTCCTTTTGTTCATATTTCCTCCAAACTTTCTCAGGCTCTTTCCTTTTCCAAGCTTTTTCAGACTCTTTTTTTTTCTTGTTTGACATGTTTTCCCTCTTATCATGATTAGGTGGAATTACTAAAATTATTCTACAAAATTTTGCTATATGTCTAAATTTGGTAAATTTATAACAAACTACATTAAAATTTCTATAAAATGTAGATTGACTTCTTCTTCTACAATCAATTGATTTATGTCCATAATCATTACAAGAGTAACAATAACCATGGAAACAAGAATAATTGTACCTAATTTACCTTTCCAATGACCTTATTCTTAGAATTTTCTTGGGTTCATTAACTCTTATGTATCCATCCTCATAAGTCTTTTGATTTGTAGGATTTTTGAAAGTAAAACTTGGTTCTCCTTGTTCATATGTTGCTCCTTTTTACAAGCTTGTCAATTCCATTGGTTCCTTTGACACTGTAGCATCTTTCTTACATGTTTCTTCTTCATATCCTATCCTAGATTTTTTTAACATAGGTATTTGAATTAGAAACATTTTCTCAAACAACTTAGTGCTCTGCTCATTTTGTATCTACTTATTTTCAAATCTAGATTTACCTTCTCTAATTAATTCTTTAGGGACAACATTTCAGCCTCTAACTTTTGGAAATCCTCTACTTTGGTTTGGAATTTCATGCAAGTGGCCTCTTCTACTTTTCTAGACTCTTCCAATTGCAACTTTAGTTTCTCAATAATTTGATGAGATTCTAAAAACTTCTTCTTTAGTTCATCAACAAGGTGATTAGATTCTTCATACTTCATCTTTAGTTCTTCTTTTTCTCTTCTTTCTTTCTTCAATTAATCTAAGGAAACAATCAATTCATCTTCAAGATAAACTTTTGCTTCATCTTCATCATTTTCATTATATAGATCATATGCAATCTCCATGAATTGTAACTCATATCCTTTTGCATTAGACATTCTTGTGTGACATTCTTTAGAGCCAAGAACTTTAGAAACATCATCAAATTTTACAATAGACTTTTCTTTCTTTTGATTAAGATCTTTCTCCTTTTCAGAAATTTTATTTCTATACCTCTTGCCCATTGTAATCCACTACTAGGAACCCTTAAGTTGGTTAAAATTTGTGCAAGGGTTTGGATCTGATACCACTTGTTGGAGTATAATACCACTAAGTGGGGAGGTGAATCAGTGGTATGACAGATTAAAATGAACTTAAACTAATCTTTCACAACTTTGAACATGTAGAATGCAAGTTTCAAAACTGTTCAACTATAAAGTGTAACATTATGCATACAAATATATCTATCTTGAATGAACATAAACAACATAAGTGGGTGATCCCACAATGCTGGTTTACAATTTTTGAACAAACTGGACATTGAACTGAATGTTTTTAACTAAATCTTCACTTTTAGGCACCTATAGTGACTAAACCATGAGGAATTTGAAGATGATGCAAACTAGTGATTTGTGAAATCCAGTCTATACATTCTAAATATATTTTTTCAATTTTTTTTAATCTAATTGCACTTCATTTTCCATCTCCTTCAAAAACTAGTTTTTGACAGTAAACACAATTTTTAAAGAGCGATGCTACTACATAACACAACTTTTTTTCTATAAAGGATAAAATTCTATTTTCTCAAATTTGGATTTGTAAATACAATATCTAGTGCATGGAATTGGTTTCATAGCATTTCATTGAATATTATTTTCCTAATTAAGTTTCAAAGTCAAACCAATTATAATTTAGATATGATTTGCTCGCTAAAACATAACCTTTTTTGTATGTATCAAAATTCTTTTTTTTCTGTTGAATCAAGGATGTCAATATCTATTGTATAGATATTTTTCAGATTATTTTTTTGTTAATCAACTATTTTCCACATGTGAAGAATATAGAGCTTGATTTTTGATGAAAATCCTACATTCACAAGAAATAAAAATAAATATAATAATCAAATTAAATTTATTTAAAATTATATTTTTTGGGAAGCTTATAATAAGGACTACATACTTACAAAAAATAAATTTTAAATGAATTCATTTGATCCCCCAAAGGGTAAATCAAAAGTGGTTTTTTATCAACATTTTGATAGGTGTAAAGGAGACTATGTTATAGGTATGGTTTAAAACTAGAGGGGTTCTATCCAAGGGGCTTTGATCAAACCCTTTTCAATTGGAATCATTTAAATATAATTTTTTGAAGGCTTAAAATATTATATTTTCTAAAAATATGTGATTTCAGCAAAAATTAGGATCTCCCAGAAAGTGTAAACCACTAATGTGGGATCACCCAAGAAAATAAAAAAAGACTAAGACACCATAACACAATGTTTATGAGTGGAAAACCCTTTATAGGGAGAAAAAAACACTCATAAAAGAATGCCTTGCTAGCTTAATAAAATCTCACTGATTACAAAGCCTCACTAGCTAACCAAGAAACCTCACCGATTACAGCCTCACTGGCTTAAACAAGAAAGATCACGGGTTACAACCTCTCTATCCAAATATAGCCTCATTGGGAAAACCTCCATGGTCTTAACGACCAATCTCCAATGAAAGAAGAGATACAATTTCAGGGGGTTACCCTGTTACAATATGCACCAACAAAAAATACCTTCAACACCTTGACTCACAAACTCTTATGTTCCCTTGACAATGGATTTACAACATCGAGAATCATTAAGGAAGATTAAAATAATATCCCCTTAACTATCCAATAATATAAAGTTCTCCGATGAAAGATAGAGACAGGATAAGTTCTTATCTCTCCACAAAACGCCTCTACACAATGAACAAATTAATATAAGAAATGACCAATCACCTTGCATACATGACTAATAATCTTTGAGCAGCTACAAACAAGACTCCAACTGGTGTTTATATGTTCAATAATTATTAAATCCTCTACACACATCAAAACTCTTGAGAAAAACCCTCTTAGAAGACCACAAAAGGACTTTACATAATCATGTTCCTTGTTTCAACAAGACAAAGAACATGATCAAGATTGCAGATGTTTAGGAACTGTTAGACACATAAGATATTAGACGTAAGTGAAATCCTTATAAATTTCCATACTACTCCTGCTCATCTAAAGCAAGCACAACTTATGTACATTGACATACAAAGGCACAATAAATCCTTTTATACTTCGTTACTCATGACCCTCTCACAAAACACAAAAACTATGCAAAGACACATTTTAAAGAATACAACCCTATTGTGAAATATATCCTTCTACACACTATTCTCCAAGTTTTCCTCTCTATGAATAATATTGATATCAAGAATAGTATCACAATCTTCAATGAATACTAAAATAACTTCACACAATCACTAGATTCAGCCAAAAATAAAGGTATCACATTCATTTCTTCTTTTCTGCATATAAAATGCATTACCAACAATCCTCAAACCATCAATTTTATAATGCAGTTACTCAACTATGTGTATCATTTCAAAACATGATATCAAAAACTTTTCTAAACTTCTCACATAACTCTAATCATCTTTTTAACCTCTGCATACACGTTGGCAAAGAATCCTCTTCAACTTTTCTTTCATTTCACCCAAAAGTTATTAAACTATGAATAACTAAACCATTGGCACTAGCATTCATTATCCTATCAATGTGATACCCTTGAGAATTAACCATTTTGTAGTTTAAATAAAAGTCATTGATCATCGAGACCTACCAAGTTACAAATTGAATAATAGCCTTTGATCTTATAATGAGCATTCAAATACAAGCCTTTAACTTTCTTGCCTAGTTAAGGCTAAGAGTAAGGGCCAGTTGGAAATGGGCATGATTCCCTTTCAAATAGTCACTTAAGTGACTTTCACCAGTGATAGCAAGTCACTGAACAATCACAACAAAAAGTAAGGTTTTTATAAACTTTGCAAAATAAACTTCACTTAGGGTCTTAGAACAATTTTGCAACCAATGAAAGAACCCTAGCCAAATTCAAATGACTATGAATGTGAAATCATGTTCCTTCATGTTCACCATATGCATACCTTCAACCATTAGATCAAAACCTCAAGTTTCTGAAGAAGTTAAAGGAAATAGTGTGAAAGCCTTTTGCACCCTGAAAATTGCATTTCATATCATGAACATAAACATGTACTTGTCATGAACAATGAACATTAATGAATTATGAACATGAACTTTGTCATGAACAATGAACATCAATGAAATATGAATACCAAATTGATAGCAATGTCCATCACTCTTTGCACTTTGAATTAAACACCTTTGACATCAATGAAAAAACAATTACATTGCTTACAACCACTACCTAGATGAGGAAGGATAAATAGAAGAAGAGAGAATTGAAGGAGTGCATCACTCACTTGCAAAATTTCATCAAGACCATAGCATGACCAAATCAGTCACTGAAGGAAATGCCACCTAATCCAATGTTGATGTCTAAGGAATAAGTAGACATCATTGAAGGGTTGAAGCACAAGATAAATGTGTTTGAAGATTAGATGGGGAATTTGTTGCAATAGGTTGAAGAGAATATAAGAGAAGCGGTTGGGAAATGCAAGGAGGTTTTTCACTGTCTTAGTAAGGTTAGAAAATATCTAGCTAAATAAAAAGAATGCTTGGATTAGAATGACATTGATGTTCGATGGTTGGATGCAATTCGTAAGATAGAATCCTAGGAGTTGATAAAGGAGAAAGTGGTTATGAAACAAGATGTTCTAATGTTGAAGAAGTGGAGATTGTTGTTGGAATGAGAAAGTGATATATTAACTATAATACATAATAGGATTGGAGTAGATAATAGTGAAGAGTGAAAATTTATGGAAAAGGACATAGACCTTGTGGAAATTCTATCACAAGAAGATTACTATCCAAAGCCAATAGGGCATGATGATGTCCAAGTGAAAGCATTTAGAGGTTGTTTTGAAAGGATAAATAATGACCCTATTCAGTCATTAAGCTGAGAAGTCCTAGATGAAGTGATCAAGTGTAGGAACCACATGGGTAGGTATAGACCTAATATGTTACAAAGAAACGAAGCCGTAAAGAAGGTGATGGAAAAATATGCATGATATAAGTAAAGTTGGAGAATGACACAAATCATTTTGATGGAGGATATGAATTTGTTGAATCCCTCTTATGCTATTTTTTCCTTGATGTCAATTTGTGATACTCCGGCATCCCAGTGATTACCTTCTTAGTTGATCTACTTTTCTGATTGGCATATTTACTTCATTGATTATATTATATATGGTGGTACTGATCATTTAACTCCATGTGCAGATCTCAGTTAAGGCATTCTGGTTACTGGCTCTTTGTTTCATTGATCAAGTGATATGTTTCTGGTTTAACATTTGTGCTTCAGTATTTCACTTGATTACAAGTGATTGTCATGATCAGTTCTTTCACAGGTTGATTAATTATGCTTGATTAGTTATAAGAATCTTGATATTCATCAAAGTTATATTTCTCCTTTTTTAGTTAGTGGCATGGGTTTGAGGAACAAATTGTTAATGTTTTGACCACTCAATATTCATCTTTTGGCATATTATAGGGGTTTGATCGTCATTGTGTTTATGGCCTTGAGATACACTTTGATCATTCCTTCTTCATTTGGTTATGGTATTTGGTATGGGAGAATGGTATTCATAATTTTGCATAATATCTAGCCTTTATTACACTTCTTAAGGAATTGGATATTATACTGTATTTGGGATTTGAAAAAGAGATTCACTTAGTCCATTATTTTGCATTTGGTATGGAGTTTTTGGAAAATCGACCTTTGGGCAAAGGCATTCAAATTTGATTTCCTATTTGCATTTGACATGGGTTTATTGGTTGACATTTATTTCAGGCCTCAAGGCCGACTGCAGGTATAAAAGGTTTGATTAATGTTTTTAAGTCACGTTGGATGTGACTAAGCTTTGATCATTGGAAAATATCATGTCTTTTGAAATTGACATGTGTGAGTAATGTGGTCTTATCAAAATAATTTTTCAAGGCATTATTGTGTTGGCAGTTTACTTGGAAAATTGGTAAATGATTTAGTTTGTGCTTTGGTCGGCATTTTGATATTATCTGTTGGCGGATTTCAAAGGTTATCATGAGTTTTTGACTTATCATTAACTATCCTCTCAGACTCCAAAATTTTATCAATCTTTGCAAAGGAAAATGTGAGTTATTTCTCTTGGCAGTTTAGGTCATTTTTCTGTTTCTCTTGCTCGAAGGGTATGGAACCCTATTCTGGCTGCCATCCTTGAGTTTGTGTCTTAGTTGTTTCTCTGAGAAATTTTTAGGGCTACTACACTTTGACAGTGTGTGAAGGAGATGAGAGGACCATCACTATGGTCGCTCCATGTGTCTTCTTTTTGCCGTTGGGTGAAGGCTCGTATCTAGAAGTTGTCTTGGCTGCTATAGCTATCTACAAATCTGGTAATCTTGTTTCTTGACAACAACTTCATTTGTTAGGTATTCATCTTCAAATTGCTTTCCAAATCTATTACTTTGCAGTCAAGGTTATTTCGAGCTATGCTATCTCTCTTATGCAAATAGGAAAACAGAAAATATCTATTCTTTTCAATGAAAATTCTGAAATGATTGCTTTAATATGTGACTGAAATCTTTTAGAGATCATCATGACAGTTTTAAAGGGTTTATAATTTCTGGTTATGGGAAAATCAAAATACTCTTAAACCAAATCAGTTTATCATTTGGGTTCATTTATAACCTTTCTTGGCTGCATCTTCTGAAGGTCATCATATAAGTTTTGTGATTCATTTTGTTTTGGATAGTGGGTATTGATACCTCAAGAATCTTCTTAGTTCCTTTCGAGAGTAGTTGGTAAATATTATTAAATGGATGATTACTTTTTTTCAGTTATATTGATGTTATAGTCATGGTAAAATGGATAGTTTTAATGAATTTACAAGATGTGTTTTTACTATTTTGAGAAAACGTTACCTGTGCAGGCCGCCTATGAAGAATATAAGATCAATTACACCTCCATCTTTGAAATCTGCATTTATATTCTTGTTAGAAAGAAAATTCTATCCCTAGTGATCATGGGTAACTTCTGGAACTATTGCTTGACAGTAGTATTGTAACCTGAAAATTAACTTTGAATAGTTCCTTGAAAGTGGAAAATGAGCAATAGTGGTAATACTTCAATTATGCAATGATGACTTCTATAAAAAGACAAAAACAGAGAGATTAGGGCTCTATCATGATAGAAAAACCAAAAATGAAACAAGTGCAATAACTATTAAGAGAAGTAAAAGTGCATTCTGAAGTTGATGCAAAAAATTGGAAAACACAGTGTGTAGTTAGTTTTTCCACCTTTGTATGAAAAAACAAAGGTTGAATATCTGACTGTGAGAAAAGATAGAAAGGTCATATAAATGTAATGTAGTTTTTTATTGATGAAAAATTGTATTGACATTGTAACAAAATTATTTTCCTCAAGCTATATCAAGACTTGATAATGTATGGAATTCTTGAAGAGTCATTCTTGACTCTTGAAAATTCTATGCATTATTTGTCAAGAGGCACTTGACAAAAATAAGTGAAACAGAGAGATCCTCTGTATTATTGTACGTTCTATTGAAAAATAGAAAAAGGGTTGGTGCTCCTTGAGATTGGAGTCTCTAAACAAAGGGATTGGTGCTCCTTGAGTTGGTGCTCAGAAATCAGCCATTGAGGCATTGTCAAAATAATTATTGAAATGAAAGCCTGAAAAAGGTAGCAGGTTTAGGAGTGGTTCTTCTACCCCATAAGGGTTTTCCACTTGACATATCTTGTGTCTATTTGTGTCTATTTGTGTCTCTATGATTAATTTTCTTCAATGCTTTACTGCTTTAAAATGCAATGTTACACTACTCATTTCAATTTATATGATTGCATTCGAATACATGAATGATTCTATCATTGATAAATGAGAACAGATGTATGGTTCTTTTTAGTTTCAGATAAATTTATTAAAGAAGTTATAAACATTGATTCAGCCCCCCTCTCAGTGTATTTTCACTCCAGCAATTGGTATCAAAGCCTAGGGTTCTCTGATAGGTCCTTTCCAACGTAGGATTGATTATGGACTTGGAGTCTATTCAAAATGTCTCAAGCTCATGAAGGTACTTCCATGACTAGAGCTCCATTATTTGATGGAACTTATTATGTATTCTAGAAAATCAGAATGGAGACTTATTTAACTTCTATTGACCTTGATGTCTGGAGCATAGTATTATCTAGGTACACTGTACCAACTACTTTGCAAACTACTTCTGATGAAAAGAAAATATATGAAACCAATGCAAGAGAAAAGCATGCTCTTTTGTGTGCTTTGACTAAAGATGTCTTCATCAAATTCATGCACTATAGTTCTACTAGTGAAATCTAGACTAAAATTGAAACTATCTATTAGGGAAATGAAAAGGTAAAACAATCTAAAGTCCTCACTCTAAAACACTAGTTTGAAGAACTAAAAATGAGGGACGATGAAAAAGTAGCTAACTAATTTTTGAGATTTGATGAAATAGTAAATGCAATGAAGGGTCTGGGATAATAAGTTAAGGAATTTGATGTTGTAACCAAGGTCATCAGAACGTTACCAACAAAATTTGAAGCTCAGATAGCTACTCTAGAAGAAAAAAAACACTTTACCCAGCTTACCCTTGACAACCTTGACTATCTATGAAATGAGGATTAGTAAAAACAACACCACTACAAAAGAAGCAACATTTAATGTTGAAAGGAAAGAAAGGGATGAGCTCTCTGAATCAAAATTTTCTGATTCTAAAGAATCCCACTTTGTGACGAAACTCAAAAAGGGTTCTGGAAAGTATAAGGGAAAACTTCCCTTCAAATGATTTAACTATAGAAAAATAGGCCACTTTGCTGCAAAGTGTCCCTATGGTGACACAAACAGTGATAATGAAAAATATGAGAAATTTGCCAAGAAAAAGGCTTATAGACCCAAACAAAAATTCAATTTCAAAAAGAAGAAAAGCTTGTTTAGCAAAAATGAAACAGACTCTGAATCTAAAGATTCTTTAGATGAAGAGGATGAAAATATATTCATGGCTGAAATCATTTAGCAAGATGAAAATAACAGAAATGATGTTGAAGAAGGTGAAGTGGATTATGAAGGAGAACTGAAATGTGCTCTAAAAGAGCTGAGAAAAATTTTAAAAAAAATGTGTGCTCAAGAACAAAATACTGTTCAAGATAGTTCACAAGAGCAACTCATAAATCTTGAGATAATTTCATTAAAAACTCAACTTGAAGAATCCAAGAGATTTGAAGATTGTCTTTGCATTGGCATAAGTTTTAAAGACCAAGAAATTCAAAAACTTGAACATGAGATTGTAGATCTTAGGAAAACTATTGAGAAATATGAAAGCACTCTTAAACTAAATGACATGCTTAGTAAACAGAAACTGAACAACGACAAAACAAGAATTGGTTTTGTGAAAGGTGTATGTTCAAATAACAGTGCAAATGACAATGTTGTGGCTGGAAACAAAAGCCCTAAACTCAAACATCCTGATTTTTTCAAGGATCATATTCATCCTTTTAGGAGCAACAGAATGGTTTACAACTCCTACCCTCTCTTTTATGGGTATTGTTACTTCTACAATAAATTTGGTCACAAAGTGAACTCTTGCAAATTTATGAATTCTAGAACTCCTAGATTTGGATTTAGGAAGAATCATGGTTTTGCAAGATAGATTAGATGTTTCACATGCAAATCTTTGGGCCATTCTGCTAAGCAATGCAATGCTGATCAACAGAATAAACAACTGAAAACTATCAAAGTTTGGAAACCCAAATTTGTTAACAACATTGAACAGACTATGCTTGTTCAAACTACTTTCCACTCAAAGAAAAAGGACTTATGGGTCTTGGACAATGGCTGTTCAAACCACATGACTGGTGAAAAATAAAAAATTACAAATCTAGAAGACTATGTTGGTGGATATGTGAATTTCAGAGACAACTTTAGAATTCAAATCAAAGGTAGAGGTTCTATTTTTCTGAATGAAGACACTCCTATCTACAATGTATACCATGTATAAGGACTAAAACATAACCTTCTGAGTGTCAGTCAAATCTGTGACTGTGGCTATCAAGTCTTGTTCACTTCACAAGGATGTGAAATTAAAAACTAGTCTGGTAAAACTGTTGCTACTAGAAGAAGGACCAAGGGAAATGTCTACAACTTACTTGACACCTCTGGACATGAAAAAAATCAAGGTATATGATTAATGAGTCATGTTGAAGAAAGATGGTTGTGGCACAAGAGACTAGGCCATATTAATTTTGATAATATGGTCAAAATTAGCAAAAATCAAAATGTAAGAGGTCTACCCATTCTTAGAAAACCTAACAATGTTGTTTATAAAGAGTGTCTCAAAGGAAAGAAAACTAAGGTAAGCTTTAAATCCAAGGAAAACTTCTCTACTAAGCCTCTGCAAATTGTTCATACTGACTTATGTGGTCCTACAAGGACTAGGTCCATCAATGGTGATAAATATTTCATGTTGTTTGTTGATGACTACTCTCATATGGTGTGGGTTACCTTTCTCAAGAATAAATCAGAAGCTTTTGAATGTTTTAAAGTTTTTAGAAAATTGGTAGAAAGAGAGTCAGATTTAAAATTGAAATGTTTAAGATCTGACAAAGGTGGTAAATTCACCTCACAAGAATTCATAGACTACTATGACAAACATGCCATAAAAATATAGTATGTTGCTGCCAGAACACCCCAAAAAAATGAGGTAGTTGAGTGAAAGAATAGGACTATAAAAGAGATGGCAAGAACTATGTTGAATGAAGCAAATCTGCCAAATATGTATTGGAAAGAAGTTTTTCATACAGTTGTCTACATTTTGAATAGAGTCCAGATCAGAGTGAAATCGAATCTCAGTCCATATGAACTATGGTATGGTAAATCTGTCTCAATTAAATATTTTAGAATATTTGGTTGCAAGTGTTTTATCAAGAGAGATGATGAAAAATTAGGCAGTCTTCAATCTAAAATAGATGAAGGTATTTTCTTAGGATACTCTACTCATAGTAAAGCCTTTAAATGCTTTAACAATAGGCTGAACAAAATTTTTGAATTAGTTAATGTCAAATTTGATGAAAATCTACTTTTAGATGCTAAACCTATGCAGGATGATGAAGAGGATGAATTTGAACTTGATATAATTTCTGAAGGCTTTGAAACTACAAATCTTGAAACAAAACCAGCAAGTCCTAAACTTGCTGAAGCAAAATCTGAAGATGCTAAAATCAGCTCAGAAAAATGTGAAACTAAAATTCCTTCAAAATCTCTTGCTAAAAACCATCCTAAAGATCTGATTATAGGAGATAAATCAGCAGGAGTTCAAACAAGGAAAATAATAGTTAACTATGATGAAAAATCTCACATAGCTGAACTTACTACTTTCTATTTAATCACTCAGTTTGAGCCAAAAAAAATTGATGAAGCTCTAACTGATGAATGTTGGCTTAATGCAATGTAGGAAGAAATTGATCAAATTGAAAAAAATCAGACTTGGGATGTAGTCCCAAGACTAGATGACAAAAATGTCATAGGAGGCAAGTGGATCTTTAGAAATGAACATGATGAAAATGGTCATGTTGTTCACAAAAAGGCTAGATATGTCTGCAAACGATATGCTCAGCAAGAAGGTATTGATTTCAGTGAAACCTTTGCTCCAGTTGCTAGGCTTGAATGAATTAGAATTTTCTTGGCATATTCTATTTTCAAAAAATTCACTATATATCAAATGGATGTAAAACCTGCCTTTCTGAATGGATACTTAGAAGAAGTTTACATAGAACAACTTGAAAAGTTTACCTGTAAAAACAAACCCAATCATGTCTACAGGTTGAAAAAGGCTCTATATGGCCTAAAACAAGCACCTAGAGCTTGGTACTCCAGATTGGACAGTCACTTACTGTCAAAAGGTTTCACTAGAGGAGGAGTAGACAACAATCTCTATGTTAAAATTGAAGGATTTGGTATTCTTGCAGTTGAAATTTATGTTGATGACACCATTTTTGGTTGCAACAATATTGCCTTGAGTAAAAAATTCTCACAAATCATGGAATCTAAATTCGAAATGTCTATGTTGGTAGAATTGTCATTCTTCTTAGGTCTTCAAATTTCACAACTTGAATCTGGCATCTTTTTATCTCAAGAAAGATATGCAAAATATATGTTAAAAAGGTTTCAAATGGATGAAAGTCATCCTATAAGCACTCCAATGGCTATTGGCTGTAAACTTAACAAGGTTGATGACTCTCCTACTATCAACCCAACTGATTATAGGTCAATGATAGGCAACTTATTATATCTAACAACCTTAAGACTTGATATAATGCAAGTTTTTTGCATGGTTGCTCGATTTCATGCATCTCCTAAGGAATCTCACATCAATGCTGTGAGAAGGATTCTTAAATATGTTCAAGGCACAATTGATTATTGGCTCTGGTATCCTAGAAGCAATGATTTCTCTTTAGTAGCATATACTGATTATGACTGGGCAAGTTGTCTAGATGATAGGAAAAGCACCAGTGGTGTTGCTTTCTTTCTTGGTGATCGTTTAGTGGCTTGGCACAACAAAAAGAAAGAATTTGTTTCACTCTCCACTACTGAAGCAAAATATATAGCTGCCACTTCTTGCTGCACTCAAGTAATTTGGATGTCACAAAAATTATCAGATATGGGTATTGAGATTCAAAAACCTATTACTATTCTATGTGATAATACTAGTGCATTCAATATCTCAAAAAATCTAGTTATGCACTCTCGAACTAAGCACATAGCTATAAAACTTCATTTTCTTCAAGAAAAGGTGCTGGCTAATGAGGTATTTGTGCAATATGTTCGTACACAAGAACAAGTTGCTGATATTTTTACAAAACCATTGGCTAAAAATACTTTTGAAAGACTTCGGTCTAGATTGGGAGTTGTCTCCCAATCTCTGTTATCTTAATCAATCTATCTTAGTGATAGGGGGAGCTGGTTAGCTCTTCCTACAGCTCATTCTTTGCTGCTCAAAGGTTATTTCTATAGTTTGTCAAGAATTCTAGTCTATCTTACTTCGCTTCCCTTTATCCTTGTGTCAAAAAGGGGGAGAATTATGTTCATTCGGTTACAGCTCATTATTTGGCTTGGTGGCTCAATTTTTCCATCAAGGACAAAGGGGGAGTTTGTTGAATCCCTCTTGTGCTATTTTTTCCTTGATGTCAATTTGTGATACTTTGGCATCCTGGTGGTTACCTTCTTAGTTGATCTACTTTTCTGATTGGCACATTCACTTCATTGATTGTATTATATATGGTGGTACTGATCATTTAACTCCATGTGCAAATCTCAGTTAAGGCATTCTAGTTACTGGCTCTTTGTTTCATTGATCAGGTGATATATTTATAGTTTAACATTTGTGCTTCAGTATTTCACCTGATTACAAGTGATTGGCATGATCATTTCTTTTATAGGTTGATTAATTATGCTTGACCAGCTACAAGCATCTTGATATTCGTCAAAGGTATATTTCTTCATTTTCAGTTAGTGGCATGGGTTTGAGGAACAACCTTGTTAATGTTTTGATCACTTAGTATTCATCTTTTGGCATATTATAGGGGTTTGATAATTATTGTGTTTATGGCCCTGAGATACACTTTGATCATTCCTTCTTCATTTGGTTATGGTATTTGGTATGGGAGAATGGCATTCGGAATTTTGCATAATATCTAGCCTTTATTACACTTCTTAAGGCATTGGATATTATTGTAATGATAGATAAAATATTTTGCAAGATAGAACTAGGTTAGAACATGCATGCAATAAAAATACTATCAATCAATGGAATGCAAAGAAGAAATCATGAGAAAAGGAATGAGACTAGAACAGTCTCACCCATTTCTCTCCTCCATGGCTCATTTCCATTGTACCTCCTAACTTGTTGTGATAAAAGGATGCCCTCAGATTTGTTTGTATGAGAAAACTATAAATGTCTAGACCTAAACAAGATTTGAAGGATTTATAAAAATGCTCTCTAATATGCAAACTAGCAATTCAATCCTAATATGCAAATTATTAAATAAGCCTAAGATGATATGACAATTCATGATAATGAGATTACAAAAATGCTAAGAGATAATAATGATTCATCCCGAAAATGAGATCAAGATTGTCATTTTATAGAAAATGCAATCTTGAATGGACGGACAAGATGAGAGATTGAGGAATGCCCTAGAATCAAAGGTCAAGATTCAATAAGGCAACTCTCAATTAGGGTTAGGGCAACAATCCCCAAATGTGTGGACAAGATTTAATTTAATAAATTAAATCGATGGTGGAGAATAAACGTGACCTTGAGATGAAATTAGTAAAAAATAGAAGATAAGGGGATGAGATTTTAGAAAATCTGTAATTTTAGAAATTACTTGATTTGTAGAAGAATAATTCCATTTTTAATTAAATTAATTCAAAATAGGGATTTTTTGTGAGATAATAAGTAATTGATTTTTAAAATTAATTACTAAATGAAGAATCAGTTAACCATGTGAGACATTTTTAAATGATTTATTTTATTTTTAAAATATAGAAGTGTCACATGCAACAATTAAATAATTCAAAATAATTATTTAATTTAGAAGATGTAGTTAATTAATTAAATAAATTATCAAATCTATTTAATTAAGAGGATTTAGGAATTAGTGACATATTAAATCAATATATATTAAATATATTTATTTAATAATCAGGAGGACATTAATGATAAGGATTAATTAAATAAATAAGACTTTATTTAGTTGCAAGAAGACTTTGATAATTAGTGACATATTAAATAAATAAATAAGATTTATTTATTTAATAATCATGAAGAATGAGAGATTATGAATTAATTAAATAATTATGAATTATTTAATTAATAGTTGAATGCGGGTTAGAAACATAATTAAAATGTTATAATCATATTATAACGAAAGGTGGTAAAATAGTAGTCACAGGCCTAAATCATTTTTAGGTGTTTACATTTGCCTCTTTGTCATAATGCAGCTTGTCGCATTGTGGCAAAGAAAACAACTCCAAAATATGCCCCAGTGAAGGTACGAAGTGCCTATGCCCCCTTAGGAAATTTTTTGAATTTCGACATAGGGTTAGAAAAATTTGGAAAATATCCCGATTAATTAAATTAATGACCAGAAAAGTGATGGCTCGATCCGATTCAGAACTGGAGGACGTTAAACTAGCCAAAATGTTGGTCAAAGGTTGTCAAATGAGCCTCCAGTACAACTTACCAAGTCAAAACCCTAATTTTCAGCCTATAAATAGGTTGAAAAAGTCAATCCAAATGTCATTTGCTCATTTGTCATATAGAAAATTCAGAAATCAGAGCTCTGAGAGATGATGGTGATTCCAGCAACTACACACAGTGGATACAACGTGCAGACATTCCGACGACCCGAGGGCATAGAGGCATCGGTAAGTACCCTATCCAACTTGTCAAATTTTGCATTTAATGCATTTATTAGGCTTTTAGGGGGTAATCAAATGCGTTGTGATGCAAATGATGTTGCGTAAACCACAAATGCCTTCACGTTTGACACATTTGATTGCATCGCGATGCAAGTGCGATGGGTAGACAAGAGTTTTTTGTGCGATTGCGCATCCGCAAGGGGAAATGACGCAATCACCGGTTTGTGATGTAAGTGTGTCTTTTGTGATGCATATGCAATGCTGCGACAAAATTGACAAGTCAAACGACACATTTGAAAAATCGCAGTGCAAATGTCAAGCCAAACGACACATTCATTATTAGATTGGGCATTTGATAGTTGAAACGACGCATTTTTTGTTAAGTTGCGCATTTGTGGGGTAGAACGATGCATTTGACATATTGCAACGTAATTGTCATGCATAGAGCGATAATTGAATAATTGTGATGCATTTGTGGTCAACGTGACGCAATTATAGTTGACCAAAGTTGACTTTTGTTGACCTTATGCTGAGATTAGCCTTTATGTACCCTCGACTTGCCAGTAGTAGTAAACTTTCCATAATGTTGCTCAATATGTGCTAATCCTTGGCCTTTCTTTGTGCAGAGTCAGCTTGTGCCCATTTATATCCAAGAGTTTCGATCAGCTACATATGCCTTCAGAGATCACCTCAGCAATAGACAGAGGCAGCAACTGATGGCACTAGGGTTGTACCATGTTACCTATATGCGCATTATTTGGGCAAACAGAGGTTTCATGATAGCTCTTTGTGAGAGGTGGCACTCAAAGACCTGTTCATTTCACCTGCCTATTGGAGAGGCAACAGTGACCTTGGAGGATGTTTACCGCATTCTTCGCATTCCGATTAGTGGAGAGAGTTACTTATGATCTGCACCGAGGGCGATAGAACCTTTCAGAGATGTATGAGGGTGTCGATGGTGCCCAGTTGGGCATGGATGGTTACAAGATTGGTTGGGATGTTGTAGCTGACTGGTTTCCTAGGTTTAATGCCATGCTCATGACCTTGATTGCCGGATTGATGATCCTAGATCGTCGTGGTCATGGATTTCCCATTGGATGGGGGGATGTTCTGGTCCATATGCGAGGACAGAGGACCATTTTCACTTGGGGGCCCTGCTTGTTGGCCATGCTTTATCATCAGTTGCATGAGGTTTTTTACCACCAGGGGCACAGTATCAGTTGCGGCACTACCCTCCTAATGATCTGGGTATGGGAGCGCATTCCCATTTTTCAACCACCGGTGCAGATTCAGTAGCTAGGTGATGGGATGCCTTATGTTTATTTGTATGTGGGATCAGTTAGCCAGACTTGTGTGGGAGATATCAGGTACTAGCATCATCGGATTGATACAATGATTAGTTTTGTTTGGAGGCCTTACAGAAATTATGCTCAGTGGTCAGATGAGGATGGCCACTTATCCTTTTGCAGATAGTTTAGGTATTTTATTGGCCGCATGGTACAAACCCAAAGGATTATTGAGATGTACCTACCCTAGTAGGTACTACGACAGTTTGGAGAGCAGCAGGTTGTGCCAGTAGGCATGACAGAGTATGCTCGGTCTTCCAAGGAGACCATGTGGGGGCCGCCCATATCAGTTACAGTGGTCAAGCAATAGGTTGATAGCTTGGTGGCAGTTTAGTGGGTGTGGAGAGGGGGTCCAATAGATCTAGGGATGTCTACTGAGTTTGACGCCCAGTGGCAAGTTCATAGGTCCATCCCATTGACAGATCCAGATGGTCCACTGCCGATAGATCAGAGGTCAGTCATTCCACACATACTGAGGAGAGGTCGGGGTGGTAGAGATGGAGGCAGAGGAGGAGGAGGTAGAGATGGGAGAGACGAAGGAGGTGGAGGAGACAATGGGGGTGGAGGAGATGGGAGGGGTGCGAGGAAGAGGAGGGATGGCAAAGGGCGGAGGCAACCTAGGAGAGTCAGGCAGAGAGTGGGTGGTGTACCATTGTCACCCATTCGGGAGGAGGGGGAGGAGAGAGACCCGAAGGTGAGGGTTGAGGAGATCAGAGGGGGTGAGGAGGAGGTGGAGGTGAGGGCTGAGGAGGAGGTGGAGGTGAGGGTTGAGGAGAGAGTAAAGGAGGATCCACTTGTTGGGGGACACCCTCTTGACATAGATGTGGAGGAGGTCCAGGCTGAGGAGGAAAGAGATGAGGAGGAGGAGGAGGAGGATGAGGCAGATCAGTGACTATGGGAGCGCATGATCTCCGGGGATGATGAAGGTGACAAATCACCCATTTTGCCTGCCGATGTCACCATTGATCAGCAGATCACAAACTTACAGAGCAGACTTGATGCATCCTTGTCTTAGAACAAGGCCTTGGCAGTGGAGTTAGAGGTCACTCGGGTGGAGAGAGATCAGGTTGTTCTCTAATGGCAAGAGTTAGAGTGGTGGGTGATAGAGTTCATAGAGCTATGTTTAGGGCCGACAGGAGACATGGCCAGGGAGCTGGCCAGGATGGTAGAGAGCAGGGGGCGATACAGGGCTCTATATGAGCAAGTCGTTCCACCAGATCGACGAGACCTAGGTTTGTCTTGATCCTATAGTAGGACAAGCAATGGCAGTCGAACACACAACAACAACAGATCTCATAGCAGTAGTCAGACTAATGCTGGGGGGTCTACTGCATCAGGTCAGTCATCAGGCCATAGGTCACATAGCTCGCACAGGAATTTGTCAGGCCACAGTCATAGGTCAGAGCATGGGCATAGATCAGTGTCCTCAGGGCAGAAGACAGGGTAGAGTCAACCTCCTGTTACTGATCCTATAGGATCTCAGAGTGAGACACAGGAGAGGAAACCTATTCAGGTTACATTTCACATGGTTGGTTAGGCACAACCACCTCCTAGTTCACCTCCACGAGATGGAGGTTGGCCATCCTAGGACTTGCTTTTAGACACTTGTATATTTTGATATTCGAGCCTCCGAGCTCTATTTTTGGGATATCATATGACTTTATCCTATGACATGACATGTTTTTGAGATTATATATATATGATGCAGTTTTGATGTGGCCTATATGATGCTATGCGTTATAGTATTCTAATGTTTTATCATATGCTTATGTGATGATTTTATGGATGTGGTTATGTATGCATTGTGTAATATGATGATGATGTGATTTCTATATACTAATGCAAATGTTTATTTATGATGCTTATATGTTGATGCAAATGATGGTTTTATGAATGGATGCATGAATGTAAATGATAGCGTTTATGAAATGTGAATTATGGTATTTGATTTATGCAGATGTGAATATGAAATTCTCATGCAATTATGTATCCAACTTTGTTTTTGTATGTCACAGGATATCATCAAAGAACAAGAGAAGAGAAGGCGAAGATGTTAGTGTGAAGAAAGATATGCATGTTAGTGCAAAAATTAAAAATCCTTCAAAGCTTTGCTATAGTGCTATTCTAGTTGTTGCTCTTTAATCATCATTGGGTGAAAATGTCATGATGGTCAAAAAACACTATGATATGACATAGATCAATAGTGTGCAAGGTCGAACCATCAGGTAGATCAAAAGTCATAGACAAAGGATGATCATGACTCGTGCAAGGAACACAATTTCCCCTAGTCACTTTGTCATGACCAACCGCCAAAAAAACCAAGCCAATCATGAGACATCGCTGCTTCTCTAAATCCTGATGATAGGACATCCTTGAGAAACTAGCCACATGATAGTAAAAAACAAACAATAAAAATCATCGTACTATGTCGTTGCTTCTCTAAATCCTGAATTCAAGACATCCAAGAGAAACTAATAGTAGAGTGATAAGCAGACAAGGATAGTCATCATGATATGTCATGGTTCCTAAGAAATAAGGAACTAAGATCATGATAATCATTAAAAGATAGAAAAAAGTTTTCCAAGCTTTTTTAATGTCAGGTGTTGCCAAATGTCGAGCGATATCAAATTTAGGAAGGACACATCCTAAATGACGTTGATATCTAGGAGATCAATTCTCGGAGTTAGGAGAATCCATCAAAATACTAGATGATGATGATGATGATGCTTAGGAAGGACACATCCAAAAGCATAAATAAGTGACAAGAGTTACTTTTCAAAAGGATGCATCTGAAGAAGAACCCAAATCTTTGCCATGATAAAAAATTTTGATATGATTTTGACTACATGTCATTGTTGACATGCTGAATTGACTGAGAGTGTTTGATGAAATAGATTTCTGATAGACTGATAATTCAATATTGACATACAATTCACTTGATTTGAAGATAGTTTGAGGTGTCTGAATGTGTAGTGCCATGAACCCTAATGGACTGACCTAGTGCGGCCTCGGGGATCCATCGATTGATGGCCTTGCCTATGTCATGCACTCAGAGACCTCATAGTTCGACATGACCAATGACATTGTCCAAAGGATAGAAGCTTGAATCATGATTTATTTTGCGACAAACCTAGAAGGACGAAGGACGAAGGACTGACCTAATGTCTCGGGGATTCAAAGATGAATCTTGCCTACATAGCAAATGCGCAAAGACAACGTAGTTCGAACAGTGACAAAATATTGATTGACATGACTGATTTTGACTCCGTTTTTGGGATTTTAACCTTGATTTGATGTTTTAATATTTTCTCAAGACGCCTTTTGATTTTTTAGGTCTTTTTTCAGGACTTTTTCCAAAAATTTTAGGATTTTTTTTTTTCAAGACTTTTTCACATTTTTTAGGATTTTTTCAAGACTTTTTAAGAATGCAGGATTATGTGCAACAACCATTGCAGTTGCACAATAAAGGTATTGCCCCCAAATAGAGCGGGGATTATCCGAGTCCAATGGTATGGAGATATGTAGACGCAAGGCAAAGGTAAGGATATGCAAGGGATGATGTCAACCAAATGCTAACCATGGTCGGAATTGATAGGACTTAGGATGGATGTCGTGAATGTGCCAGGCCTTTGTGATTATGAAAAATGGATAAAGGTCGATTTGAGTGACAGTAGATGGTGAAGCAATGATCGACTATGCATGGCGCCTATTTGCCAGGTTTTCACTAGTGGATGAATTCATTTATTTTTACAATTTTGCCATTTTTTGATTTATTTATTTTTTTGGTGTCACCAAGACGCCTGTTTGCCAGGTTTTCATCAAGGAACGATTTTTTCTTTTTTTTTCAATTTTTTTGTATTTTGTAGGTTTTTAGCCCAACTCTTTGATGCTATGTGTAGAACTTTCTCAGATGTAAACTATTGATAGGTTCTGTTAGTTGTTCTCCATCAGGTGTGGCCAACTAATAAGCTCTGGAACCAAATGTGGTAGTAATGATATAAGGACCAAGCCAATTAGCCCTGAATTTACTGGGCTTTTCATGGTCTGCCTGATTTCTGGGGTTCTACATGAGAACCAAGTCTCTGATTTTAAACTTTCTCACCATTACTCTTTTGTTATAACTTCGGCAGAGATGATTTTGATATGCCTACAAATGATTTAAATAATTTTGTCATCTTTCTTGTAGCATTTCTAGCTCATGTAGGTGAGTATGTCTATACTCTTCATCATCAATCATTCCTTTCAAAGAGACATGGAGAGAAGGAATTTTGACCTCGATGGGTTATATGGCCTCAGATCTGTACACCAGGGAAAATGGAGTGGCTCCAGTGGGGGTACGAATGCTGGTACGATAGGCCCATAAAGCAGGATTAAGTTGTAGGTGCCAATCTCAGCCAGCGTCGTTGATGGTCTTCTTCAGAATGTGAAGGATTGTTTTATTTGATGCCTCAGCTTGGCCATTACCTTGTGGGTAGTATGGGGTGGAAAAGTGGTGTTGGATGTGGAATCGCTCACAAAGTTCATGAACGTCCTAATTTTTGAATGGAGTGTCGTTATCTGTGATGATGGATTGTGGGACACCATACCAGAAAATGATATAATTTAGGATAAAATTGGATATTTTCTTACCGATGATGTAAGTGAGAGGGAAGGCTTCAATCCACTTAGTAAAATACTCAGTGGTGTTGATTATGAATTTATGGCCATTAGAAGAGGATGGACGGATCTTACCCATAAGTTTGAGTCCCCATTGTGTGAAAGGCCATGGAGACGTGATGAGTCTTAATTCCTATGTAGGTGCATGAATTAGGTTGCTATGCACCTATCATTTCTAACATGTTCTAACAAACTGAAGAGCATCTTTTTCCAATGTCGGCCAGTAGTATCCCAATCTGGTGACTTTCCTAGCTAGTGTTGGACCACTCGAATGAGATCCACATATACCCTCATGTACTTCTCATAAAGTCATTTGGGCTTCATCAGTGTCAAGACAACGAAGAAGGGTGTTATCAAAGCCACGACAGTATAAGGTGTCACTGATGATGGTATGTCTAGCTGCTTTTCGGATAAAAGATTTTTGTTGGTTGTTAGATAGGTTGGGTGGGAGGGTTTGGGATTTAAGATAGTCATAAATGTCCTAATACCAAGCCAAACTGGGACCAAAAATGTCACACACCATTTTTGACTCTAGAATATCATATGCAGGCATCAATAGTTGTTCCACTAAGAATTCAAATTGTGACACATTCCTAGGGATGTCTAGGAGAGATCCAATTGTAGCCATTGCATCGGCCACCTTATTTTGTGTCCTTGGGATTTGTTCAAATGCAATCATTTTGAAATACATCAGGAAACTATCCACCATTCGCTTGTAAGGAAGCAACTTCTCATATTAAGTGTCATAGTCATCATTCACTTGATTGACGACTAATTGAGAATCCTCGAATACGAGCAATGTCTGAATTTTCCATTTAATTGCTATTTTGAGACCTGTGACCAATGCCTCATATTTTTCAATATTATTTGTACAAGGGAAGGAAATCCGAAATGATTTAGGAATTGAATCTCCTCGTGGTGTGATAAATAATATGCTAGCTCCTGAGTTGTGACTAGTGTGGGACCCATCAAAGTATAGTTTCCATGGTAGAGTTGGTTCTGCGTGAAAAATAGACTCATTCAAACAATCAGTTATCAGCGGATGAGTGGATTGGATTGGTGCATCTTCTAGTTGATCTGCTATTACTTGACCTTTTATTGCTTTGTGCTCCACATATTGTATGTCATACTCACTTACTATCATGACCCATTTTGCCAAACGGTTTGTCAATGCTGCTCGACTCAGGAGATATTTTAATGGGTCAATCTTTGCCACCAAATGTGTTTGATGGCTCAGCATATAATGTCTTAATTTTTGTGCCGTGAAGACAACTACAAAGGCATGCCCTTTCAATGGTTGTGTAATTGAGCTCATATCCAATTAGTGTGTGGCTGATGTAGTATATGGCTCTTTCTTTTTCTTCATGGTCATTTTGCACCAATAATGCCCCCAGTGCATTTGTCATTGCAAAGACATACAGGATTAATGGTTTGCCCTCAATAGGCGACATCAACACTAGTGGTGTCAATAGATATTCTTTTATTTGTTCAAAGGCTATGTGGCATTTATTCATCCATACAAAAGGAATGACTTTGCATAACAGATATTGAAATGATTGAAACTTGTTTGCCAACTGTGCTATGAATTGGCGAATAGACTGCAATCTGCCCTGAAGTGTTCACAATTCACTGATTCCTTTTGGAGGAGGCATGTCTAGAATTGCTTTTACTTTTGCTGGGTCAACCTCAATGCCTCGTCATGAAACTATGTATCCCAACAACTTGCCTGAAGTGACTCCAAAGACACATTTCTTTGGGTTCAATCTAACCTTGTAATCCTCAAGCCGTCTAAAAATGTCCAAGACTTTGAGATGTTCTTTCCTTGTCAAAGATTTTTCCAATAGGTCATCTACATAATCTTCCATTAGGATATGCATCATGTCATGGAAGATTGTTGTCATAGCCCTTTGGTATGTGGCGCCTACATTCTTTAGGCCAAAAGGCATGACATTCCAATAGTATGTTCCCCAAGGGCAAGTGAATGTCATTTTATGTTGATCCTCTATTGCAATTCAGATTTGGTTATAGCTTGAGAAACCATCCATGAGAGATAGCATCTCATACCCTATCGTGAGGTCAACAATCATGTCTATGATTGCTAAGGGGAAGTCATCCTTTGGAAAGCCTTATTCAAATCTCTGAAATCCATGCAGATACGGATTTGTCCATTTGGATTTGTAATAGGAGCAATATTGGATATCCAACCAGCATAGTCTATTGACCTTATGAACTTAGCATCTTGTAACTTCTTTAGTTCATCCTTGACAAGTAGTGCAATATGTGGATGCATTTTGCGCAAATTTTTCTTGACCGGCTTGATTCCTAGGATTAGAGGAAGATGATGCAGAACCAATTCGGGATCTAGGCCTGGCATGTCAGCATATGACCATACGAAGTTAACTTTCCTATTTGTGAAGAATTCTTTAAATTCAATTTTTTCTTCGTCTGACAATGATGTGGCCAAGAGAATCATTTTGGGATTCTCTGGTGTGGCTATGTTAACTTCCATTGTGTACTCAATGAGCATAGCTGATTTTTCCTGTGTTACGGGGAGAAAGTCCAATCCACCATCCTTAGGCGCCTTAGAGATGTTTTCACCTTCGGATGCATCCTTTGTTTTTACTATTTTACTGTCAGAAGGTGCCTTGCATTTTTCACCTAAGGACATTTCTTTTTCTTTTTTATTCTTTGTATTTTTGTGACTGAAGGATTGCATAGTCTCACCGAAGTAAGCTACACAATCTAGATCAATGGAGAACCTTGTTTTGTGATCACCCCATGGAATACCTTCTCTTAGCCCCATGAATTTTGTAATTTCCTCATCATTCTAAAATATTTCCATCACCAGTAAATCTTGTTGGTCCTAGTCGATCAGTTGAGGGTAAACAAGGGGGATCCCATCGTCAATGTTGGTAAAGGATGGGGAAGATGTGGAAAGTGTGCAAATTGATGCCTCAAGTGTAAAGACAAAGTTGTCAATTTCAACTTCCGTGTCTGATGCAATGGATGGTCCATACTCCAAGTCAGATGAATCGAATTCAAAATCATAATATGGGATAAAATTATCAACATCGTGACTAGTGGTTGGAATTTCAGAAGTATGGATAGTGGGTTTAGATAGGTTAGGCTCATGGGTGGGATCAGGAATGGGGTGGGATGATTCAGGTATTGCCCATGACACTTTGTGTTCTTTTGGATTCCAAGGAATGCTTACCCATTCCTTATTTTTGGAATGTTGATCAATAGGCTCAATGTTATATTCTTGGTGGAATCGCTCTTCAAAGGAAAGTTGGCTAGGTTCCAAGAATAGTTCGTCAATGTCATAGTCACTGACGGTTTTGTCAGATCCCTATTCCCATTCATTTGAGTCAGCTTTTGTAAGGGATTCTTTGCATGTCTCAACACTTTCTGTAACCATTACAACCTTACTTGAACGTTCATGGGTACATTGATCGTCAGTTCCAACTTGGTCAAACCCTAGCCCTATGTACCTTGGTCTTGCAATCATGATAATAGGTTTCCTTCTTCCATTGTTTTTCTTTCCAAGGCCGCTCGTGCTGTCGAAACCTAAGGCTTTGCATATATCATAGCCTTTGCCATAGAGATGCAACAATAGTGGAGATAACTCTGTTGGGTCTTTGTAGATCCAATTATCTATGTCAATAATGACTTCATTACCCATATCTCCCCAACGTGTAAAAACACTTTTCGGTGGAACTTTGAAAGTTGTTTTGGGCTCAACTGCAAAACATGGTCTACCATAGACTTTAGGTGGCTTCGGTATTGTAGTGATACAGTAAGTCGTATTCAGTTTGAACTCTCCACAACCAAGGTCCTGGATCTAAAGGTCTTTACTTCGGATGGAGGCAGATGAAGATGGTGTGGTAGAAGGTAATGGAATGGATGATTTTTTCAATGTCGATGGGTCAATATATTTGGATGAGGCGGAAGATGAGGCTTCCCGATTGATGGGTACCTGGTGCTCAGTAGTGGCTCGCAGGTTGGTACAATATTGAAATGGATCAGGATCTCCTAGGATAGTGATCTCAGTTCCATCAAAAGGGAATTTCAGACATTGGTGGTATGTGGATGGAATAGCCTTTAGAGCATGAATCCATTGGTGACCAAGTAAGATATTATAGTGTATGTCACGATCTAGGACCTAGCATGTTGTATCTATGATAACTGGTCCTACCCGGAGTAGAATTGTAATAACGCCTTTAGAAGCACATTCTTCATCATCGTATGCCTTGATGACGATGCTTTTGCTAGCATCTACACATGAATCAGAGAAACCAAGAGCTTTGACCAATTTTAGGAAAAGATGTTCAATCCTGCTCTGCCATCTACTAGGACTCGTCTAACCTTATGCTTGTGGACAAAAACTTTAATGTGAAGGGCATCATTATGTGATGGTTTGGGCGAGGAGTAGTCACTATCCGAAAAGGTGATGTGATGAGGTGAATTCAGACATTCGACCATAGTCTCAAAGTTGTTGACATCGATGTTGGTTGGGATGAACGACTCTTGTAGTACTTTATCTAAGATGGCCTTATGCGCAGGTGAAATACGAAGCAGTTCGAGAATGGATATTTGAGCAGGTATTTTATTCAATTGCTCAATAATGTTGAACTTTGGTTTTGTGTTTGGCTGTCTGGCGGACAGTCCGGGTATGGTGATTTTCGGTTGACGTGCAAAAGGACTTGGGATGGTGACCTTGCCTTTATGCATGGTTACATTGCATTTTGGGGCCTTTTTAATGGTAATGGTATTAACACATTCATCTCCATCAGCAGCGCAAAGATTGTTGATAATAGTACCATTGGGATAATTGTATGCAGGATGGATAGTATTATAGGCCGAACGGATGTGGTTGGCTTGATTGTTGGTATTCTTTGTGCCAGACGAGGAAGCTTTACCATGATCTTGCAGTGGGTTTTTATGTATTTTATGATTCACATTAGATGTAAATGATTGACCACCCAACTCGATGGTGTGGTTCTCTATGAGGTCTTGCACCAGATTTTGCAATTGATGACAAGAAGAACTTTTGTGCCCTTTGGCACGATGGTAATCACAAAATGAACTGTCATGCCACCATGACGGCTTGAACTAACCATTGACGGTAGTTTGTGTCGGTGTAGTTATAGGTGCATTTTGATTTTGTACTCCTTTGATTGTGAGTACATGACCTGTTGCATTGACGGTTTTTACATCAACTACACCATCGTTTGTCATGTGCTTGTTCTTAACCCAGTATTTGGTTTAGTCATTAGAGCTACTTGGGTTATTATTTGTGGTGGTGTTGATGGTTTTTCCACCATATTTTAATTCACCTTTGGCAAT
Organism: Sequoiadendron giganteum; assembly: GCA_007115665.2. Classification (NCBI taxonomy): domain Eukaryota; kingdom Viridiplantae; phylum Streptophyta; class Pinopsida; order Cupressales; family Cupressaceae; genus Sequoiadendron; species Sequoiadendron giganteum. The sequence goes on along the minus strand of CM021101.1, from coordinate 185,408,799 downwards.
CAAGGCTTTCTCAAGTTGAACACCCTTTTCAACAAGGTCCACAAAAGTGGTGCAACAATGGACTTGTAAGCCATACCTTAGCGGTCCTAGGAGAGTTTGTACAAACATGGCGACTTTCTCCTTTTCAGGTATTTCTACCGGACATCTATTTGCTAAGGTTCTCCATCTTTGAAAGAATGGAATAAAAGTCTCTCCTACATCCTCTTGGGTAAGTCTGCATAAGGAGGCAATGTCAATATCCGTGTCAATGTTATAGGCATAGTTTTCAACAAAATTGTTTTCCAATTCATCCCATGTTTTGATTCCCTTAGGAAAAAGCAAGAACCATTCTAGTGCATGACCTGTTAGACTTCTAGAAAAGAGTCTCATGAGATAAGTTTTCTCATATGCAATTTCCATGCAACTAGTGGTGAATTCTCTTATGTGTTCAATGGGGTTTGTTTTGCCTTTGTACTTGGGAAAATGAGGTACCACATATCCATGAGGAAAGGGTGGCATATACAAGGTTGTGTCAAATGGATATGGACACAAGTCATGTGACAAGTATGACTTTTATTAGATTGCTGCAAGGTCTCCACTTGTGTTTGAAGAGCAGCGAGTTGTTGTGTGAGTTCTTCCACCATGGGATGGTTGGTAGCATCACCCATGTTGGTGATAGGGGCGGCTTGAGTCCCTAGCTTTTGTGATGAGATGTGTTGACCTGACATGGGTTGTCGGTGAGCAAAATGAGTGTTTTGATTATCTGGTTGTTGGAGATGAGTGTTTTGATGAGGGATGTGCTGCTATGTATGGACTTGAGAGGCATAAGTGGGGATGTGATATCCTGCCATGTTGGACTGAATTTGAGGACCTTGTTGGTTTTGATTTTGTTGATGTCCAAATGGAGTGAAAGATTGAACGCCTTGTTGATTTTGAGCTTGTTGGTGCCCAAATGGAGTGAAGGATTGAGTGCCTTGATTTCCTTGGCCAAATAAAGGATTGTGGCCTGGAGGAATGTTGGTATTAACATGTGAGGAAGAGGGTTGCGTGCCTTGTATGGAAACTCTTCGTTTATTTCTCCCAAAAGGGTTGGATGAGTTGGTTGCCATAGTATTTGAAGAACCTAATAATAGGTCTGTTGATGTACTCATGGAACTAGATGTATTTCCAAAGAGGTTTGATATGGTTGCTCCCATTGTTTGTGAAGGGATGGTGGATGTTTGTTGGGGGATTGATTTTGATGTGGTGTTGGTTTCTGAGGATGATCCCCCAATAGATATTTTGTTGGTTGTGGTGGTAGTATGACCAAGGGAGGTAGCATTGATTGTGTTGATGACATTTTGTGAAGAGGCTCCCATGGAAGGATTGTGTGATGTTGGAGTGGGAGAAGTTGCTCTAAGAGTGTTAAGATCAAATCCCTTTGGTAACTTAGCCCCTTGGTAAAAGCAACAACTTCTGGATGTTGGGAAGCAACTAATACGTCTTCTTCAAAGACTTCCCCATTTTGATCCCATCAAATAAATGGTTCAAAAATATATGATGGAGATGATGGGATGTTCATCTCACTAAAAGGATTGATGTTGGAATTTCCCATGTCAAAACAAGGATTGTTCATGGCATGAGGGAATGAATCCATGCCAGTTGTGAACTCAAGAAAGTTGGTGTCTTGTCTAAAGGAATCCATGAGTCTTTTATTTTTTGTAATCTAGTTTCAACCATACAAGGTTTTGCTCAACTTGGGATGATGGAGAGAATGATCTAATTATGATACTATGTTTTTTGGTTTCTTTGGATTTTTAAAGGATGCTATGAAATGCAAATGAGACTAAAGACTTGTGAATGTAAAGTGGTGTGATACTAAAATGGAGATGCTAAATGATATGCAATAAAGGGTCCTAAGTTGTACTTACTAGTGAGGGATCTAAAGAGGACAACTTGGGCAAACAAATTTTTTTGCAATGATTCAAGTTTGGAAGATCAATGGACCATAAAAGGACTATAAATAGGACAAAGTGAAATTTCCACACTAGACTATTGAGTGGGAAATAATTCACAAAATTTTTGACAAAGTGACAAAGGTAATTGGGTCCATTGATAACCTACTATTGAATGCAAAGTTTGGATAATGAATTATAAGAGTCAACTCCTAAAATCTGAAAAAGTAAGTGTCTAAGGAGATGGTGAAGCTATCAATGCAATCTAATGGAAAGTCAAATGGAAACCTATTGTGAGCCTAAAATGGTTCCTATAATGCAATGTTTGATGAAATTTGAGCAATTCAGAGTCTGGTTTGAACTGTAACAATGAAGGAAGACTTGATTGAATTGAAGACAAGTTGTGGACTCTCAGTTTTTTATAGTGAGAAATTGTTTTTAGGTTTTTCACAAATGCATCATAGAAAATGCGATATGACAGAGCGAATGCAGTTCAGAAAGTGTCGATTGCGACATAGTTTGGTGAATGTGGGTTGATATCTCTAAAATGTGGCTCAAGTTACTGAATGCGGTTTAACACTGGAAAATGCGGCTTTGTATATTTCAATTGTGGTGCATTAGAGTGAATGCAGCTCAAGATGATCCAAATACAGCCCATCAAAGCAAATGCGGATCGATATATGGTGATTGTGGTTTAACAGGGCGATTACATTGCAACAAGCAATTTTTTGGAAAACAGAACACTGTTTTGCAAATTTGACAAGTTTTTTGATCTAGATTTTTGATTTTCAATTTGTTGAAGTTTGTTTGAAAAAAGTTGGAAAACACAAAGAAAATAAAACATTAAGTGTATGTTCAAGGATCAAGTATGATCCTTTTTTTGTTTTCATTGGTATTTGAACAAAAAAGATACTTCAAGTAGACTCACTCTTATTAGTCAAAGGGTCATCATAACAATCATAGCCCACAACTTAAAATCACGTCGACTCACACAACCATGTCACCCCCTAGAGGGCACTCATGTTTTTGTCTTTTCTAGGTGCGTACTCAAGGTGACGGAAGTGGATACCAAATCCCCTAAGCAAAAAGTCCATGGTGATTATATGGTGAGTGTCTTGGGGGGAGATTCTTCCCTCCCCTTGCACCATGATTGAAACAATGTCTGGATACTGACACGACTGGCTTCTACACTATGGTTCTTAGTCAAGGTTTCTATTTGGCATGGCAATAGATAAACTCCCTCAGGAGACCTCCCAATCTTTAGAACAAATATTTTGGGGATGGTTATCTTGCCTACTGTCATTGAATATGGGTTTCCCCAAAATTCACTTTTGATTATAGTGGGTTGGAAAACCTGGCTTTGGTTGTTCCCACTTAGGTCGTTCCCGTAGGGTGAGTACTTTTTCCCACTATGGCAGGCCTTCTAAAGGTTGTAATAAAACATGAAATGCATAAATATAAAAATGGATAAGTCTAACTTTTTGATCACCCAGTAAAAGGGAGAGCATATACCTATTATCCAATCAAACACAGTAGAAAAATGTTCAGTTTTAAACCCAAATGAAAGTTTTCTATTCTAAGTGAAGATATTGCTTCACAAAAACATGGGGTTCATTTTAACCAAACAAAAGTAAAATGTGGTGACTATCCTAGATTGATAAATTCCAAATTAAATTTTCTATCCTAGGATTGGTAAATTCCAAATTAGATGTTTATCCTAGGGTTGGTTCATTTTAATCCCAAAAATAGAAAAAATTGGCCACGGATGCATCGGATCCAGATTACAATTCAATAATGCAAATTACCAGTCACTTGCGGTGCAAAGTGGCAGGTGCAACTCGACAGATGCATCACGTCAGATGCAGCTTGACGGTTGCAACTCGGCAGATACGGTTTGGGTTCTGTCAAATGCATTGCAGAATGTCATTTGCATCTCTACGAGTGGCGAATGCGGTGCATCCGATCAGTTGCATCACACGCGAAGGCGAATGCGGTGTGTCGTACCTATTCCTACAAAAAAAAAAATTTGAGGTCGTACCAAACCTGCAAAAGTGTGTTAGAATGTCGAGTTCACCAATGTAATGATAGATAAAATATTCTACAAGATCGAACTAGGTTAGAACATGCATGCAATAAAAATACTATCAATCAATGGAATGCAAAGGAGAAATCATGAGAAAAGGAATGAGACTAGAACAGTCTCACCCATTTCTCTCCTCTATGGCTCATTTCCATTGTACCTCCTAACATGTTGTGATAAAAGGATGCCCTCAGATTTGTTTGTATGAGCAAACTATAAATGTCTAGACCTAAACAAGATTTGAAGGATTTATAAAAATTCTCTCTAATATGCAAACTAGCAATTCAATCCTAATATGAAAATCATTAAATAAGCCTAAGATGATATGACAATTGATGATAATGAGATTACAAAAATGCTAAGAGATAATAATGATTCATCCCGAAAATGAGATGACGATTGTCATTTTATAGAAAATGCAATCTTGAATGGAAAAACGAGATGAGAGATTGAGGAATGCCCTAGAATCAAAGGTCAAGATTCAATAAGGAAACTCTCAATTAGGGTTAGGGCAACAATCCCCAAATGTGTGGACAAGATTTAATTTAATAAATTAAATCGATGGTGGAGAATAAACGTGACCTTGAGATGAATTAGTAAAATATAGAAGATAAGGGGATGAGATTTTAGAAGTTGATGCAAAAAACTAGAAAACATAGTGTGTAGCTAGTTTTTGCAGCTTTGTATGAAAAAACAAAGGTTGAATATCTTACTAAGAAAAGATAGAAAGGTCATATAAATGTAATGCATTTTTCTATTGATGAAAAATTGAATTGACACTGTAACAAAATTATTTTCCTCAAGCTATATCAAGACTTGATAATGTATGGAATTCTAAAGAGTCATTCTTGACTCTCGAAAATTCTATGCATTGTTTGTTATGAGGCACTTGACAAAAATAAGTGAAACAGAGAGATCCTCTGTATTATTTTAAGTTCTATTGAAAAAAATAAAAGGGCTTGGTGCTCCTTGAGATTGGTCTCTCTAAATAGAGGGGTTGGTGCTCCTTGAGTCGGTGCTCAAAAATCAGCCATTGAGACATTGTCAAAATAATTATTGAAATGAAAGCCTGAAAAAGGCAGCAAGTTCAGGAGTGGTTTTTCTACCCCAGGAGGGTTTTCTGCTCAGCATATCTTATGTCTATTTGTGTCTCTATGATTCATTTGCTTCAATGCTTTACTGCTTTTAAATGCAATGTTACTCTACTCATTTCAGTTTATATGATTGCATTCGAATACATGAATGATTCTATCATTGATTAATGAGAACAAATGTATGGTTATTTTCAGTTTCAGTTAAATTTTTTAAAAAATTTATAAACACCGATCCACCCCCCCTCTCTCAGTGTATTTTCACTCCAACAAAATTGGGTTTCGACTTCATTTAGGGAATACAAACAACAAAAAGGTGGAGATGAATCTATGGAAGAAGAATCTAAACAAGAGTAGAGGATAATCGGGGAAAGGAAGACTTGGGCTTTTGATAAACCAATGTAGTGAAAAGTTTCTTGAAGTACACAAGTATAATTTATTTCAGATCTAGACACTTAGTGGTTGGACAATGAATTTAAAATTAAAGTGTCAATAGGTTTTATTTTGTATTTTATTGGAGGATTCTAGTTTCCTAAAGTCTATTTACCCACATTTTTTAAAGCTTTCATCCATGGAGAAGAAGTCAAATGGTCATTGACTTGTTTTTGAAATGGGGAAAATCTCTAGTGCTAGCTATCTTTTGTGACATGTGTTATGACTTGATTGGATTATCTTTTCTTTTCCATGTGTTGTTTTGAAACACTTTGATAGCCTTATGTTTTATAAAAGACTGATATTTTTTCTTTTCAGTAGGTTAAAAAATTGTGGAATTACATAGAAATAATATTGGAATGTTCACTAGTTTTATTTCTATATCATGTTTTATGTTCTATTCTAGTTTAAAAACTTGAATGCTCCATTGAAGTTTGCTAATATCAAAGCTAATTCCAAAATTTATTTCTTGATATTAAATCTTACACATCTAAATTTTTGTTCCTATCGAAGAAGCCTATGTGTTTCACCATATTTGGGTGCATATTGACATTGTTCGGTGATAAATGATCTCCTATTTCTTTAAACTCTTTCATGATTCTATGCCTAGCTATGATGCAATCTGGTGAAGTATAGAGTGTTTTTTATTTGATTTAGTTTATTTCATGGTGTATGTGTGGATAATAGCTGGGAGACACCCTTAAATTTTAGTATCTTTAATGCTTTTCTTTAAAGTAGATGTTAAATATCTGTTATAAATACTTTGAAATATTAGAATTCATGAAATATTCTTGCAGATCATTTGTATTCATGAACTTGTGGAGAATGTTAAATCAGCTATATCTTAATGATACTCTACTTGATATAATTCTAATTAGACTTAAAAACTAGAGACCTCTCCTTACTAACAAAAAATTTGCATAACAAACCTTGAGTGAACATAGTGCATCAAGACCTAAAATTCCCAAGCCTTGGGATAGATAAGATCGTCTTTAATCAGAAAATCTTAGTGATTCTTTCAAGAAAGACAGGTTCTATTCATTTGAGAAAATATTTATCTACTTTTTGGTGTGCTTAACAACCACATCAAAAAAAATTGCGCTAGAAGGAGGGCCTCCTTAGGTTTAAAGAAAGTTGGAGTTCTCTAGAGTTACTAAGTCTCAGTCTAGTGATCCTTATGTAGAGTTCATAGAGCTTGGTAACCAAGCAACAAGTAGAATGAAAAGGTTAAAATTTGAAAGTTCAACTCTTAGGAATAAAATAATCACCTCTTCCACTTGGAGTGATGGTATTATTTAATATATATTCTCCTATTAAATTCATTGTATATCATGATCTCCCAAATAATCCAAAAAAGTTGTTTCCAAAGTATTATTTCCACAAGGATGAAGAGGAACATATGAGCATATTCAAGGAAACATTCTTTAGGGTGAGAATCCAACATGAGGATGCAATGTGTAGGTTGTTCCCTTATACGATGAGTGATGAAGTTGACTAGTGGTACAACAATATGCCTCACAATTTTATTAGATCATGGAAAAACATAAATGATCAATTCTTAGCTAGGTTTAGGATGCTTGTAGATTTTTCTCTATTATATCATAAATTTTCCCAAATCGAGCATTTTGATGGAGATCCTATAACAAATTTTAATGATAGGTTACAAAAGGTGTATTCTAGATTGTAGGCTCCTTATGTTGTGGATAATTTATCTACTCTTATTGTTTATTATACTACGGTAGATCCCTTAACAACTATGTTCATGAAAAGGAAGGTAAATCCTCCTACAACTTTGACTGAAGCTTACGTTGAAGTGATGATAGTAAATCAAGAAATGAAACATGTTAGAAGCGGACCACCTCTAAATGGTGGGAACACTCTAAATAACTATTCCATGCTAGGAATGAATGGAATTTTGCATAATAAATTTCTAATCCCTAACTCTTTGCCTTTGTGGCTTAGAACAAAACATATCCATAGAATAGTTTCTTCAAACAAGGAAATAGTCAAGTGTTGGTCCCACACCCTGTCCCTGTGATCACTCAGATACATCCTAATGATAATTATTTCTTTATATAGGCACAAGAAATCCAACATGCAAGGGCACAAGATGATAAGGAATAAATTAAGGAAATAACTGCTCAATTTAAAATGTTGATGATGGAAGTCACTTAGCTGAGGAATCCAAAAATTTATTCACAAAGCGATAATCAAAATCAATAGAACCAAACGTCTAATGCTTCTAGACTACCTAGACCTTGGAACATATGGATAAATCATGGAGTTATATCAACACCTTTGGATAATACTAATTCTTCTTACAATAAGCTGACATCAAAAGTAAACATAGCTAAAATTGTGATGAATAATTGGTGTAGGATTGATAACACCAGTGCTCATGCAGAAGTAGATTGTCTATAATTTAAAACTACATCAGATACATTCTTAGCTACAAATTACCACAATGATTAGTCTGATTCTCTTTAGTCACAAGGAAATGATATAGCTTGAGTAGGATATGATTCAGTGTTGGTCCTAGATAGTTATATATGCTTTGAGTCCCCTATTGCTTTTGAGAGTAACACTTATTGTTGTTAAGATAGTTTTTCTATGACATTAGAAACTTATACTTTTTTGTATCAAGATGAGAATGAACATCACGATGGAATAGATGAGGTTTAAGATTTTCAATAGTACCAAAAAGGACAACTATAATATAAGAAATAACACCATCAGTGGAAATAGGTTTAAAGGGCCACTAATTACATCAATATCACCTAACAATTTCAATACACCACCAAATGATAAATCCAACAACAATCCTAGATTACCAAAGGTCACTCCATAGTATAACAATATTCTAAATCTGATAAATCCAGCAACAATCCTAGATTACTAAAGGTCACTCCACAGTATAACAACACTCTAAATCTACCTAAAGGTAGAAAGATAGAATCAGTTGGACAAAGTGATCTAACTACTTACTTGGTGGAAGAGATAAAAAATGTAAAGATTAGTCTATATCAGAATTACTTAAAACACCTATGATTATAAAATTTTAACCAAATGGTGTAGTCACGGTAGGAGGGTCCTCAAAGAGAATAATCTGGACCATGCAGCAAGAGTCACATAATAGAAGCAACACAGCGTTTGGAGGAAAATGCATATTAAAACATTCTAATTAACAAAAAATTCAATTACAATCTGTCAGCAACATCTGAGCTTATAGATTCAGCTCATAGGCCTGATACAACATGTTCTAAAATACAATCTTCCTACATGCTCCTTAATGTGAGTGAAAATCTTACAGATAGAAATCTATATTTTTCTTCATCATCATAATATTGATTGATTGCTATCCTAATGATCTATTACAATATTTATATCATATCCATATATCTAGAAACATCAGTGTCAACCACCAAAGATCATTATAATCTTCGATGAAGGAAACGTAACATGTGCATGAACAAGTTGGCCTAAAATTTTAATTTCTCCATGATAGGTGCATATGATGAAGTGTGGAACTAAAATTAAGGTTGGGGACACTCCATGAAACAATTAAAAACACCTTGCAAGGATCCACAAGCTATGAGAAAGATCCATGAGCGATCAAACTAGCCATTAGTTTTGAAATTATTTTGGGGCTAGTTCTAAAAAACTCACTTAATCTGAAAGTGATAACTTGTCGGCTAAAGATCCGATCAAGCTGAAATCTTGGAATTAGGAAAATGAACATGTCCATGATTAAAACATAGATTTGTAAGGTCTGGTGAACAAACATGATGAAATATTGAATCTGCCAACTTGAACAAGAACAAAATTGAATGAAAATATTTTTGGTTGATGCAGGATTACCAAGAATTGAGGATACTCCTGCATCAGACATCTGTGTTTATTTGAAAATTGAGTCCCTCAATTTTTTGGGGCTAAAGGAAAACCGATACGGTCTACCACAACCTAAGAAATCCAAGAAGAATCCTCCACTGGTCTACCTTTCCATTTCACAAGATATTATTTGTATTGTCTTCCATGAGTTTTCCTCCCATCTCTGACATCCAGAATCTCTTCTATCTCATATGATGGTTGTTTAGCAAACTATTTCTCCAAGTTTTCTTTACTGTCTTCATTGAATTCTGCTTCATGGTACTAATGTAGGTCTGCAATGTTGAATATAGGTGATATACCCATACCATCTGGTAACTCTACTTCATATGCATTTCTTGAATCAAATTTCTTTAAAATCTTACAGGGTCCAAACTTCCTCATCTTGAGCTTACTGTATGTTCCAATTATAAGTATTTCCTTCCTCAAATACACCATCACTTCATCTCCAACTTTGAACTCCTTAAATGTTTCCTATTTTCATCTACTCATTCCTTATTCTTTCAGTTCATATCTTCCAATTGTTGTTTTACTTGAGTATGCACTTTCTTTATATGATCTATAAATTCCTTTGCTTCTACACTCCTTTTATTTTCCTTATTGATGTCTCGCAATTCTGATATACCTCTAGGATGAACTCTAGTAACAATCTCAAAAGGTGTTTTTCTAGTACTCTTATTCACTGAATTATTGTAGGCAAACTCTTCTTGTGAAAGGACTAAATCCTAACTTTTGGTCTTCTCTCCAATGAAACATCTCAACAAACTCCCCAAACTCATGTTTACTACCTCTATCTTCCCATCAGTTTGTGGGTGAAAAGTAGAACTGAACTTTAAATTTTTCTTTAACTTCTTCCAAACTTCCCTCCAAAAGAAACCAACAAACGTTGTATCTCTGTTTGAAACAATACTCCTAGGCAATCCATGCAATCTGAGCACTTCCTTGAAAAACAAGTCTACTACATGTATTGCATCTGTTGTCTTCTTAAAAGGTATGAAATGTGTCATTTTAGAAAAAAAATCCACTACCACAAATATAAAATTATTACTTCTCTGTGTCTTTGGCAAACCAAGTATGAAATCCATGCTGATATCCTTTGAAGGTCTCTCTGGAACTGTCAAGCGCTTATACAATCCAAAATTTTGACTACTCCTTTTTGAAACTTGACAAACTCTACAACTTTGCACAAATTTCCTAACATCCTTATGGATATGAGGCCAAAAGTAATTCTCACTTACCAATGCTACTGTCTTATCAACTCCAAAGTGTCCTACCAATCCTCCACTATGTTTCTCTTTCACCAAGTTATCCCTTATTGAACTCTGGGGTATACACAATTGATTCCCTCTAAACACCATATCCTCTTGAATGAAATAATCCAACCACTAACTCCTATCTTCCAAGTTGGGTTCTTTACAAGCTCTCCAAGGTTATGCAAAATATGGGTCTTCCTCATACAAGTTCTTCAATTCATCAAAGCCTAATACCTCCACTCTCATCTGTGCCAGTAAATTCCCTCTCCTACTCAAAGAATCAACAACTCTATTTTACTTTCCACTCCTATGTTTCAAAAAAAAAGTATAACTTTGCAAGAATTCCACCCATCTCATGTGTTTTTTATTCAACTTACCTTGACTATTCAAATATTGTAATGCTTGATGATCTATATACAACAAAAAATCCTTAGACAAAAATTAATGTCTCCACTTCTTCAAGGCTTGAACAATGGCATAAAAATCTTGATCATGCACTGAATACCTTTTCCTAGAATCATTCAAGTTCTCACTGAAGCAAGCTACTAGTCTTCCTTCTTGAATTAATACTGCTCTAATTGCATTTCCACTTGCATTATAGTCTAACTAAAATACCTTATAAAAGTCTGATAAAACCAACATAGGATGCTCAGTCACCTTCTATTTCAACAACTCAAAGCTCCTATCTACTCCAGATGTCCACCTAAAATCCTTCCTATCTCCTCTCATTTTTTCTGTCATAGGACTGCAAATAGAACTAGAATTCCTAATGAACTTTCAGTAGAAACTAGTGAATCCATGAAAGGATCTTACCTCTCCAATGCTTTCCAATGTAGGCCACTCAAAAAATTCTCTTACCTTCTCAAGATCCATCTACAATCCATCCATTGATATCACAAATCCCAGATATATCAATTCTTCCTTCATGAAACTACACTTCTTAATGTTTATCAGCAACTGATCTTCCCTCAACCTCTGCAAAACTTGTCTTATATGAAACAAATTTTCTTCTCTAGTCTTACTGAAAATCAAGATTTCATCCAAAAAGACAATCACAAACTTACCTAAGAATTTCTTCAATACCTCATTAATCAGCCTCATGAAAGTACACGGTGCATTTGTTAGTCCAAAAGGCATCGCCAACCACTCATACAATCCTTCATTTGTCTTGAATGTTTTTTTCCATTCATCCCCTTCTTTGATTCTAATGTGATGATATCCACTCTTCAAATCTATCTTTGTAAAGTATTTATCTCCACTCAAACAATCCATAATGTCATCCATCTGAGGCAAAGGGAAACTATACTTCACTGTGATCTTGTTTATGGATCTAGAGTTTGTACACATCCTGCATTCTTCATCCTTCTTATGTGCTAGCACAACATGTACTACACAAGGGATTAATCTCTCTCTGATCAAACCCTTCCTCAATAATTCTTGCACTTGTCTATTCAACTTCATTCTCTGTTGGTGTCATTTGGTGTGCTACTTTATTAGGAAAACTACCTCTAGGAATCAAATCCATGCAATGAATAATACTCCTCACAAGTGGCAATCCATCAGGTATGTTATCTGAAATGATAGATTCATACTTTGCCAACAACTCCTTTATCTCCTCTAGTTTTTCTTCTACATGATTCAGGTCTTTAGCCTTCTTGGGAACCAAGGGATATAACATGTTCTCATGTCTCAGTTCATCTAGAAATCTCCTTCCATCAACCAAATGAATTCTAGCATTCGTACAAACCTCAACTTTAGGAACATCCTCCAATGGTAACAAATTCTACTTCATTCCATTTGCAACAATGGTATATATGTTCTTCTTTCCATCATGAATAGCATGTCTATCATACTACCAAGGCCTTCCCAACAAAACATGGCATACATCTATAGGCATGATATCACACAAAATTTTATCATGATAATTTCCTATCTTCAATTTCACTAAACATTGTTCACTTACCAGTATCTTATGCTCATCTTGAATCCATGTTATTTGATAGGGCTTCGTGTGTTTCAATATTTCTAGCTTCAATTTGGTCACCATTTCCTCATAAACCAGGTTCTCAGAGCTTCCACTGTCAATAATCACTCTGTAATGGTTCCTGCTCCATCTCACTTTGACACAATACTCTTTTGTTCACCAATACTTCTCCTTCTTCTGATTTATTAGATGGTCCAACATGATTCTCCTCAACAAATTTTTTTCTCCTACTATTCTCTATCTTTCTACTTCTCTCTCCTTAATTACACTCAAACGCTCTATGTCCTTCTCCACCACACTTGAAACAAGTTCCTCTAAATACTCTTTTCTTCTATCTTCTATCATATTTCCTATAATCCTTATTTCGGTAACCACCATATCCTCCTCTCTGGTAAGAATTTCCATCATCTCTATAGTATGAATTATCATTCTTACTAACTTCCTTATCTTTATTCTAATCTACAAAAGATCCTCTTCCTCCTCTAGTAAATATTCTTCCTCTTTGAAATCTTCCACCTCTTCCTCTTTGTCTTTGCTCATGTATTTTATTCAACTTCTCTTCTTCTTTTAGGGCACATTGATAGGCCTCCTCCACACTCAATAACTTGATCAAACTGATCTCATCCTGTATAGATGACCTCAAACAATTCACATATCTAACTACTTGCTCAATCTCATCCTTCGAATGTCTGGACCTGATATTCAACTTGTAGAAATCCTCAGTATACTCTGTCAAACTTGAATCATTTTGCTTTAGATTCTACAACTTTCAGAACAAACTAATCTGATAGTCTACATGCATGAAATTTGTCTTTAACTTATTCACCATCTAATCCCATGATTTTATCTTCTCCTTTCCTCTTCTTTTCCTTATCTATCTACAAATGTTCCCACCAAAGGGATGCATGTCCTTTCAGCTTTGAACAAGAAAATTTCACCTTCTTGTCTTTTTCGGTTCTTTCAAAATCAAAGTACTTCTCCATCTTCATTATCCAATCAAGCAATTCATCTAAATCCAACTTGCCACTATAATCTTGTGGATTGAAATGTGGTTTAGTATTTACTCTAGTTAGGGCTCTTATAAACCTCTCTTCTCCTTGATCAAGGCTAGGTTGATCTTCTCTTTCCTTGTCATAATGTTCTTCTACCTCTTCATCACTCACATCATCAACTGGTCGACGTATCCTCTGGGCCTTTTGACTGCTTCTAATCTAGTAGTAATTTCTCTCAACATCTCCATTCTAGTTGGGTATGCATTTCCACGCACTCCATTTCCTCAACTATTTCTTCTTCCCACCATCTTTACACAAGTCCTTTGTAGCTGCAGGTCATATCCTCAATCCGCCACCCCACAAAAAATATTCACCAAGACTTTGCAAACTCTAATGATCTCTCACATAATAAATCTTGCTCTGATACCAATCTGGTGCAGTCACGGTAGGAGGGTCCTCAAAGAGAACAATCTAGACCATGCAACAAGAGTCACACAACAAAATCAACACAAAGTATGGAGGAAAATGTAGATTAAAACATTCACATTAACAAAAAATTTGATTACAATCAACCGACAACATCTAGGCTTATAGATTCGTCTCACAAGCCTGATACAACATATTCCAAAATACAGTCTTCCTACATGCTCCTTAATGCAAGAAAAAATATTACAAATCAAAATCTATATTCTTCTTCATCATCATAATCTTGATTGATTGCTATCCTAGTGATCTATTACAAGCTTTATATCATATCTGCAGATCTAGAAACATCTACGTCAACCAAAGATTATTACAATCTCCGATGAAGGAAACGTAACATGTGCATGAATAGGTCGGCCTCAAATTTGAATTTCTCCATGGTAGGTGCATATGATGAAGTGTTGACCTAAAATTAAGGTGGGGAGACTCCACAAAACAATTCAAAACACCTCGCAAGTATCCGCAACCTATGGGAAAGATCCACGAGTGATCAAACAAGCTGTTAGGTTAGAAATTATTTCGGGGCCAGTTCCAAAACTGTCACTTAATCTAAAAGCAATAACTTTCCAGAGAAATATCCGATCAAGCTGAAATCTTGGAATTAGGAAATGAAAATGTCCACAATGAAAAAATAGATCCACAAGGTCTAGTGAAAAAACTTGATAAAATACCAAATCTGCCAACTTGAGCAAGAACAAGAATTGAACAAGAACAAAATTAAATGAAAATATTTTTGGTTGAAGAAGGATTACCAAGAACAAAGGATGCTCCTGCATCATTAAACATGATAGAGAAAATTCCTAAAGAGAGCTCAAATAGTAAGGATACCTTTGCTCAATCAAAGGATAAGAACATTGCTCCCATGGTAGATTGAAGGGAAAAAATAGTGCAGAATCTAGAGACCCAATAGTGTGGAATACATTCCCTTAACACTAATACAACAGAGGAGAAAAGCATAAACCAGTTTCAATAGCTTTCTAAAACTACTTGAGATGAATACAACATGTAAAATAGAGAACACAAAATTGAGCATTCATAGTTGACACAAGATATACGTGGGAAAACCTTTTCAGGTGAAAAACCCACCACACAAAGTCTAGACAATTTCTATTATAGTAAAAAAATAGTTACATACAAAATTACAGTCTTCTTTGATCAGCTCACAACAGCACTACAAGAATTCTTCTCACTGTTACAATGTTCATCTAGCATACTGTTCAAACAAAAAAAAAACTATCTTATGCAATAAGTCCTCTACTTCCTTAAGTCAGACATTACATTCAATTCTCTTAGTCAACTGCCGATCATAAGGTACACTCATCTCTGATTCAATCACACCCATGATCTACCCATACCGATCTTCCCGCATCGAGACACCCAGGCCATAACTTCTTTAACCAAATCAGGTCTTATTCACCACCCTGAGTTGACCTGCAATAACTGTTGCTATGACTTTGGCCTCTAGCCAAATTAAACCACTGACACCCTGCCACATGTCCTTCCTACATTCACTATCGCATCTATCACTGAGTCCAACTCGATCAACCTATCACCAAGCTCGCTGAGCTTGTCTGACCAGCTCGCGATATGGCGGTAAGCCAAGCGAGCTCATCTAAGCTGTTACCGCTCTACCACCGAGCTCGATCGACCAGATCGCGATATGGCGGTGAGCCAACTGAGCTCATTCGAGCTCTTACTGCTCTACCGTTGAGCTCGATTGACCAGCTTACAGTATGGTGGTGAGCTCGTCCGATCTCACCCTGACCATACCTGCGCTACCGCTGCACTACCCAATTCATCCTACGGTATAGCGGTGAGCTCATCCAAGATCACCAAAAACTTCACCGAGCTCGCCCACCTTATCTCTAAAAACACCACCATGCTACCACTGTAGTCATCGAACAAGACTGCGATGTGGCGGTGACCAGTCTATGGGACCACAGAAGGTCTTATCGTACTACCATGGGGGCCGACACGCCACCCCACGGTAGGGCGGTAACCATCAGTGAGACCACTAGCAGTCTCACCGTGGCCACTATGGTGAGTGAACCCACTACCCGTGGTATGGCAGTAACCGCCGGACCCGACTGCAGGAGGTCTCACAGCGGCCACCGTGATCGGTTGCATAACTGCCCGTGGTATGGCGGTGACCAATAAGGCAGACCGAAAGATCCCAACTATGGCCACTATGGCCAGGGAACAAACCACGAGTGGTAGCGAGGTAAGCGTCAGGTCCTTCACCATGGTACCGCCAAGGAAAGAACAGAGCCAAGCACAGTATGGCGGTAAACTGCAGAAATGCTAGAATTTCTCCAAGTCATTAAAATAGGGGTTTCAAGTTGGAAGTTCAAACACATTTTCTCAACAAGCTCCCGTTTGGCGAACACTTCCAGCTTCCCCATGACTTTAAAAAATTATTGTCTATCATAGGCCCCAAGGCCCATCGATTATGCGCACCATCTGAACTTGTCTGTGCTAATCGGCTTTGTCAAAGCATCTACAACATTCTTCAAGGTGTTCACCTTTTCCATACTGACCTTTCCATCTTCAACCATATCCCTTACGAAATGATATTGCACATCAATGTGCTTGATCCTGGCATGAAAGGTCAGATTCTTTGCCAAACAAATAGCACTCTGACTATCACAACAGATTGAAATTTGCCCAGCATTAAATCTAATGTCTGAACACAAACGGTTTAACCAAGCCACTTCCTTGTAGGCATGAGTTGCAGCCATGTACTCCACCTCTATCTTGGATAAAGCAACTATAGCCTGACGCTTGCTCATCCAACTGATTGTTCCACCATTTAGCATGAAAGTGTATCCACTAATGGATCATCTGTTGTCAATGTCCCTTGCCCAATCTGAATCAACATACCCACGAATGTTGAGAGTCCTCTATGATGCAACCAAATTGCCATGGTAACATAGTGCAAAACCTGAAGTCCCCTTCAAATATCTAAATACTCTCTTCACAACATCCCAATGTGATCTTCTTGGATTTTCCATAAATCGGCTTAGAACTCCCACTGCTTGGACAATGTCTGGTCTTGTATAGACCATAGCATACATCAAACTGCCAACAACACTTGCATAAGGCACATTGGTCATGTCCTCCATCTCAGTGGCAAACTTAGGATAGTCTTCAATAGATAGCTTAGTTCCATGCATGATCGGAACAACAAGTTGCTTGCAATCGTCCATGCTAAACCTCTCCAGAACTATCTTCACATACTTACTCTAACTGACCCAAAGTTTTCTTCTTGTTCTATCCCTGGTAATCTTCATTCCAAGAATGTACCTTGCTGCACCAAGATCTTTCATTTCAAACTTTGCAGACAACTGAGATTTAAGATCAGAGATCATAGTCTTGCTATTTCCAATGAATAATATGTCATCCACATACAGGGTAATAACAAGTACATGACCATTCTTAGATTTATAATAAATGCAATAATCAGATTTTGATCTCACAAATCCAATTGACAACACAAATGTGGCAAATTTCTGGTACCACCTTCTAGGAGATTACTTTAAACCATAGAGAGAGTTATTCAACTTATAGACCAGATTTTTTTTACCTCTTTCAACAAAATGCTCAGGCTGGGACATGCAGATTTATTCTTCTGGCTCACTATGGAGAAACATTGTCTTCACCTCCATCTGCTCAATTTCAAAATCATACATAGCTACTAATGATAATAAAAATCTGATGGATGTTAGCTTTGCTACAGGGGAAAAAATCTCTCCATAATCAATTCCCTCAATTTGAAAACAACCCTTTGCAACCAGTTGTGCCTTATACTTCTCAACACTACCATCAAGACCTGTCTTCTTTTTGAATATCCACTTACAACCAACAAGATTTTTCCCTTTAGGCAGTGGTACCAAATTCCAGGTATCATTCTTTTTCAAAGAATCCATTTCTTCATTCATCGCTTCCAGCCAAGACTTTGAATCAGCCATGCTGATTGCTTCTTTCATAGTCCTAGGTTCATCAATGCTGGTAAATAAAGCATAGGCACAATTTGAATCTAACATAGAGAAACCATACCTTTCAAGTTTCCTTTTTTCTCTTGTAGATCTTCTTACAGGTTGAGGTTGTTCTTCATCATTAGAACTTCTGGAGTTGCTTGAGCTCTCCTCGGTCTCAGGTACACCATGCAGCTCTTCCCTTTCTAGAGTTTGGGGAATCTCAACTACATCCCTCTTCTTGTCACTTTGATCTGTCCCAAGCTGTTGATCACATACTGAAGATTTTAGCTCATGAAATATCATGCTTCTTTTGTACAAAACCTTCTTAGTAATAGGGTTCCAAAGCTTGTATCCTTTCACACCAACTCCATAGCTAATGAGAATACATTTGATAGCCTTGTTATCCAATTTAGATCTCTTTTCATTTGGCACATAGAAATATGCCTCATAGCCAAACACACGAACATGCCTTAGAGAGGGATTTTTCCCTGACCATGCTTCCAAAGGTGTCTTGTCAACAAGAGCAAAGCAAGGAGATCTATGTATTAGATAACATGCTATAGCCACAGCCTCAGCCCAGAACTTCTACTCCAGACCAGTGCCACTCAGCATACTCCTTGCCTTTTCCATCAGTGTCATGTTTAACCTTTCAGCAACTCCATTTTGTTGTGGAGTGTAAGGCATTGTCTTGTTCCTTTTAATTCCATGATCAGTGCAATACCTTTCAAAATCTGCAGAACAAAATTCACCACCATTGTCTGTCCTCAAACATTTGATTTTCCTTCCAGTTTGATTCTCAACCAAAGATTTAAATTCTTTAAACCAACTGAACACTTCTTATTTAATTTTAATAAAGTATACAAATGCCCTTCTCGAACAACCATCAATAAAAGAAACATAATATCTAGACTTTGATAACGAAGGAACATTAACTGGACCAAACACATCAAAATGAACATAATCCAGTATACCAGAAGATTTGTGAGGACTAGAATAAAAAGAAACATGGTGTTGTTTTCTATAGATACAATGTTCACAAAAATCAAACTCAAGGTTACAATCATCAAGCCCTTCTACAAGGTTTTTATTCTTCAAGGTTTTTAAAAATTTCTCACCAATGTGACCAAGCCTGTGATGCCATAGCATAGTCTTCTCAGTTGGGAGTTTTACCTCCATAGCATTTGCAGCTAGAGAAGAGTCTTCATCTTTCTCTACAGGTGCAACAATGTTTGACTTTACAAAAGCACTGTTGCAAAGAACAGGTTGTATCAATCTTATACAGAGTGTCAGTACAAACACCCTTAGCCAGCACCATTGCACCTCTAGCCATTTTACATCCCTTAATTGAAAAAGAAACTTCTACACCAGCATCATTTAACTTACTAACAGAAAGAAGATTTCAAGCCAGGCCTGGTATGTGAAGTACGCCACCAATACCTTTGACTCTCCCATCAGGAAACTGAATTCTGACTCTTCCTCTGCCAACTATCTCCAATGTTGAATCACTTGACAAGTATACCTTTCTACTGTCATACTTCTCATATTTAGAGAACCATTCTCTATTGGAAATCATGTGAAAAGAAGCACCTGAGTCAATCAACCAGACATCATTTGATGCCTGAGTTGTCAAGGCTACTGCAATGAAGGTATCTGCATCACTTTGAGAAGATTCTTTGTTAGAAGCATTCTTCTTCTTCTTCTCCTTGTAGTCTTTCCTGATATGACCAGGTTGCCCACAGTTCCAGCATCTCACCTTGAAATTTTTACCAAGAGACTTTGATCTCCCTACAGTTTTGGATTTCAACTTCTTTTCTTTGTTCTTGCCTTTCTCCTTTGGTCTACCTTGAATAGCAAGAGCCTCTTTGGCCATCTCTGAAGACTTCCTCTACATCTCTTTAGATAGCAATGAGGCAACAATGTCTTCCATCTTGAAAGCAGCAGTAGTGCTTACAATGGCCATCACAAGATGGTCCCAACTGTCAGGTAATGAACATAGCAGGAGCATGCAATGATCCTCCTCCTCTATCTTTACACCTACAGATGCCAGTTGAGTAACACTCATGTTAAATGAGTTCAGATGGTCTGCAACAGATGCACCTTCTTCCATCTTCAACGAGTACAACTTCTTCCTCAGGAATAACTTATTTACTAGAGACTTTCCCTGATAAATGTCACCAAGATTCTTCCATAATGAAGCTGCAGACTGTTCCTCATGGACATTCAGGAGAACATAAATGGCTAGAACCAGTCTTATCAAACCTCTTGTTTTTCTATCAAAAAAATCCCCAGCTTCTTGCATTGTACTTTGTGGCTTGGTTCCAGACACTGCAATCTAGTGGTCTCTATCCACAAGCAAGTCTTCTATCTTGAGTTTCCATAACTCAAAGTTACTGCCATTAAACTTTTCAATGTCTACTCTACCAGATGTACTTGCCATCTCAAATAGAAACAAGTTTCAACAATGCAAGACTCCCACTAAAACAATATTAGCACAATAAACTAATCTTTCCTACAAGGATAACACAACTGGCCAAGCTCTGATACCAATTGAAGGGAAAAAACAATGCATGATTTAGAGACCCAATAGTGTGAAATACATTCACTTAACACTAATACAATAGAGGAGAAAAGCATAAACCAATTTCAATAGCTTTTTAAAAATACTTGAGATGAATACAACATGCAAAATAGAGAACACAAAATTGAGCATTCATAGTTGACACATGATATACGTGGGAAAACCTTTTTAGGTGAAAAACCCACCACACAAAGTCCAGACAATTTGTATTATAGTAACAAAATAGTTACATGCAAAATTATAGTCTTCTTTGATCAGCTCACAGAAACACTACAAGAATTCTTCTCACTGTCACAATGTTCATCCAACATACCATTCGAACAAAAAAAACTATCTTATGTAATAAGTCCTCTACTTCCTTAAGTCAGACGCTGCATTCGATTTTTTCAATCAACTGCCGATCACAAGGTACACTCATCTCTAATTCAATCGCACCCATGATCTGTCCATACCAATCTTCCTGCATTGAGCCACCCAGGCCATAACTTATTTACCCAAATCGAGTCCTGTTCACCACCCTGAGTCGACCTGCAATAACTACTACTATGACTTTGGCCTCTAGCCAAATTAAACCATTTCCACATGTCCTTCCTAAATTCGCTATCGCATTTTTCACCAAGTCCAACTCGGTCAACCTATCACCAAGCTCACCGAGCTCTCCAAGACCTTATTGCTCTACTGTCGAGCTTGTTCAACCAACTCACGGTATGGTAGTAAGCCAACCGAGCTCATCTGAGCTCTTACCACTCTACCACCAAGCTCGATCGACCAGCTCGCAGTATGGCGGTGAGCCAACTGAGCTCATCTGAGCTCTTACCACTCTACTGCTGAGCTCGATCGACCAGCTCATGGTATGGTGGTGAGATCGTCTGAGCTCACATCGACCATACCCGCGCTACTGTTGCACTACCCGAGTCATCCTATGGTATACGATGAGCTCATCCATGCTCATTGACAACTTCATCGAGCTCTCCTGCCTCGCCTCTAAAAATCCCACTATGGTACCACTGCAGTCATTGGATAGGACCGCGGTGTGGTAGTGACCACTCTGTGGGACCATAGACGGTCTTACTACGCTACTGCTAGGGCTGACAAGCCATCCCATGATAGGGCAATAACTGTTAGCTAGAACACTGGTAGTCTCACCTCGTCCACCATGGTGAGTGGACCCACCGCCCGTGGTATGGCAGTAATCACTGAACTCGACCGCAGGCGGTCTCATCGCGGCCATCGCGATCGGTTGCATAATTGCCCACAGTATGGCGGTGATT
Source organism: Sequoiadendron giganteum (assembly GCA_007115665.2). Lineage (NCBI taxonomy): Eukaryota > Viridiplantae > Streptophyta > Pinopsida > Cupressales > Cupressaceae > Sequoiadendron > Sequoiadendron giganteum. The sequence continues at coordinate 185,386,860 of CM021101.1, read as the reverse complement.
GATAAGGAAGACCGAAATATGCCAACCGCAGCCACCACGGCCAAGGAACAAACCACAAGTGATAGCGAGGTAACCGTCAAGTCCTTCACGATGGTACCGCCAAGGAAAGAACAGAGTCAGGCATGGTATGGTGGTAAACTACAGAAATGCTAAAATTTTGTCAAGTCATTAAAACAAGGGTTTCAAGCTAGAAGTTGAGACACATTTTCTCAACATAGATGCTCACATAGCTTTATATAAGGGGAAAATGGAGCTGCCACCATTTTTGTTGACATTGAGGATTTTCGAGAAGAACCTACATAATTGTCTGGTAGATTCAATGGATTCAAAAAATGTGATGCCTCTATCCATATGCCAAATGTTAGGTTTAACCCCAACGAGCTCCATGAAGAAAGTCACTCAGTTGGACAAAACTAAGATAAATCTAGTGGGAGAATTAACCAATATTCAAATGTAGTTGGCATTTGACCCTAGAGTTCAACATTTTATTGACATATAAGTGATTGAAATTCTATATATATATGCAATGTTACTAAGTATAGACTATTCAAATACTATGAAGGGATACATGGCTATCAACTTTTCACATATGTGGTTACCCTGGAAAAGAATCTCAAATCAGATCGGGATAGAAAGGGAACCGTGCATGAAATGTATGATCATATAATACAACCATAATAATGAAGTGTTTTATATCGATGTAGATCTTGGTGTGTATAGTATACCACCATGGTCAAAATAGAAGAGGATTTTATGTATAATTTGAATATCCATAACTAATTGACTCCAAGAACTGATGTGCTTTCTGAGTCTGATTATGATTCTTCTGAAGGAGAAGAAAGCTTCTTGGATAAATTTTAAAAAATATTGTGAAATAAGTTCATAAGAATTAGGTGATTAACTTCCCTCTAATGAGCTTATTGCTGCAAGGATGGTGTAGACTGCACAACTCACCGCACTCAGAACTCAATTGTGCGATGTTCCTAGGAGTTATAAATAGAGTTTAAAGTCAATATTATCATGGGAATGCAATCACCATCAGGCCTAAATTGGAAGTTCTTAGTAAGAAGGCATATATAATATTGTCTAAAGAATCAAACAAAGAACTTTGTGATAACTAAAATGGAAGGGTTAAAATCAACCAGTGGCACACTAAAAGGCCATAATATTTGAACAAGGAGGTAAATCTACTGACCTCAAGAAACCTTAAGATCAAAATCACAAAAGAGAAAGCATGGATCCTCAGATTGGATAGATCAGAGTATAAACAAGGGATTGGTTTTGGATTTGAATTGATTAGTCCTCAAGGTATTTAATTCCTTTCCTCATATAGATTATAGTTCTAATGTACTAACAATGTGGTTGAATATGAAGATCTTATCTATGGTTTGTTGATTTCTATTAAGAAGAAAGCCAAAATACTTAAGGTGTATGGAGATTCAAAATCATTTTTCGGATAGAATAGGAAACAATATGTTTGTCACTACAATTTTTTATCAAATTATAGACACCACATGTGGGATTTAATTAAAATATTTGATGCCTTCAACATCACACACATCCCACAAAGATTCAATAAAAAATTACATGCACTAGCCACAATTGCTAGTACTTTAGAAATATTGGACACCTCAAATTTGAGAATATTTACTATTGAATTGGTGTAGTTACCTCCAGTTCCTAACAATGTTATTAATTTGTAGGTATTTCAAGATGATAGACATATTCTAGAGTTTATCACTAGCTCAAGTATCTTTGAAGCATATATAATTAAAGTAGATAGACTTGAATGTGAGCTCTAGGGTGATTATACAATCTTGTCAAAGGAAAATAATTCCCAAAAGGGATTATCGAAATGGAAAGTTTTTTTGATCTAGAGAATATAACACGACATAAGGATTTTCCTAAGACTGATGGAGAAAATTTTGAGCCATGTAACTTGAATATTGAGGATGACCCTCAAAATGTGCGTATAGGTAAAGTGAGTACTGATGAAGAATGTAGAAACATTTCTCAAGCACTTAGAGACTATTGTAAGGTCATAGCATAGAATTATGAGGACTTAAAGACTTATGATACTTCGATCATAACACATACTATCCCACTAAAGCTATATTCTAAGCCTTTTCAGTTGAAGTAAAGTTCAGTGAATGCACTTATAAAGCCTTTTATTTAAAAAGAGGTACAAAAACTCTTATTTGCTAGGATTATTTTTCCCATAAGGTATTCTACCTGGGTGGGAAACCTACTTCTTATTAGAAAAAAATGGGGGCATTCTCTTGTGTGTGGACTTTCGAAACCTCAAAAAGGCCTTTGAGAAAGATAATTTCCCTCTACCTTCTTTGGATGAAGTTTTATGAATTTTCAATGGGTCATAGATATGTCTTTATTATATGGATTTTAAGGGTATAACTAGGTGATGGTTGATAAGGAAGATAGGATGAAAAATTCCTTCACTATGAAATGGGGTACTTTTTCTTATAGGCAGATGCCAATTGGGATAATAATTGCTAGAGCTACATTTCAAAGGGAAATGGACTACCACTTCAAGAATTTGGTTGGTAAATGCATTATAATATACTTGGATGATCTCATTGTATTTTCTAAAAATAGAGGGGATCACATTGATCATCTCAGAGCAGCACTACAGAAATGTGAGACATGAAATATATTTCAATCCAAAGAAGTGCATTTTTGGGGTGAATGAAGGTAAACTTCTTGCGAATATTATATCTAAGAGAGGCATTTATATTGATCCTGACCGAGTGAGTGTGTTGATGAGATAGAAACCACCAAGGAGTAAAAATGAATTGAAGTCTTATTTTAGAAAAATTAACTTCGTTCAGAAGTTTATCACTAGATTTTTGGAAATAGTAAGGCCCCTTAATGATATGTTAAATAAGGATGATAAAATTGAATGGACTATTAAAGAGAGAGTTTATTTTGAGAACATAAAAGTGGAAAGTCATGATAATGAGCCCATACTATACTAAGCCATTTTATATCAATTCTTTTACTTCAAGTCACACATATGTTGCTGCATTAACATAGAGAGGAAAGAATGAAGAGGAGAGACCGATTGCATTCATGATCTTTCCCTTCAAATATTTTGAGCTAAGGTATATGGATGTCGACAAGAAAGCTTTCCCATTAGTTAAGACTATGAGGAAATTCAAGAATTACATCCTTAGGAGCTTAGTTAAAGCAATTGTGCCTAATCCAGTAGTCAAAATGGTGCTCACACAAAGTGAGATTGGAGAAAAAAGAGCTAAATGGGTTACCATTATGAAAGAATTTGATGTGGAGATTATACCTATTAATTTGGTCTAGGGGAAAGCATTGGTTATGTCTATTACCAAAGTTGACCCTTAGGTTAATAGCCAACAATATATATTGGATACAAAAATACAAGATGAGTGGTACTCAGATATTTGGTACTATCTAGTCAATAACAATTGCCCAAAAAATATGCAAAGACATCAAAGAAGAGCCCTAAAAATTAAAGCTCAAAGCTACATGATTAAATGAGGAGTTAGTTTTGAGATAAATCATGAAGGTGTTTACTTAAGATGCCTAAATAGGAAGGAAATAGATGAGGTTATAAAAAAACTTCATGTTGAATAGTCCTTATAACTGAGAGGGGAGGTGAATCACTTATCCCAAAACACTTTTCCTTCCTTTACATAATTTGGAGCAATCTTAAATCAATCAAGTATTAATTAAAATAGATATGAACATACAAGCACTAAACAACACCATGCACAATGAACACCACAAATTATGTGGAAACCCAAGATGGGAAAAACCACGAAGAATGCTAATTCTCAATTATAAAACATCGGTTAAGGTGACACTGGTTAAGGTGATTTTTACAAGGGATCACTGCCAAAATACTCACTACAATTAAGGCTCATTGTCGGTGGGCTCACTACCTAAGATACAAAAACTAGCTATTATAGTTGAGAGATAGCTTACTATCAGAGTATGTTACCAAATTGAACTATTATAATTATATCTGCATGTGCATGAATAGAGTTCTCACTAAAGCACAATATCTATCTGCAATAGATCTGATTAAGAATCTTCTACCCACCTTCCTTGCACAAAAAATTACTTCTTCCTGACACTTGTCTTTGACTTCCTTCTATGTTTCTTATTTCACAATCCTTCACACCCTTATCACAGTTCAAACACACCACACTTATTGTTTGATACATTAGAGATGTTCTATATATACATATACATATATATATATATATATACGCTCAAAAAACAAAATGAGTCAACCTAGAAAAACATGTTGGCTTGAGGAAAAACCTTGAAATATTCAATAAGGCTTTGTACGATAGCAATGGACCCAAATGATAGGTTTCACATAAAGATATTATTACCATGTTACCACGAGACCCATAAATAGGTCATACTCATCACCTAGCATAATTACCAAAATAAAGTTTACTTTGAATTACATGAGATATATTCTAGAGTTGATAGGAACACCAATCACTAGGACCCAATCTTGGTCAACATCAATTGATAGTAACGCCACAACCAAAACCAAAACTCGATCATTGTGAATTTCATTACCAATCAAAGGAATGTAGTTAGACATACCAAAACTTGTAACATGCTACATGAATGTCTAGATTGCAAGGATACCCAAAATAAGCTTTAGGCACATTAGCTAATATCAAAATAGTATTCTTCATTATTCTACATTAACTGTCTTCCACAAATTTCCCAAAAGGAAGTACTGTCATATCCAGATCGAGAATAACATCCACACTACGCAAAAACATATCATATGATAGGATAGATCATTTCCATATATCATCTAGAGCACAACCTTCCAGATCCCTAGTTTTGACATCAATGACAAAAATTCCAAGTCAACAACTTCTCAACAATCTCTCCCTTTGGCATTGATGGAAAAACAACAAAAACCCAAAAACACAAAAACTTTAAAAACTTCAAACTGCAAAAACTCCAAGCTCTCCCCCTTTGTCAAGAAAGTCAAATCATCTTTTTTTTAATTTTTCTCTTCCTTTTCTTCCCCCTTTTTCCATCAAAGGAAAAGGGCCAAATAATAACATTCAAAAAATCAATTAAAAATAACACTTTTCACATGAAATATTTTCTTGTACCTTTCTCTCATAATTGGAAGAATCTTCTTCCAAGCTTGCACTACAAAAAACATTCTGGCACACACACTATCATGTAGAAACAACATCACAAATGAATATGACCAATCTTGAGACAATTAATTTTGTTCACAATCCTCACCATCAGAAAGTATCCCAAAGAGATAGTCCAACTAGATCTCAACAATTTCTTTAATGAACCAGAAAGTTTTAACCAAGTCTTCCCTATGTCTTTGAGTAGACAATAAATCAGCTTACAACTCACCAACTCTTATTCTCTATTTTCCATCTTTATCTTTGAAAAATTCAAAACACTTCCAAATATAATTCAATTCAGATCCAATAGCTTCAATTTTGCTTCTAAAATTATCAACATCAGTAGGCCACCGAAGATAGTATTTGTAGATGTCAGAAATCTCCTTAATGCATTCTCTTGTCTCAAGAATGTGCTTGGATGAATTTCATTTGGCTATGACACACCTTATTTAAATCATAGCTTGGAATTTATGTCCTTCAGATCCTTCCTACAACAACCTTTCTTCAACAAATTCTACCAGATCATCTGGTAATGAGTCAGAAACAACAAAAATAGTAATATCCTTTTTGAGTAGATAATCAACCAATGAATCTTCAATTCTAGGCATACTAATTAGAGAGAAAGCATTCCACATTTCACTAATATTTTTCTTATCACCCTCATCCAACATGAAACAAACTTCATCTGTGTTAGGTAGAGATTCTTCTCCCTTCTCCTTATCTTCTAAAATAGTGATGACATCCTTTTTGTTAATTTTCCTCCTTTTAGGTTCTGGAGGGGAACCACCAATGCCAACCTCTAACTCCCTCTTACCAGAGGAGAAACCCTCCTCAAACTGACTGATAGGCATAACACTAGACAATATCACATTGAGCACAAATCCATCTGCAAAGATGAGAATTAAACTTTGCATGCATTTTCTTTACCTTCCAAATATTCCAAATATCTGTAGAATTTCTTTTTGACAAGGATGTCAAACTTCCACTTCATATCCTCCTTTTATGGTAATGAATTCAAAAATTAGAATACTAAACACATGAGAAGAGACCCAAACTAGAAGGGATAACTCTCAACCAAAGACATTATGACATTCTCAATTAG
>CM021101.1:185368128-185380481 GCA_007115665.2 Sequoiadendron giganteum | reverse complement strand
ATAAGAAAGATACCTTACTACAAGATCGGAAATGGTATTTATCAATAGAGCTCAGGGGTCTTTGTTGATACCAGTAATTTCCTCCAAATCTCTATATCTCACTGTTTTCTTCCCAGGGAGGTCACAAAGTCTACACAATCCAGTGATAGCTTCAATGGATTCCTTAGTGATTAGACAAGGTTTGTCCAAAATGATGTTGCCATCCTTCAATCGAATCAACAGGAACAAGATAGATTATTTATCAATAAACTAGGGGAATTCTCCCCATAGATCCATACCTAGGGCACATACATTCTGCAACTCATCCATCTTAAACCCTAGTTACATTTCCTTCATCTTCTGATGATCAAATTTTTCCAACTCTACTCCCTTCAACTTCAGCAGAATACCACCACTTGATTCACTGCCAATCAACACATTTTCCATCATCGTGTTTAGCTTCTTCAATCCTTTATTGAAAACCTCTTCTTCTTCTTTGAAAACTATGAGAAATAATTTTAACCTCCATATTTTATCCCTAATTGTTCATGATGACTTCTCTACCAAAACATACATCGATGATGCCAATGATTGCACTTCACTTTTCAATCGACCGGATTAAGCTTCATCATGCATCGTCAACTTGATCAAACTTAGTCATGCCAAAAAAAAAATCAATATTACTTGAGAGAGGGAAGTGATAGGATATGCATTAAAAATCTCCCCCTGAGCCAAAGAAGTTGGATCAAATTCTAGAAGACCTTGTACCAAGATCCAGTAGGCTCCCCACACTTGTTTCCTTTTTCTTCCAACCATCATAGTCTTCTTCTTAGATTCATTTGATTCTGCAACCTTCTTTTTTTTTAGACTTTTTTGGAGCAACATATTTGCATGTGTTAGCATAATGTCTGGATTGGTTGCACTTGCAACATCTTTTCCTTGACTTAACTGAGTGAACCATAGATATACACTGATTAGATTTGTGACCATAACCATGGAATAAGTAGCAATAACCATGAAAGAGACTATTTATTTCATTATTTCTAGTCAGATTAGAGAGTTTACTTCTACAATACTTGATTTATGACCAAACTTGTGATAATTAAAGCATTGAATTCTCAGTTCCTTCTTGCTTCTAAATTCTATAGCCTTATGTCCAAATTGTTTAGATAGAAAACAATGAACATTAAATGATAAGTACCTTTGAGTATTTGGTTGCCTGATCGGAGGTCTTTTTGTAGAAGTTCTAGAGTTTTGGACCTTACTAGTTGCAACAAATCTTGCTTCAGCTTCAATTGCTTTGTCTTTACCCTTAGTGTTATGATTTGAGCTTTCCCCTGAGAAGCCAAGTCCTTCCTTATCCTTATGAAATTTCTATAGGGACAAGAGTTGATCAAGAATCATGTTGCTTTCACATACTCTAGCTTCTAATTTCAACCTTCTTAACTCTTGATCTAGCTTTTCATTTTCTTCCAATTTTTGTTTGATGGTATCCTTAATATTTTCTTTAGTTTTCTTCCATTCTTCCATTTTTTGTTTGATGGTATATTTGATATTTTGTTCAGTCTTCTTTCATTCATCTAATCGTATCTTTAGATTCACATCACTTTCCTTTGACTCCTTTAATTCCTCGCTAGCTTCTTTGTGTCTTACTTTGAATTTTTGGATTTATTCCTTTAGCTTTGAGATGCAAGCATTTGTCTCCTTGATATTTTCTTTCAATTCCTCATTTTTATATTCTATACTTTCCATATCACTTAATATTGTCCTTAGTTCTTCAAAGTAATAATCTCCTACCATTTGTTTAAACTGCCAAGATCTCCCTCAAGCAGTTAAGCTCTATCTGCAAGGGGTCGGGTTTTGATACCAAATGTTGAATAGTTTGGATAGCTAAGAGAGGGGTGAATTCGTTATCACAAAACACTTTTCCTTTCTTTACTTAATCTAAAACAATATTAAATAAACTAGGTATTAATTAAAACATATATGAACATGCAAGCACTCAACAACACCATGCACAATTAACACTAGAAATTATGTAGAAACCCAAGCTGGGAAAAACCATAGAGAATGCTAATTCTCAATTATAAAACACTGATTAAGGTGATTTTTACAAGGGCTCACTTCCAAAATTATCACTATAGGTAAGGCTCACTACTGGGTGGCTCACTATCAGTGGGCTCACTGCCCAAGATACAAAAACCAACTATTACAGTTGAGAGACAACTTACTACCAGAGTATGTTACAAAATTAAAATGTTATAATTGCATCTGCATATGCATGAATATAGTTCTAGCTGAAGCACAATATATGTCTACAGCAACCAAAACCAAAACTTGATCATTATCAATTTTAGCACCAATCGGAGGAATGCAATTAGAAATACGAAAAATTGTAACATGGTACATGAATGTCTAGATAGAAAAGATACCCAATATAAGCTTTAGGCCTAGTAGCTAATATCAAAAGATTAGTCTTTATTATTATGTATTAATTTTATTCCGTAGATGTCCCAAAAAGAAGTACTAATATATCCATATCGAGGATAACATCCACACTATGCAACAACATAGCATACAATAGGATAGACCATTTTTGTATATCATCCAGAGCACAACCTTCTGGATCCCAATTTTCGATATCAATGACAACAATTCCAAATCAAAAGATTCTCAACACTTTATGATAGATTTGGTATAGCTCACAGAGCTCCATTGGCCACTACCCAGCTTATCCTAAGAAAAGGGTACTATTGGCTAACAATATTCAAAGTTAAGTTTGAGCATTTAAAACATTGTTACGCATGTCAAACTACTACAGACAAATGAAGGTTCAATAAACAACCATTATAGCCTATGATGGAGATGCACCACTTTGCAAAATGGGGGTTAGATTTCATAGGAATGATAAATTTATTGAACAATACAACTAAAAGGGGGTGAATCAATTGTAGCAGTTTTAACCTTTAAAACCCTCCATAGAAGCTAGATATTCAAGCATTCACAAACTCTTACTATGTTAATGTGTCTAATTATTAAATGCAATAACATAAACTAAAAGTAGTAAAAACATGCACATAATAACACTAGATTTACGTGGGAAACCTAATGAGTGAAAAAACATGGTGAGGATTAGCTCACAATATAAATAATTCAAAAAACAAATACATAGGCTCATTGCTAGAAAGGCTCACTACTAGAATAGCACACTGACCAAAAAAGGCTCACGGCCAAGGTTCACTACCATAGAAAGAAAAAAAAAAGATAAAATAAGAATTTTACATAGAAAAACACTTCTCAATGCAACAAGGATTCCTCCACAATTTCTTGCACTTTCGTAGTCTCACATGAAAGATATTGGATTCCTTCATCTCACTACCTTCGAAACCCTAACATGAAATTTTCATTGCTCCACTCAAAATTTCCTCTCACTACACTTTACTTGCAAAAATCTCACATTTTTCTTGCTTCTTACTCTTTCATCCACACTCTTGCATCAACACCATGCATATTTATATAAACCTCTTCTTCAAAAATTTCAACACCATTGGATAAAGTCAAAAACTAGCCATTATACATTTAAATTTGAAATAGGTAAGCACCCAAATATTACCGTGGTGGATAGGAAAAAAAGGTGACCCACATAAATTATTACTTATGACCCAAATAGATCCCAACACTCTTCAACACGCTTCCACAAACCTCACTTGTAGTGTTAAACACAAGGTCAACCAACACTCATGCAAAACACCATATACATTAAGTACACTCTTCCTTAGATCAAGATGAAAGTTTCAAACAATATAATTCACTTGAAATAAATCTAGAATAATCCATGAATTACTTAAGATTCATCAACCACTTCAACCAAGCTTCGCATCAATAACTACTTTAATGCATGACAACTAATAACCCTTGTTTGCACACTGATAAATGAAACTTGCATTGTACTGCACCAAGTCAAATAATTCTTTGAAAAAAAGAAGATAAAAGAATTATAAACAAATTCCTAGATATGCACAACCTGAATCCAAATAGTAGATAAATGCAAAGAAAATACATTTCTCCTAGATAATAGAGAACAACATAGAATGAATGGTTCACACACTAGTGAAAATATCTTGCACTGTACAATGATCCAAAAGCCCAAATTTTGGATATAGAAACTACCAATAATCATGAACAATACCTCAGATCTACATAAGCATAGAATCAAGACAAAAGAAATGTGAAGCACATCTTGGAGCATACACTAAATACCTATAAGACACTAATTTTTGTATTTATCAAAATTTCACAGAAGAACTTGGAGACCAAGTACCAGAGACATCATTTTAGCACATTACTTCACTCTAACAAACTTATAGACATAGAAACATAAGGATAACTCCATGTACTCAAACCACTTCTTCAAAATCAACTATACATGCACAAGAAACAATCCTTCTTTATTACAATATTCTCAATATCCTCGACATATGCAATCAATAACTACCTTCCTCTACTTATAGTTGACATCAATGACAACACCAACTAGTTGATATCTAAGAAGGAAATTATTTCCTTCATCTTTTTGTTATTTTCGGCTTCATTTTTGTCTTCACAAGATCCATGCACGAAGAGGTTGTGTTTCTGATGGGCATGCAATGTGCCACGTGGTGGCTGTGCATGTTTTGATAATTGTTTTTTCTCTAAGCTCAGAGTTAGACCACATGTCGTCTTGGAAGATGATTTCCTAAAACCACTTTTCATGAATCTGAAACTATTCGCTTACATGACACATCATCTCTTCATTGCTAAGGAGCCATACCTTGGGGTTTTCATTCGGAGTGTATTGGAATGCATCGTGCCTTGTTATAAAAAAGGATTTCAGTCAGTGCTTCCAAAGCCACATGATCATTCGATAAGACCTTTGTCAGAATATTATTCTAGGATATGAGCAATTATGAGGGGAGATCCTATTAAAATATATAGATCACATAAATGCAGCAATTAAAAGTTGATAAGAATGATTGCAATAACCAAACTAAAAGATCTTGGTCAGATTTTGAGCTATCAGATGTGAAAATTTGGCAGTCATTACTTCTGGATGAAGTTGGCATTTCTCTCTCCTTAGTGGCTATAAATATGAAGAAGAAACATAAAGAAAGGGTTTCTGAAGTTTTCCTTTTTGGAAAAATTTTCCTTATCTTTCATTGTTAGTAGAAATATTTTCTTTCAAGTTTATAGAACATTTCTTTTCTCTGGCATGTTATGTCTTTATATAATTAAATTATTATTGAATTGGAATCCGATCTCTATTTTAAAGTTCATTTAATACTTGAAGTATGAGTTATTCAAGAGAAATATTTGAAACTATACATAGTATGGCCTTTGTCAATATTTTCTTCTTTGTATCTTCATCCTAAATAGAACACTGTGTCTTGCTTAATCTGAATAGTTTTGATTATCGGATTTACATGTTTGTGTGTATGATTGAGTTATAATCTATAGAAACTAGATTATGTCTTTGGACTTCTTTGTTTTCTTAGTAGGTTATCACTTTTTCATGATATTCTATATTAAGAGGAAGGGTTTGTGTAGGTTTTGAATGTTTTTCTATTAATTCTTAAAACTTCTATGCTTGGTTAGATCTTAATACACACTTCCTGTGGGTGGATTGAATGACTACATTTGTGCTTGTATCTAGCCTTTGTTCTTCATTCTCCACTCAAAAATGAAGGGATGTGGTATTTTGTGTCTATTATATCATTCGTAGAAGGAAACTTGTGGTTTTGAAATGTTGTAAAAGCATTGGCACAACGCCACTTTTAAAGTTTTTATTTTTACATTTATTTCTACTCTTTTCCCAAAATTAGAGAAGAGCCGACTTTCTATAAAAATCCTAGAGGTATTCAGTGAGACACATGTTTTCCCCCACTCACTAAATTTCCCATAAGACTATCAGAGAGGTGCAAGCTTTGATGATCAACAGTTCTTTTTTTGGCACGCCCAATGGGACAAGTTCTTAAGGCCTGATTAGAAGTCAGAAGTATTTCTAAATTAGACTAGGGAAGGAAATTAGAGTTTTCATTCCCATGGTTCAAACAAGAGAATCCTCAAAGGGTAACTTTTAGTACTCCTAGTTACCATCCTTGATACTTAGGACAAGAAGAGTCATAGGTTATGTATTGCCTATGAGTAAGGAGCAAGAGTTCAGAGTTTGAAGCTTTATGCACTCCGCTTGGAGGTCAAAGTTTCCAAATATGACTACCAGCTTACCCAATCTTTAGGAATATTTTCTCCATGGCCCATATACCCCCTCCTTCCCCCAAAAACTTCGTAACCTAGGACAGTAGTAGTCCCTTGCTGCCACCTACTCCTCCCGATGTCTTTCTCACCATACCCATTAATGCCCTCAAAGCTATTCAAAAATTCTCTGGGGAGGACTTTAAAACCCCTTCCAAGCACCTCCAAGATGTAGTGGAAGTATGCAAAGTGCACAATATTACAGAGGAGAACATCGCTATGATATTATTGGCTGCCTCTTTCAAAGGGAAGGCTCAAGACTGGTATAGATCTCCAACTTCCGACTCCATCAGCTCATGGGATGACCTCAAAGAAAATATTTTTGAACTTTTTTCAAACAAAGGAGATCATTCATCACTACTACACTAAGTAATCACCATTAAGAGGGCTCCACAAGAAGCTATGAGTGACTTCAACACTAGGTTTAACAAAAATTGGTAGAGAATCCTCGCAACTACATGACCTCAAGTTGCCATGGCGTTCATGTTCTACTTAAAGGCTATCAATTCTGATATCGTAGTCCTGAAAACTTCCATGGGAGGGGATACCTTACTTGATGCCTATGAGGTGGCAGTGCATGCAGAGAATAGTTTGATCGATGTAGGGAAACTTTCGTCTCAACCACTGATGCCTCTTTTTATAGAAATATCAAGTGCACCACTTCGAGAAGAGTCTACTCTAAACACTTCCGTGACACAGGTGATAGGCTCAATTCTACCTCAGTCTATGTACATGTACCCTACTACTCAATAGAGCATGTCGATATCTTCCTCTGTGGTGGTAGACTTAAGTGATATGAAAAGTCTAATGTGATCTTTTTATAATGAGTTAGTTCTCATCAAGTGACAACTAGCGTTCCTACCAAAGAAAGCTACCCAAAATTACCAAGGAGGAAGGCATTTTTATCAATAGAGTACGTACCAAGGACGTTCGGGTTAGGGAGGTCAATAAGCATCTTCCACCAACCAGATAGTTCTGGTCACCATGCCACTACAAATGGTCAAAATAACCCAATGGACGATGAAAATGTGTGGTTTTTTCCTTGCAATGATAGCCATATGCCCAAAAATTTCCCTAATAGAAATATGTAGCAAAGGATAGCAGATCAAAGGAACAAAGGCTTCCCGCCAAATGATGAAGGATATGAATCTTCTAAATGGATAATGCTTGTTTTAGAGCTTAGATGAAAGGGATGTCTATAGATCAAGAGTTGGACATCACACCCGATCAAGCACTTTTTTCTTGGATGGAAGAAGAAGATGCGATGTTTATGAATGAATCTCCGATAACTATCATTCTATAGGTATAGTCAGATTACAACACTAGATCTAATATAAGGCTTATGGGGGAATATGTTCCACAAGCCTTACCTCGTTCTCAACCTTGCTAACCATCGTCACAAGAAATGTAGCTTCCTCGGCCAACTATTCAACTAACTTTGCAACAACGGGTTCCACCATCGTTCAACAAGTTCTCGGATAAGATAGAAAATCCATTCGCAATGAATCATATCCCTCCAAAACCTAGAGACATTCTACAATTTAGACCAAAGGCCCCACTAGTCAGAATGCTTAATGTGGTGGACCAGCTAAAAAAGGCACCTGCCAATGTGTCCCTATGGGATGTAATATTTATCCCTGAGCAAACGATATTGCTTCGGGAAGCATTAAAAAATGAAGAATAGAGACCACAGACAAATGAAGCTTCGTCATGTGATCAAAGCAAAGATAAAGGCCCCACATTAGATCTGCAAACTCTGAAAGCTACATCTTATACAAATGAGACAGATAATGCAAAAGAGAAAGAGATTAGCAAGCCAAATCCCACTCCTTTCTTTTTAACCTTAATTGTGGGAGATAAACTTTTGCATAATAATATGATTGATTCAGGAGCTAGTACATTGGTCATGCCAAAGCAAGTGGTTGATGCCTTAATGCTCAAATATGAACCTTTGGAAAAGGGGATTATGTTGTTGGACAGAAAGAAGGTTTTGACAGTCGGTCAGATAAAATATCTATCCTTGACCCTCTTTTTGTGCCCAAGCCAAATAGTCTTGCAAGAGGTAGTAATAATACATATTCCTCCAATCTTTGGGATGTGCCTTTCCATAGATTTCACTACAAAGTTGGGTGGGTATTTGGTACTAGACTGGTCCCATTTGATATTAATGACCAAACATAGGGTGAATATGAAGATTCTCTCAAAATCTTTGCACTCCCAACATATAGCAGACAACGCAATCCTCTTTTTTGAAGCAACGCATACCTCTTTTTAAGATAGGAGGGATATTGCATGGAAATGCTAGAAGATGAAGAAGATACAAGTGAGAAGAATCCTAAAGAAGAGGTCCTCCTCAACTAGTTCATCTATTCTAATCTTTATGGAGATTTCCATGCCACAAGACTGGGCACGTATAAAATTGTTGACGATGACCTCATCTATCTAAAATTGATGAAAGATCGGGAAGGTTATCATGACCCGATAGAAAATTGTCTATGGACCCTATAATTTGATGGTGCTAAATGAAAAGTCGGTTCTAGGGTAGGGGCTTGATTACTGTCTCCAACAAGATCAAAGACACTCAAGGTTTATCGATTCCAATTTCTGTGTTCTAACAATGACGTAGAATATGAAGCCTTGATCCACGATATTTTTCTCGTTGAGTGGATGGATGTGAAGATGTTGGAAGTGTTCAGAGATTCTGAGTTGATAGTGAGCCAAGTCTGAGGGAAAGAAACTACTAAAAGCATGAGAATGAAGGCCTATAAACATTGCGTATAGGATTTAATTGAAGGTTTTGAAGCCTTCAATGTGCAAGTCATTCCTTGATCTAAGAATGGAATAGCGAATGAGATGGCTTCAACCGGGTCACAATTTGATTTGATTTGTGACCCAAAGTAGAAACTAGTACCAATTATTGTCTGACCTTCAAACCCTGAAAATGATCAGAATTGGAAAGTGTTTGATGACGACGCCCAAATAGCCACCTTCACCCAGAAGTGGGAAGGAGTTTTTGACTATTCACAGCTAGAATTTTAGTCTCTCGAAGGGTGAATCATCTAGCTAAAAGGAAATAAACTCCCTCAAGATTTAATTTCCCTTGAGAATCTCTTTGATTGTGAAGATGCATGAAATGGCAAGAAAAGGTTCACTATTAATGGAAATGATTATGAGGAGTTGGACGTCAGAAACGCCAGAAAGCTGAAAGTCGGGCGCAATATTTCATAGGAAGATAAAGAAAGGTTAAGAGATATGTGTTCTAAGTACAATGAGATTATAGCATGGACCTATGATGATCTCAGGGGATATGATCTCGGTATAATCTACCATACCATTGATTTGATGGAAGGGTCAAAACTAGTCCGATATAAGTAGAGGCATGTGAATCGAAAGGTTGAAGCATTGATGGTAGAAGAGCTCACTAAATTAATTGAGTCTCAAATCATTTGTCTAATTAAACATTCAACCTAGGTGTCTAATCTGGTACCAGTTCAGAATAAAAATGATGACATTCAACTTTGTGTTAATTTCTAAGACCTGAATAGAGCTTCGCTAAAAGATCACTACCCTTTTCCCTCCATAGAACAAATCTTAAAGACAATAGCCAGGTATAAATGTTCTCATTACTCAATGACTTCTTAGGATATAATTAGGTATATGTAAAAGAAGGAGATCAACATAAAATGACGTTTGCCACCAGGTGGGGAATGTTTGCATATACAAATATATGCCTTTTCGGAAATTCAAATTTTGGTGTGACCTTTCAACGAGCCATGGAAATTTCCTTCGCAAGATTGATCAACTCGATCATTCTAATCTACCTGGATGACCTAACAGTTTTTTCAAATTCAAAGGTTGATCATTTTGATCATCTAGAACAGGTTTTCTAGAGGTGCCAAAAGTTTGGGATTTCTTTAAATCCCAAAAAATGTGTTTTCAAAGTACCTCAAGGTAAGCTACTTGGATTTTTAGTATCTCAGGAGGGAATCACAATAGATCCCAAAAGAGTGAAATCTATAATCGATTTACCTTTACCGGTAAATTAGAAAGGGCTACAGTCTTTCCTAGGAAAGATTAATTTTGTCAACCAGTTCATTTCAGACTTTGCAGGCATTGTGAGACCCATTACATTGATGCTCAAGAACTTGGTGTCAAATGGACCCCTGAAGGCAAGATAATTTTTAATAAAATAAAGAAGGCTATTTCAATTGCTTCGATGCTGGCCAACCCAAAATTTTCTAAAGACTTCTTGCTATATGTATACAACAATTAGCATAGCATAGCTTTTGTGCTCACTCAAAGGAAGAAGGAAGAAAATAGGGAGAATATGATTGCTTTTCTTTCAATAACCCTCAAGGGTTACGAAACTAGATACATTTTTTTAGAAAAGCAAGCCTTTGCCATCGTCAACAGCCTTAAGAAGCTATGACACCTAGTGTCAGCCAATAAAATCACCATCTTGGTTGCTCACCCTAGTTTGAGGGAATACATCACTGAGGGAGAAATAACTGAAAAAAAAGACAATTGGATCACCAAGGTCTTGGAGTATGACATGGATATCAAGCTTGATCAAGGAGATTGATCAAGTTTACTCAAATCAGTTTGAGTCTAACGACTCCTAGGTGGTAGATCAAACATTATATATGTTGAAGGGATACTACTTGATGGTTCTCCCATTTCACAAATGAAGATACTACTGACTACAAGGCACTAGCTATGTATTGATATAAGGAATTTTATTTAAAACAAATTAAGGAGTATTGCTCCGATCTCTAGAAAAGAGACAGGCACAAAACATTTTGACAGAATTCGATAGCAGTCCTGAAGGTGGAAATTTCTCCACTAAAACTATCACATTGAAAATCATGCGGGTAGGATACTATTGGCCCTCAATGTTTTTCAAAGCACACCATTTGGTGCAAAAGTGTACTTAGTGCCAATTTTTTGTTGGCAAGACAAAAAAATTTGCTTTGCCTTTAAGTCCTATTGCAACTGAAGAGCCTTTTTCCCAATGGGGTTTGGATTTTGTCAGAATGATAAACCCCATCTCTAGTGTTGGCCACAAGTGGATCCTCACAATGATCGATTACTTCACAAGGTGGACAGAGGCTATAGCCCTAAAAGGTGCTACAGAAGGAAAAATTGTTAACTTTCTAGAGAAGTTGGTGGCTAGGTTTGGTTCACCAAAGACCATCATATCCAACAATGCTCGGGCCTTTGTAAGTTCAAAAGTGTCAGATTTTGCTATTAAAAATGGGATCTATCTCAAGACTTCATCAAACTATTACCCACAACGAAATGGGTTAGCAAATTCAACCAATAAAAACCTAATTAGGTTAATCAAGTGCATTGGCTCTAAAAGATAGAAAGAATGGCACAAGCATCTATAGGATGCTCTATGGGAAAATCGTATCATGCCAAAGCAGATCTTGAAAACATCTCCATACGAATTAGTGTATGGGAAAGAGATAGTCTTACCCATACCTATGGAGCTCCCCGCTCTACAATTACTAAAAGCTTTGGAAGTAGAAGAGAGCAGTGGAATGGAAGTATGGATAGAAGAACTCCTCAAGCTAGAAGAAGAAAGAGAAAAGGATTTTGAAGTAATGATTGACCGCCAACAAATGGTTAAATGGTGGTTTGACAAAAATATTTCTAACCCAGATTTTTAGGAAGGGAACCTAGTACTAAAATATGATGAGCGCATTACAAAACTAGGGCAACACACCAAATTTGAAGCTCTATGGAAGGGACCCTTCTGAATTAGCATGTGTAAGGAGAATAATGCATATGATCTAGAAGATATGGAAGGTAATTCTTTAGAGATACAAGTAAACTGTATTTATCTGAAACTATTCCATTAAAGTACATCATTCTTTTTTTTTTTAAATCACAGATATGTACCATATGTAAAAAAATTTAAATATCGTTTTAAAGTTTAAGAATAAAGGGAAAGTGAATAAATAGAAGCAAAAGTAGGGAAATACTATATTCTATATTATATTGGGATCTCACAATGCTGTTTTACAATTTTTGGGAGATTTTGATTTTTGCTGAAATCACATATTTTTAGAAAATATAATGAT
>CM021101.1:185330717-185366100 GCA_007115665.2 Sequoiadendron giganteum | reverse complement strand
ATGAGGACATCTTTTCAAAGGTACTTCATATTAATTAAGCAAAATTGAAATAATTAGGGAACTCTTTCCAAGGCAATGAGCTTATTTGTAAAAAGAGGTAGTGAAAGGAATGTACTAATTCCATTCTTACAGAGTTTTGGTATTCCCGAGGGATACAAATTCCCAACTCACATGTATCACCTCATTGGCAGCATTTAATGGACCAACGGTAACAACATAGCCCTAACTACACGTACTTCCCAAGGAAATTAATTATGCCAAAAAAGTAGACTTCTTCTAAGGAAGTAAGAATCAAGTGGCCATTTCAGTAAAAACTCTCTACAACTTCTAAGGCAGCCATGATGGAACCATCAACAATTGGTAGAAGGGTAGAATCTGTACCGAAAGGACCTATTTTCACCAATATCTTTGGGTGAAAATAATTTTCTAATGCCCAAGTACCTGAAGATCAACCATTCAAGCTATGTAAGAAGGTGCACATGGACATAAGTGTTAAAAGGGAGGCAGTATGAGATGTTGCTGACAACGTTTTTTATCCAAGATTGGCAAATAACCCTAAACATTTCAGAGAGGGAGCATTTCAAAGAATGAAAGAATATGGCACCTCTAAGGGTTTTTCCTCTCGACTTTGGAATTTTGGTTTTCCATAGTTTATGTTACCTACCATATATATGTGTCCCAAGCTAGTGGATGCATGCGCCAGGAGGCTCAATGGGGAAACTGGAACCATAAAATGCAACAAGATCAAGGTCATGATTTCTACTGCAACTATATGAGAAATGTTGTGTATCCTCCTAACTGGCATTTTGAGGTTTTCAATCAGGAGGAGATGGATATTTACTAGGAGGAAGCAGATGAAAGAGAGGCTTTCTATTATAATGAAACAAAGGAGCAACTATCGAGAGGTCACTTCATTTTCCCCCTAACATTCAAAAAGCTCAAAAGCAACATACAAGATCTTTTCTCGATGTTGGCTTGGTTGTTTGGCTTGGATGATTATACAGAGGTCCACACTTTCTAGATGGCATAAGCTCTAATACTCAAGTGGGAAAAGGAGAAGATATATTTTTACCTTGTTGATGTAGTCATGAAAAACATGTTAATGTAGCTGAAGAATTACCAAACTGAGTCTAAATTCAGGTATTCTTCTTTCTTGGTTCACTTAATTTTGCATTAGAACTTTGGGTTTCTAGAAAGAAATTTGTCAGTCTCTACATTTGATGAAGAAGGTTTAATTCAGTTGGTTTCTATATGGACTTATGTCTTGTCAAGAAAAAGTAGTTACTATTGGTTTGTCCACCACGTTTTGAGACTGGTGCTTCAAGAGCTTTTACTGCGTTTGATGGGTCACTCGTCCCTCGACGTTTTCAAATGGATTAAAAATTCATTCACTCTAATAGATTATTTCTTCAGAGAAGATTTTGCATTTATCAGACATCATGGTTTCATCGAAGAACCTTTCCAACTCCCCAGATTTTTGATGGATAGGATTTTTGCATTGGAGGCATGTCATCAGGAAAATCTTATCAACAATGCTTATGATAGGGGAAGGAACAAAATAAAGTTATATATGTTTCCCCTTTGCATTGAAAATAAAAAAATGGTGTTGGAGAAGAGTGAAGCATAGAGGGAACTTACAAATCTTTTGGTGGCCCTAGGCTTAGTCTTGATATGTGACACATGGGACTACAATCCGGTGAAGCTGCTTCCCTTGAATCATGAAAAATGAGACTATGTGGAGTCCAAGAAGAACCCGACTCATGAGAAGCCAAAATTATACATCAACCTAGACCTCATACCGACCAAGAGGCCGAAGTGGTTGAGTTTCTATACACCACAGGTAAAATATTAGAGGGAGGTCTCGACAAGTAAAACCCTAAAAACTAGATGAAGTGACAAGGGTGGTTAGAAAGAAAGATGACAAAATTCTAGAGATTCCAACAAGAGATGGGAGGAACACATAAATTGCTTAGATAATTTCACCCATATGATGAACAGTTTGAGGCTATTTACGATCGAGAAGCTGATTTTAACAACAACCTAGATTCCATCCATGAGGTAACAAAGGAGCGACTTTTGTGCCATGCTTCCCAAGTACAAGAGTCCAACAGAGAGAGGATCTCTAAACAAAGGGATTCACAAGCTGTATCCTCCACCAATGTCCAAAGCAAGGGGAAAATAACCCGACGGTCCCCAAGAGGATTAGTTGCATAGAAAGAAGGTCAAACTTCAACAGGATCATTCGCTAAGGAATCCATGCACTCTAGTTTGGGTCAAATGAACATAAGGTGAGTCCAAGACCTAGATGTACCCAATAGAGTCATCGAAAATGAAGAAGAAGTAGATTTTTCTCCACATAATGTTTGGACAGTCGCGGTTTAGGTAAGTCTTGCTCCCCCTCTTCTTCCTACTTTTGCATCTTTGGTCAAACCTTTTCCCCCACCCATTGAAAAGAATCCTCCATCCATAGACTCAGAGCTATTAGTCCTTAATGAACCCCCTACCAGTCTTAACATACCAAGTGAGGTACCCTTGCGTGTCGAGCAAGTGGTATTTTCTTTGGTCGTTGTTGAATCTTTGATCACCCTATCCAGGCCCCTATCAAGAAAGTTGAATCATCCATGCTACTCGTCACTCTAGGTCCACCCGCATTCAAACATAAATCACCCACTTCATTTGTTTCTATTCTTACTCCAACTAGTACTTCCAATTCCCAATCTCAATTTGGAATTCTGCTATTTTCAATGATTACTTTCCCATTTGCCTCCCAACATGCCCACACATTTGAGGTATCCACTTTTGTCACTCTTTTCAATCTACCCCTTCGTGCTTCTCTTGTAGCATGGAGTATAGATTCCCCACATACTCTTCAAAATAATTTTGATGTGACCAAGTTGGACCAAAAAAATAGGAAGCAGAAAAGAAGAATGAAGAATGTCGAGCTACCAGCGTCCAAAAGGATCCAAACTTGTTTCAAGGAAGAGTGGAATTATCTTTGGTTTACTACTATGAAGCCACTTGTAGCCTGACCCGAAGGACAAATGTAGATGGAAGATTATGACATTAGAGCAGTGGGTTTGAACCTGAATGAAATTCACCCATGAGACAAAGTAGATCTAGCCAAAACCACCTAGAAGGTACTATATACAGATTATGAGAGGCTAGATTAGAAGATGAGAAAAAACGAAGTTGAGCTGGTGAATGTAAAAGAAATGGTGAGTTGGTTGCAATCAAATCTTAGGGGTGAAAATGATGAAATTACTTGCATAATGTAGGTGCATGACCAGTAGGAGGAAGCCACAAGATCTCTTGCAATACTTCAAGATCAGTGGATTCAGCTATATGCTGAAATAAATAGGTTAAAAGGAGAATTTACAGTTGAGCGCCAATCTAGTGCAAAACGCCAATGTGTTCAAGGAAGTATAAAGAAGGAGCTAGATAGTGTCTGAACTCAAGCTTTCGATAATTTGCAAAAGGCTCGAGAGGAAGTTGAAAATTTAAGGAGTGACAAACAAGAAGTTGAGTCTGCTTTGCACACCCATAATCAGGAGGTCATAAATTTAGTTTCTGAACTGGCAGATGCTCTCGAGAGAAGAGATCAAATGGAACAAAGGTTGAAGGAAAAAGAGGCTCAATTACATGGTGTGCTAGTGGCTGCACAAAGGTTCGCAACCCTTCCTATAAATAAAAGGTTGGTATCCGCCTATTAGGAGTGAATCATCATTACGCTCACCATTCTAATACCGACCTTGCAATTTTTGAAGGATGCATGAGAGCTAAATGAAAGGGTTGGCCTGTTGGCTAACCAAAATCTTTAGGAATATGCTCCTCGAGTTGCTGAGTCTCAGAACTTGGTTTCCAAGCTAGGTGTGGTGATAGATGAGGCTCTAAGAAGTGCATGAATTACAGATCGAAGGTCTGCCTCTAGCGAAGCAAGCAAATTTTCCCACTATCATAAGGTAGCAGCCATAACCAAAAACAACTAGGCAGTGTTAAACAAGAGGGTTGGTGAAATGAAGAAGGATTTTGGGGTCTTATATAGCTTTGGGCTACCTCCTTTCCTTTCAATGAATGAGGAATCATAATTTGTTGAAAAAATTACAAAAGATGTCAGGAATAAGGTTCAAAATTCAATAGAACTTCTAGAGTTGAGTTCAACACCCGCAACAAATGATGTTGAGAGTTAAGTTCTTTAGCTTTCTCACCTTTATTATCATTTGGGAGCCGCTTCAGCAAGGTGGGGATTTGATTCTTTCAAGGAAGTCTTTGAGCTAGAACAGGTGTATAAAGCCTTATATAGTCTTGCTTGACCAACTCATGTAGATTGGGAAATGTTGCTCTTCCATTTCCTCAAGCCCAAGATGACTAGAGGTCTAGGTTCCTGTCTTAGCAAGTGAAGCCCCCCTGTGAGTCACCAAAAATGTGAAGACTTTTTTCCATTAATCTTTTTGTTGTTTTTGGCTTCATTTTTGTCTTCGAAAGATCTGCATGCAAAGAGGTTTTCTTTTTGACGATCGTGCAATGCACCATGTGGTGGCTACTTGCATTTTGATAATAATTTTTTTCTAAGCTTGAATTTGGACCATGCATCGGCTTGGTGAATGATTTCTTGAAACCACTTTTCATGAATCTGAAACTATCTGCCTGCGCAACATGTCATCTCTTCGCTACTGAGGAGTCGTACCTTGGGGTTTTCATTTGGAGTCTGTCTGAATGTGTCATGCCTTGTTCTAAAGAAGGATGTGATTCAGTGTCTCCAAAGCCACTTGACCATTCGAAAAGATATTTTCTAGACTGTTCTTGTAGGATCTGAGTGATTACGATGGGAAATCCTATTAAAATATCTAGATCACATAAATGTGGCAATTGAAAATTGATAAGCAAGATTGCAATGGCCAAACTAAAAGATCTAGATCGGAGTCTGAGCTATCAAATGTGAACATCTAGCATTCATTACTCCTTGATGAAGTCAGTGTTTCTCTCTCCTTGGTGGCTATAAATATGAAGTGACAACATAAAGAAAGGGTTCCTGAAGTTTTCCTTTTTGGAAAAAGTTTCCTTAGCTTTCATAGTTAGTAGAAATATTTTATTTCAAGTTTACAGAACACTGCTTTGCTCTAGCATGTTATGTCTTTTATATAATCAAACTATTATCGGATTGCAATCTAATCTCTATTTTAAATTTTATTTAATACTTGAAGTACAAGTTATTCAAGATAAATATCTGAAACTATGCATACTATGGCCTTTGTCAATATTTTATTCTTTGTATCTTCGTCCTGAATAGAACACAGTGTCTTGCTTAATCTAAATAGTTTTGACTATCATATTTCCATGCTATTTGTGTGTATAATTAAGTTATAATCTACAGAAATTGGATTATTTCTTTGGACTTCTCTTTTTTCTTAGTAGGTTATCAATTTTTCATTATATTTTATATTAAGAGGAAGGGTTTGTGTAGCTTTTGAATGTTTTTCTATTAATTCTTGAAACTTCTATACTTGGTCAAATCTTAATATGAACTTCCTATGGATGGATTGAATGATTGCATATGTTCTTGTATCTAGCCTCTATTGTTTGTTATCCTCTCAACAATGAGGGGATGTGGTATTCTATGTCTATCATATCATTCATAGAAGGAAACTTGTGATTTTGAAATGTTGTAAAAGAATTGGTGCATTACCACTTTTAAATTTTTTCTATTTACATTTGTTTCTACTATTTTCCCAAACTTAGAGAAGAGCCGAATTTCTATAAAAATCGTAGAGGTATTCAGTGAGACGCATATTATCCCCCACTCACTAAATTTCCCATAAGACTATTAGAGAGGCACAAGCTTTGTTGATCAACAATATCAATGACAACTCCTTCATACTTTCAACAATCTCCCCCTTTATCATTGATGGCAACACATGATGTGAAAAACCAAAAAATACAACACAATAGCTTTGAAAAAAAATTCCTACAATTTTTCTAGATGAATAAGCTTTTTTGCATGATATTTTTTCTCCCTCTTTAACATCAATGGTAAAGGAAAAATACTTTTTGCATTGTTCTCTCCTTTTGACATTGAATCGAGATTTATACCAACACTGATTACTCCCCCTTAGGAGTATACCTAATTAATTGCACAATGAAAATAAATGACACTACCTACTCCCCCTGAGAGGTAGTCACCAAACATCAGTCCAGAAATAAGATAGATCCATAGATCCACTATACTGATGCATCTCCATATGCATTTAGTTCAAGAAATGAGGGGAAATAACCCCCAACTTCTCTTAGAGATACTCAAAAGTATCTTTAGGAAGTGCCTTAGTAAATATGTCAACAATCTAATCCTTTGTAGGTAAATACTCAAGCTTTACTTCATTATCCATGACCTTCTCTCTCAAAAAGTGATACCTGATTGATATATGCTATGTCCTTGAGTGCATCATTGGATTCTTTGAAATGTTAATTACACTTGTATTATCACAAAAAATAGATATGGGGTCATCATACATAGCTTTGATATCCTTCAATTTTTCTTGCATCAATAAAAATTGTGTGTAGTAAGATGTTACAAGAATATACTTAGCCTATGCACTGGATAAGGAAACAAAATCTTGATTTTTACTTAACCATGACACCAATCTACATCCAAGAAAGAATGCACCACCACTTGTACTTTTTATGTCATCAACACAACCTACCCAATCTGCA
The DNA here is from genome assembly GCA_007115665.2 of Sequoiadendron giganteum. NCBI lineage: Eukaryota > Viridiplantae > Streptophyta > Pinopsida > Cupressales > Cupressaceae > Sequoiadendron > Sequoiadendron giganteum. The sequence continues at coordinate 185,359,395 of CM021101.1, read as the reverse complement.
TCTGTATAAGCACTTAGCATAAATTTAGTATCCCTTGGATACCATAAGCCAAGATTGAGAGTGCCTTATAGATATCTGAATATCCTCTTGACTACGACAACATGTTTTTCTTTAGGATCCTCTTGAAATCTAGCCACAAGAAAAACTGCATGCATGATATCCAGTCTAGTAGTAGTTAGATACAACAACCCACCAATCATGGATCTATAATTGCTCTGATCAACCCTATTTGAATAATTGAACCTTACTCAATTTTTAGCCAGTTACCATAGGAGTGCATACCGGTTTAGAATCATCCATCCAAAAATTCTTCAACATTTATTTTACATAATTGGATTGTGAAATAAAAATCCCTTTGTTTGTTTGAATGATTTGTATTCCAAGAAAGAAATTCATCTCACCACACATAGACATATCAAACACTTTTTGCATTTCTTCAACAAACATCTTACACATAGTTTCATTTCCTCCAAAGATAATGTCATCCACATACACAAATACTATCAATATCTTGTCATCTTAAATTTTGAAATAAAGATTGCTATTTGTGGTACCTTTGTTGAAACCTTGTTGAATCAAATATCTGTCCAACCTTACATACCAAGTTGTGGGATCTTGTCTCGAGCCATATAAAGCCTTTCTCAATCTACAAACTATTAATGGTGTTTTTAGCACTGCAACAACTCAGATAGAATACAAGTATGCTATCTCTCTTGAAAGGTAAATCTTAATTAGTAAGCCTTAAGAGATAACCCTAAGGTCTCTAATGTCAGGTCTTGACAATGCAATAAACAACTCAATGATAAATGTGAAAATGTTCATAATCACAAGGGGCCTTAAAAACACAATTCTAAAAGCTTGAAACTCATCAAATATGACAATAATGGTGATGCTTTGTGAATATTTCTCTAATAATATCAAAGAAACAACAAAATATAAGGGTTTATGAGAGATATATAATCTAAAACCTAAGAAAAATTGTGCAAATAACAGTGTTTAAGATGGATCAATCTCCCTAAACCAGTATTTTCTTAACCAAGATTAAATCTACAGTATCACAAAGATAGTGCAATCTCGAAAAGAATCAAAGATATTTAGATTGTAAATATTTAAACATTCAGTCAAACATTCACAATTAAACTTGATTGCAAAATAGAGTAGGCCCAAGCTGACTTTAAATGACAATCCACAATCAATAAATCACTAAAATATGGACCAAAGATTCCTCAACATCTCAAGCACTTTGTCATAAACATAAGTGAATTTCAACTAGCTCTAAGATTAACCTTAAAAAACTTAAAAGATAATAAACAAGAGTCACAAGAACCATGCATAGATGAAATAACACAAAGAAGAGCACCAAAAGACAATTTCTTCACTTGTATTCACTTCACCAATAATTTGCAAAAATTTAAGTTTCTCAAATGTAGCAGTATTACCAACTATTCGCTAGGCACTATTCACTATTAGTTATCAACTATCAACCTTAAAAATGAGGAGGAGGCCTCAATTTATAGAATTATTATAGTTAGGTTAGCCTAAGAGAAATGAAAATTAGGGATTTACAATTTGGTTGTCCAGATAGATCGGCCTTGACACTTTTTGAAATCCATAGTTTACATTTACAATAAAATAATACAAGGTCAACCTTAAAAGGAAAATTTTATAATTAAACATTGCATTGCATAGAGTTCAAGGTGTGGTCAACTTGTATCCTTGGCAAGATTGATGTAGAAAGAACATTCTCCTAGGAAGCTAGGATGAGTCATCCCCTTTGTCTTTATCTTCTTCCCCTCTACAAATTTCTTTAACCTTAGATAGCACATCATCAAGGTTGACTAGATCAGGAATTGGAATAAATTTTATTCGTAACTTAGTTGATTTTAACTCATCTTCATATTTAACCAAAGATTTCTCCCATTCTATTTGCAACCCCCAATATTTTTCTAGATTAGATATGTAGATGGCCACATCCTCAATTTGGTTTTTGATAATTGTTCCATTGCCAGATGGAGAGTAAACTTCATGCCACCATTTCTACAATTGATTTACATTTAAGTTATTTTTCCCAAATTTCCTCCTTCCAATGAAAATCTCCAAAAATGAAACATAGCCATCATGTATTTCTTTTATCTTTCCCTGGACCTTTTTCATCTTCTTAAGGGCTTTCATCATTAACTCCTTTCTATAATTCCTTACCTCCATCCACTCCATTACTTTGGCTATATCATATAAGGTAAAGATGTTCTTCATGAGGAGTTCTTCCTTGGGAGTCTCTTTCATATTTTTCAATTCATTAGTAGTAACATCATCCAGCTTTTGACAATCTACTGCAAACTGAGATGTGTCCTCCAAAAATGTTGTAGGTTTTTTATAGGTGTGTAAAAAATTTTCAATCACCTCATCTCCTCTCTTGCTCACACTATCCAATGATTCTTGAGTGGCCTGTGTAGATTCCCTCATCTTCTCAATCTCTGAAACAACATCCCTTGATAGAATCCCTTCTCAGAATGAAGATTCTTCACTACTTTGTGTTTGTAGGGGTTTCACCAAATGATAAACATATCTATGCGCTTCTCTTATTTTCCTTTTCAACTCCTCCTTTTCTTTGGTTTCCTTATCCAATCTTCTAAGAATTTCCTGTACTAACTCTAGAAAATCCTCCTTCTCCTAATCTTTTGTGGAAGGACCAAGATTAATAGTTTCTACTTTGTAATCTGAGGACCTTACCTCATTTTTGTACTTATCCCCTGCAAGAGTAGAAAAATGAGCAATTCTATTTTTAAATTCATCTCTTACAAACTTCAAAATTCTTCTGGCTCTTTTTCTTTCTTTGGTCTATCCCCAACTCTCCAAAAACTTGTCCTAGTTAGGAGTTTCATCCTCCACAATGATGGACATCTATTTCAACCTCTTCTACAACCATTTTGGGGCATTTGATTGCTCTATTTTTGCATTCTCCTGGGAAACATCTTGTTCTTGATAACTATTAAAAGGATTATCTTCAATATTCTTTGTGTCCTTTTTATCCTCTTCTTTCCTTTTTTATTCTTCATATGCATTTTCTTTGGTTTCCTTATGCAATCTTCTAAGAATTTCCTATACTAACTCTAGAAAATCCTCCTTTTCCTTCTCTTTTGTGGAAGGACCAAGATTAATAGTTTCTAATTTGTAATCTGAGGACCTTACCTCATCTTTGTACTTATCCCCTGCAAGAGTAGAAAAATGAACAATTCTATTTTTAAATTTATCTCTTACGAACTTCAAAATTCTTTTGGCTCTTTTTCTTTCTTTGGTCTATCCCCAACTCTCCAAAAACTTGTCCTAGTTAGGAGTTTCATCCTCCACAATGATGGAAATCTATTTCAACCTCTTCTACAACCATTTTGGGGCATTTGATTGCTCTATTTTTGCATTCTCCTGGGAAACATCTTGTTCTTGCTGACTATTAAAAGGATTATCTTCAATATTCTTTGTGTCCTTTTTATCCTCCTCTTTCCTTTTTTATTCTTCATATGCATTATGCTTATCTGCACTCTTATCCTCTATATGTGATATGTCTATAGGTTCATTCATGTGAGGACGAGAGGGACTTTATATTGTTAGTATTGTTGTTTCTTCCTTACTTTGCACTTCCTTCTCTTCTAATTGCTTCTTGAAATCACTTAGCTTCCCACTCTTGGGTTTTGAGACTTAATTTTCCATCTCCTCTTTAGGATCCCTTGTAACATCCTCCTCTTCATGCAAAACTTCCTCACCCAGAGGAATATTTGGAAAGGAGAGGTAGGAGGGGAATTATTTCTTGTACCTACTCTCTTTGCTTCCTCTAGAATATCATCAGTAAGTGCCTCTTCATTCCTTTCAAGTTCATTTGTCATTTCATCTACATTCTCTGTAGGAGGAGCCTTTTGTTTGGGAGAACTTCTTCGAGTCACATATACTTGTGGATTTTCTCCCAAGATTTCTAATTCTACCACCTTAATAGGGGCAGTGCCTTCTTCACTAGCCTTTTACTTCTTTGATTTGGAAATTCTTTGGCCTTCAATTATAATCTTTCTCTTTTTGGAAGGTTGAGCCTCTTCATTGTCTTCTTCAGTAATTTGTTTTGAAGGCCTCCTAGCCTTGGCAATAGGTTTCTTCTTCTCCTTACCCTTTTCCTCACTCCTAGTTCTTCTTTTAATGAGGAATTGTGTTTACTCCACATCTTCTTCTAAAAGGAGCTCTGTGGTATCATCTTTAGTTATTTTTGCTTCTTCTTCTGAATGGGATTCAAGATCAAAAATCAAATCATATCTAAACTTGGTGCCATTTTCCTCCAAGTCTATAATTTTGTGCTTTACCCATAACTTGGAGTACTTTAACACAAGAGCATTAAGTACATTCAGGTCAACTACCTCTTAGACCAATTGACAATCGGAAGTGGTTTATCCTTATATTTGTCATAATCATGATGTTGTAGAATATCCTCCTCATCATCCACTTGATCAAGAATATTGACTATTTTGTACAATCTAATCCATCTCAAAGACAACCTAGAGCACCTTCTCCTAATCACCTCAAATTCATATTTATAGTTAGCCCAATAATCTTCTATGTGAATCTTGTGCCTATACTCTCTATTTTCTAAATTTTGAGCAATTCCATTCGGATCAAAGGTATTTCTATTCATATGTGAATATAAATATAATGGTACCATCTCCTTAGAATAATATGCACTATTAATGGAGGGGCAGGCTTTCATGACTCCAATTCTTAAAGGAAATTTAGCTCCATGTCCTATTTTGTGCATATTCTTCACAACCATATCAAAGGCCACCAACTACCTAGTTAATTCTAGAAAAATGAGTTTATTTGTTGGATACCTTGGCAACCTCATAGGCATTGTTGGTGATCCTTGCACTCTGATATAAAAGAACCTTGGAAATTAATTAAACCAATAACCATATTTCCTTATCAATTCCATGGCCTCTGCTGAAATTTTAACATGTAGTGCATCCTATAACAATCTTACAATATACATGAAAAGGCATCATTTACCCTCCTATAATTGAAAATATTAAATTGGATTTTAGGGTAAACATCACATATCTTATCTTTTCCAAGGACCCTTTTTCAACTCAAGAATTTGTACTTATTCTTCCTAGATAATAAATATGCAAGGTAGGAGGTCATGTTGAATTTCTTGGTATCTTGCACATTCCTTAATTGCATGTCTAGGTTGTCACTGATGATACTCATTTAGTGATATAGGGTTCCCTTCACAATTTGTGAAACAACATAAAACATCCAATTCTTAAATATGAAAGCCTCCTCTAATCCCATTATCCTACCCAAGAGGGTAATCATATCATTATATTCTAATTTTAAATCACTCCTATGAAATTGCTTGGGAAACTTTGAGTAGTGTGATTTTGGCTTGGCAATCTAGGTACTATTCATCATGGCCAAAGCCTTATTAGGATCCTTTGCATAAAATTCCCTTGCCTCCTTTATATTAATCTTTACTAGATTGTGATGTGATCCAATGTTAAAAGTATTTGTTATAGATTCTTTAGTCAAATTGGCCATAATCCTCCCTTAAGGATCAACAATCACTCTCTTATCTGAATCATAGTGCTTGGCACACTCCAGGACTAACTCTAGATACTATAGTGTGGGTGGAAATCCTTTAGATTGAGCCAATCCTATATAGGTGATGATCTCAATAATCTTGAAAGGTGCATCCCCAAACATACTCTGTTTAAAATCATCATAATCTGCATAGCCCATGTTGATATCATTGATCTTGCTCCATGTTGAAAGAATCTTGGATTCAAGCCAGACACCCTTGAAATCATAGTTCATCCTTTTAGCTCTGCTTTGAGGTTCCTCTAGACCAGGTTTAGATGTCTTTTACTTAGATCCCTTCCCTTGACTAGACTTGGCTTGCATCTATTAGAAAGAAACAACAATTACCATGATATTAAGAAAAATCACGAATTGAATCCAAACATATCATCAAGATAACAATGCGAGCCTATAAACATTACAAAATTAACCTCAAACTATCATGGAAACCTTAAAAAATCCCATCACAAAACCCTAAAGTGGCACATCGAACAATTTTGATATTTTCATGCCTTCAGAGATTTTGGGTATGGATGGATTTCATGGAATCCATGTTGGGGTGGATTCTCTGAGAGTCTAGACACTGAGGGAATCCAGAGGATACCAAATTTTCAGAAGGGACCAATTTAGTTCAAAATCAAGTCATCACTCCCTTGCTACCATCATGCAATCACTTCCATTCAAATGATGAGATCATATTCACACATTCATTAGCACCTTACAAGACTTTGGCATTTTCATGCTCTGACAGATTCAAAGAATTCGTGAGAAGATGGATTTTCTGAAAGAAATGACACTCAAAGAATCTGTGACATAATGGATTTTCTAAAGAGTAGGACCAAACCATAATCTAACTTATGGTATCTGATTAATTCCATGAAACCATCCCCTGGTTATCTTTGAAGTCACATTCATGCATTGATTCAACTTAGCACAATCTCAGGAATTTAGGAGTTTAACGGATTCAGAGAATCTGTGAGTATGCAAATTTCCCAAAAGGACTGAACTTTGGAGAATCCATGTGTAGGCGGATTTCTCAAGATTCTTAGCTTATCCTTGTTTCTTCAATCTCACACAAAACACCAAGTCTTGACTCACATTTCTTGATTAAACTCGTGATTTAGATGCATTTATGGACCAAAATTATAACAAAAGTTTTATAATGCAAAACAAATTCAAATTCAAATCCCTTACAAAGTGCTCATATTGTGATCAAATCTTATAAAACTGGAATTAGGGACCAAAAGTAGATACAACCAGGGTTTTCAAATCACCCATCCATAGTGAATCAATTCTAAACATAACACAATCATATTCAAACACTTTAGATTCAAACCCTAGTTTACATGAAATTTGTATTCCCTTAACTTTCCATAACAATGAACTCAAAAGAAACCCTCATGGTGGAGATGATTCCCTAACTCGTGCAAATTCAAATAAAAAACCAGAGATCACAAAGGGCTTCATGGAAAACTTTGAACACCAATTTCTCTTTATTAAAATCCCAACAAATCAAGTGTAATCAAAAAAAGAATGCAGATAACACTCCCCAAAATGAATGATAATTCATAAAAAAATAAAGAATGAATGCATCATCGAATCTTTCAAAGAATCACAAAACCAAGCTGAAATCACAAGAGATTTAAAAGATCTTACATTTCAAATGGAGAGGTCAAGGCTAGTGATTCAGTAGCACCTAAAAGTTGAGTTGATGATCGATGAAAAAACCCTAATGCTACCACAAATCACTAACACCAAATGCTAAGAGATGCAAATATTTATTCAAACACAACAAATGAGAAATGAAATATACAATGTTAAAGCCTTAAATTGTTGGAAACACAAAGGCAGACAACTGTGAGGGGGGGTGAATTAGTTGTCACATAATTCCAAACTTATTAAATTTATCAACCCCTATTCTTAGATCTTATTAATAACCAGGAAAGCATAAATCAACAACACATCAGAAACACACATAACACCAAGATTTTTGCGTGGAAACTGTGTTAGGGGAAAAACCATAGTGGAGGTTAATCCACAAGTTTATACTTTGTTAAAAGTATGGAAAAATGTGGAATGCACATGCATTTAGGCACACTGCCTAAATCTCACTACTCAAATACAAAAGGATTACTTCCCAAGGGAAGACTCACTATCTTACACTAATATTCAGTTTAAATCCATCTGAAGATCTTGAACTGAGAGAATAGCATCTGTTAATGCCTGATTACAGTTTCGGTTAAGCACATGAACACTTCTTCACTCTTCCTCACTCCTCTTCACTCTTCTTCACACTTTGCTCTATCTTTGAAAGATTTAGCACATTATTCGCACACACTTTCTCACTCACACACATTCAAATGAAGAAAAAATCACTTATATATATTTGCAACAAGGAATTACATCGCTACATGTCTGCTTCAACAAAATAGTAAGATGAATACAATCTTTCAGCCCAAAACAATAAATATTATTAATGTGAATCAACCAAGTTCAATCACAACATAGTAGACACCAAAAGAAATGTCCTCAAACACAAAACACCTTCAAAGATTATTCCTCGAAGATCCACAACACGCTACAAACACCCTGCCATCCATGAACATGAAAAACATGAACACGCAAGAGAAAATCATCGACCACAAGCGCAATGATCAATGTGGATGTGCAACACAGATATAGAATGATCTAGAAACATCCAAAAACACCAAAAGAGAATACACAACAACTCATATTACCAAAATCACATTATCTTCTTCTTGGAACACCAGCTATAGTAGTAGAATAACTATCGGAACACAAAAAATCATAACTTGCTCAAATATTCATGCCCACCTCTAAAAAATTTGGTGGATAAACTAGATAGGATTTTCAACAAACCCTTTAATCTACAACTTCTCACCATTAACATATTGAACTTTCCATCATACAGATCTTCACTGCTTCAAAGACAACCTCCAACTTATTTTATTACAATTTTCTCAATATTCTCGACATATATAGTCTTAGAGACATTAATGCTAATAATGTTGAAATCAATTTCAACCACATATTATCAACACACCCAAAAAATTCAACAATCCCCCCCTTTGGGATTGATGGCAACACATGATGTGAAAAAAACCATCAACACAACTAACTTCAACACTTACTCCCCCTTAGGTTCTAACTCTTTTCTCCTAAGATAATTCCTAGTTTTTCACATTCCTCTTCTCCCCCTTTGACATGAACGAAAAATTTACACACAATATATGAACCACATATCTGAATCATTTGATTAGTCCCCCTAAGTAGTAGCCACCACAACATCAATCTGGATCAAGTTATGGTCCTGTGAAATGCATAGACTGATGCAAGACAATGCATCTTAGTTTTGATTAGAAGGGATAATCGACCCTAACTTCCCTCTAAGATACTTAAAAGTATCCTTAGGCAATGACTTGGTAATGATGTCTGCAATTTGTTCCTTAGTAGGCACATACTCCAATCTAACTTCCTTTTAACTCACCTTCTCTCTCAAAAAGTGAAACTTGATATATGTATGCTTGGTCTTTGAATGCAACACTAGATTCCTAGAAATTTTAATTGCACTTGAATTATCACAAAATATGACAATAGGCTCATCATCGGCATTAGTAAAGGCACTTAAAGTAAGATCATAATCTTTAGCATACCAGAGGCCAAAATCAATTGTTCCCTTCAAGTATCTGAAAATTCTTTTCATAGTAGTCACATGAGATTCCTTAGGATTGGCTTGAAATATTGCAAGAATACATACACCATTCATGATATTAGGTCTAGTTTGAGTCAAATAAATAAATCCACCAATCATTGATCTCTATCTAGCCTGATTTACCTTAAGAGAATCATCAACAGTTGTCAAATTACATCCGGTAACCATGGGTGTACCGACTAGCTTTGAATCTAGCATACCAATTTTTTTTAGCAATTATTTCACATACTTGGACTCAGATATAAAGATCCCTTTATCCAACTGAGTAATTTGCAATCCCAAAAATAATTTCATCTCTCCAATCATTGACATCTCAAACTCATTCTGCATCTCATCAACAAAATTCATGCACAAACCATCTTCTCCTCCAAATATGATATCATCAACAAAGACTTCCAAAATCAAATCTTTATCATCATCAATCTTAAAATACAGATTACTATCAGCAGTACCTTTGTTAAATCCAAGCTTCAACAAATACTTGTCCAATCTAGCATACCAAGCTCTAGGGGCTTGCTTAAGTCCATACAATGATTTTTTCAACCAATAAACCATATCTCCCTTATCATTCAATTGAAATCCACCAAGTTGCTCAATGTACACCTCTTCATCCAATTTACCATTTAGAAATGCCGATTTGACATCCATCTAATAAACCTTGTAGTTTTTGTAAGCAAAATAAGCAAGAAACAATCTCACAGCTTCAATTCTAGCAACAGGGGCAAAAGTCTCTTCAAATTTGATTCCTTCCATCTGAGAATATTCTTTATAGACTAGTCTTGCTTTGTTTTTGATAACTTCACCTTGTTCATTTAGTTTGTTTCTAAATACCCATTTAGCTCCAATTACATTTTTGTCCTTAGGTCTAGGAACAATATTCCATGTATTATTCTTCTCAATTTTCTACAGTTCTTCTTTCATTGCTTCAATCCAATGTTCATCTTTGCATGCTTCATTTACATTACTTGGCTCATTTTTTGATATCAAACAGTATTCTTCTGCAATTCTTCTCCTAGTTTGGACACCTTTGTTCTTATCACCTATAATCTGATTTTCTGAATGATTTAATCTCACATACCTTGGAGTCTTAGGATGTTCTTGAACTCTGGGCTCTTGTGATCTCTCTTCGACACTTTCACTAGTATCTCCTTCCTCTTGATCTTCTTGATTCAATGGAATGATTTGAACTTGATCTGAATTCCGACCTTTGTTTGTACTATCATTCTGATCATCAGAATCATATCCACAGGTTCTGGATGATCTAGCAATATCTTCATCAACCTTAAAATTTGTTTTTTCAACCATTTTCTTCAATATCTTGTTGTAGCACCAGCAGGCCTTACTATTAGTTGAATAACCAAGAAAGATTCCTTCATCACTCCTAGTATCGAACTTTCCTATATCTTCATCTCTTTTGATATAGCATTTACTCCAAAAGATTTTGAAATATCTAATAGTAGGCTTATGACCAAACCATATCTCAAAAGGGGTCTTACCAGTATCACCTTTGATTTGTACCTGGTTGAGGATATAAACAAAAGTACTCACAACTTCTCTCCAATAGATATGAGGAACATTTCCTTCCAGCAACATAGTTCTAGCAACATCTTGAACTGTCTTATTCTTTCTTTCCACAACACCATTTTGTTGAGGGTTCCATGGTGCAGATAATTGTCTCTTTATCCCATGTACTTCACAAAAAGAATTAAAGTCACTAGTAGTGAATTCACTACCTCTATCTGATCTCAAAAATTTAATCTTCAGACTTGTCTCTATCTAAACCATAGCCTTAAAAATATTGAACTTATCTAGAGCTTCAAATTCCTCCCTTAAGAAAGTAACACACATCATCCTAGAATAATCATCAATACGCAACATGAAATACCTATAACCTTGTAAACCTCTGATTCTAATAGGACCACATAGTTCAGTATGCACAAGCTCCAATAATTCATTTGAACAATGTTGTTTGCTCCAAAATGAAATTCTAGTTTTCTTTCCTAATGGGCATTCCTTGCATATGGCATTAGAGGGATTTACCAACCCAGAAAGATCTCTCACTCCCTAAGTAGAACTTATCTTGATAATATTGTCAAAGTTTACATGACACATTCTCCTATGCCACAATAAACTTTCATCAACTTGAGCAATCAAACAACTTTTACTAGCAACATTCAGGTGAAAAATGTTATATTTTGTTTTTATACCTGAAGCAATCACATTTCTAGAACTTCCCAATATTCTACACTTTACATCCTTGAATTGAAGATTATATCCCTTATCAACCATCTGTTTAACACTTAAAATATTATGCTTCAAACCTTCCACATAGAGAACATCATTAGTATAATGCTTACCATAAAAAAAAATGCATCCCCTGCCATGGATTATACCACCATTGTTATCACCAAATCTTACAACACCACCATCATACTTTTCGAGGCTCATAATTTTTCTTTTATCACCTGTCATGTGATGAGAGAATCCACTTTCAATTACCCATTCATCCTTTTCTTCAACTCGAGTAGCTAGGGATTTCTCCACATTTATGCAACTAGCAGATTTAGTAGACACAAGATTATTTTCCTTGATAGAAATAAACACAAACTCATATTCACTTACATTCCATTTATCATATTCATCATCTGTCACACCTTCATCAGCAGCATAATAACACTTCTTTTGAAATCTAGGCTTTTTATGTCTTGGCTTAGGGACTCTTTCCAGACACCTTGATGCAAAATGACGTATCTTATTGCAAGAAAAACATTTAATAGGAAATTTCCATTTATACTTACCTTCCCCTTTGGCTTCTCTTTTGACAATAAGTGCTTCAAGCTCATTCAGTTCTCTTTCTTCTTCTTCAATCTATCTCATTTATTCCTCATATGTGAATACCTTTCTAGAAGAAATTTCACACAGATCATATCTATGCTTATCTCTTCCGGATGTAGTAGCTTTGAATGCAGATTCTATATTAGGAAGGGCATCACCGAATTCAGTCAACTCAAAAGCAGTAAGTTTACCAATCAACATATCTCTGGTTACATTTGTCATAGTCTAGAGCTCCTCAATAACTATAGCTTTGATTTTGTATGTGTAAGTGTGAAATAAGTATGAGTAAGTAAAAACACTAAAACACTTCTTATTGAATATTATGCCAATATTCTATCAGGAATTAAATAATTAAAAGAACATAAACTTGAAAGCGTCTCATTGTTTCATATCTTTAAAGATTTATTAAATCACAAAAGGCTCTCAGATTTGATAAGCACTTGTGAATGTTAAAATTCCAATCTAGAGAATGAAGTGATGCTAAATGCAATGATGAAATCCTATGTGATGATATCTAATTGATAAAAGTAAACTACTATAATCTACATTAACATGAAACTATGATGATGAAGCTATAGTTAAACTACTATGCAGATATGATATGGATTCTACTGATGCTATGATATTTATATGATTACTTGATTGCTTTTCCTACAGAGTAAGATTGCACAAAGTTGGGATCCATTTCCTGTTGAATTAGGTTGTATTTATAGATTCACAACAACAAATTTGCATAGGGGAAACACAACAAAGGATTGGATTCAATATAGAGGATTGAATGGTGAGAGATGGAGAAGCTTGAGCTAATCATGGGAATGGTTCCTCTCCATGAAAACATCAAGCAAGATGATAGGAAGGATCAGAGGAAGAAGATTTGAGAGATTGATTCATATTTGTCTCCAATTTGTCTCCATAGCTTCCCTTGAATATCAGTTGAATTAATTAGATATGAAATATCTAATTTTATTGGTGAGTGAATAGAGGAAATTTTCTTTATGCCTTTTATTTGAATTATTTTGGTTTATTCAAATTAGCAAAAGGGGAATAAATAATTTAATAAAACAAACTATAGAAGTTGTTTATTAAATTAAATAGAAGAAATATGATAATTAAACAACAAAGTATTTAACCTTGTTTAATTAATTAAGATTAAATGATGTGATAGGGGAATTTGATAATTAAATAAAACCAAGTATTTAATTTTGTTTATTTAATTAGGATAAAATAATAAAAGAATTAGAAGAATTTTAATAAGAATTTAAATGCGAACTATATAAATAAATATTTCTATTTATGCAATAGTAGAGGAATTTAGGGTAATTAATCAAATAAGTTGTATTTAATTAATTGAACTCTCCAGACCATTTTTAGGTGTATACATTTTGCCCCTCTTTGAAGTGATGTGTTTACACATTGCTTCAAACAAATTTTTATTGTTGTTACTAGTATCGACGAAAAAAATCAATATGCCCCAAACATTGATTTTCAAGTGATTGATGATAATATGGCCCCTCAGGAGATAAATTTATGATTTTATTTATTTTATTTTATCTTTCAAAAAAATACAATTTTCTAATGTATTTTTTGATGATTTGATAATTGTTTTAATGAAGATTTGATGGTAAAATAATTTATCTCCCGATAATTTATGTAGAAATTTTTCCCCTGGATGAATTTCAATTAATCTCCCAATAAAAATTAATTAAAATCTTAAAAATCCCACCAAAATCCACCTCTAATAACCTATAAAAAGGTCAAAGGGTCTTTTTCAAACTCATTTGTGCATTTGACTTTTGAAAACTTTGTGAGAGAGACCTATTTGAGCCACTTGGAGCAAGATTTTGATTCCTTACCACACCCACTAGTTCGAGCATGTGCGATGTCACCAATGCCTAATCGCTTATGGACCTTCGGTACGTACCCATAAACCTCCTCATATTTTTTCCTTTCTCATTTTTTGTGCTATTTTCCATATTTTTAAATTTTTTCGTAGTTTAGTGCATCAACAATGTGCTATAGCACTTCAACACTCCGATGTAGCACTCCTAGGGTCTATTTTAGCACTTCGGCGAATTAGCGCTTTGATTAGATATTTTAGTGCTTTGATAAGATAGATTAGCACTTCAAAAATATTAGCACTATGATAGGATAGATTAGCGCTTCCTTAGGTTAGTTTAGCACTTCAAAAAAAATAGCGATTTGTTACGATAGATTAGCGCTTTGATGGTTTTAGTGCTTCGAGCTACTGTTCTAGCACTTTGACCTCCTGAAATAGCGCTTTGATAGTATTTTCTAGTGCTTCTAATTGATGAAATGACACTTCTGATCTTTTAGCGCCTTGAATTCTTGTTTTAGCGCATCCAAGTCATATTTGATAAAATTTATCAAATTTTTCCTTGATTTGATTGATTTTGATCGTGTGAGCTGTTTGGTTTGATGTGATGAGCAATTCTGATGATTGATAGACAAGAATTATCCTCATGATAGGTGAGAAATAATTTCAAATGTGATGAATCTCATGATAGAAAAGGTTGATTTTATAATGATGACCTCATGATAGGTGAGGATTCATGATGCTTGCTCACGAGTTTTGATCAAAATTCGCACCAGGAGTTGATCAGATTTGATAGGATAATTGATATGTGATATTTTGACAAACTGTACTGATTTTGAACATTTCATGATGACAGGAGCCTTTGGATAACCTCTAGATATGAGAGAATTTTCCATGGAAATTTGACTTGATTCCACAACTTACACCAAATGAGACAAATTACTGTTCATTGTGGACTAGCTTTAGTTCTTGACATGCCCCAGATTAGGATTAATCGGGGTCTCCTCATAGCATTAGCCAAGCAGTGACACAGTGACCATAATATCTTCCACCTACCCACTGGTGAGATGACAGTCACCCTAGAGGATGTATGGCAGATTTTACAGATACTGTTTGTTGGGGAGATCGTAGTATATGATTCGTAGGAGACGGGTGGGACATATTCTCTTCGTAGAGTTTTCTACGATGATCATATTGTTAGGTTGTGGATCCCATGGCAATAGATGGTTGATGCATATGCCACCCTACCTTCAGTTCTTGGAGGATTTATTGGAGGGTTCCTTTGTCTCGATCGCAGGTCAAAGGGACTATCTGTTGGATGGGGTCGTGTTCTAAAGAGCATGATCATGCATGGGAACAAATAAGCTTGGGGGATGTGCATGTCAGTACATCTGTATCATGATTTACATTTAGTTTTATATCTGAGCAAGTGTATCTTATCATTGGGAGCCACTTTGCTTCAAGTTTTGGCATGGGAGCATATTGTTATGTGACCACTGCTAGTACAAGACAGACCTGCCACTAGGCCATATGTTTTTAGATACAAAGGTCGACTTACCCAGTCTAGGATGGGTAAGTTGGAGCATTAGAGGCATGTATTGCATGACCTAGAGGTGGTGACATGATGTCCCTATCTGGATTGTGATCATTGGGATGAGGATGATGTTGAGCTAGGTTATTTGTGTGACTCTATGTACCTGATTGGTAGGACCCGCTTTGAATTAGAGAGATTTTTACTATATAGGGTTTACAGATAGTATGGGATTGTTCAGTGCATGCCCTAAGGCATTGCACATTATGTATGATGTCAGAGTGACACAGAAGATTAGGGACCACGTCTATCATATGATACCATAGTAGAGGGATATCATGCTCTACAACCTTCAGCCTGGGACATGCATCATGATATTGCAAAGGTACTAGTGACTGTAGAGTATGCACAATATCTTGCATTGCATCCATACCCGCAGATTACTATACTTGATGAGCTAGCACCACTACCCATAGAGGAGGAGGTTGTTATTGCACTTGGCTAGTGACAGAGGCAATAGGAGGATGTGGAGGAGGAGCAGGCTGTTGATGTTGAGGTGGATGAGGATGTTGATGAGGAGGATGTTGGTGAGGTGGAGGGTAGTGGTGAGGAGGATAGTGATGAGAGCAGTAGTGATGATGGAGATGACAAAGGGGATGGTGGAAAATGGGTTGTTGCAAGTAGCACCGGTCCATCTACTAGTGTGCCTTGTAAGAGGCGAGTAGTTGGTACATCATTTATAGATCATTAGACACAGATTGCCAGTTTACAGGTGTAGATACAAACTCTGTAGGGGCAGCTTGTTCAAGCTTAGAGTTTACTCGCTCAGACATAGAATGTAGTTGTAGACCCAGGACCAAGCTCATGCATAGGTCATTACATAGGTACAGGGATAGTTGGTAGCTACACAAATATAGATTTTCATATTGACAACAAAGCGGCATTGTGCTAGGCAAGTCGTAGAGAAAGCTCAAGCTACTGGAAAGAAATTACAATGGATAGCCGATGGTACTACCATTGGTGACTATATGAGGGAGGTTCTTCATGTGGGTCAGGAGGAAATTTTTTATAGAGGTTGTTACCATGATGCCGCCCCTTCTGAGCGGAGAGTTAGTTATGCCCCCTCATGATCAGGTAGGACCCATTCATGGACTATTAGCGAGGGTGTGACTCAGCCACCAAGCAGAGATCCAGGAGGTACTGGTCTCGAGATGCCTGCATCATCTGGAAGTAGTAGATCTTAGCTATCTGATGTGTTTTGTGATATATTTCAGACATGTTGTATACTTTGGTTTAGCCAGTTTTGATGATATATCTCTTTTATTTCAGACTTCATTGTATACTTGACATTGATGATTTATATGATCTATATGATATGCAGCAGAATTTTATCGATCTATAATATGTTCTATTATGATCATATGATGGATGCATTTATTTTCCATGTTCTATATGCCATGTGATGGTTTTTATATATTATGAGTATTTACATGTTATGGATGTATTTAATAATCATATGATATGCTTATGATTTATGATGTTCTATTTAATGAAAGATGTATGGATGTGGATGTATGATGTATGGATGCATGATGTATGGATGTATGATGTATGATGTAGATGTAATGGTTTAAATAATTAATGTTATGCGATGTAAATGGGATGTGTATGTTTTATGTAAATGACACAAATAAATAAATGATAATGATGTTGATATAAAATGATGAATGGATAGAAATGTAATGATATGATGGGTGTATGATAAATGAAATGATAAATGAATGTTATATAAGAAATAATTGATGGATGAATGAAATACAATGAAATGATGTAATAAATGTATGATATCAATGTATGATAATAAACTGTGAATGGATGATGCAATGATATGATGTGCGAGAAATAATTGATGGATGAATGAAATGCAATGAAATGATTTATTTTTGAAATTTTCTTTTAGAACTTTTATGCAGCATGAAAAATATGATATGATGAATGCAAAACTTATTTGATTGAAATATATGAATGATGATAATGATAAATATAAATGCTTTCTAATGTATAAAAAATGATGATGCAACTATATGGTTATGATGATTTTTTTGCTAATGTCAAGTATACTCAATCTATTAATAGAAAAGATAATCATCAATTTGAATCCCTCATGATCTTTCGTAGCAAACACTTTGCAGATGCAAAAGCTTATTATGAATGCAATCTAATTTTATCATGCAACTACATGCAAAATATTGGCATTTTTAATAGTACTTTTGTGCTTTGGTATCATTAGAGAGCTTTAAAAATGTTGAAAGTGAGTACAAGCATCAAACATATATTTTAGACCAATGACGACCTGAGTATTACTTTCATGATTTTTTGATATTGCAAGCGAACACAAGCATCTAGGTATAATCAAACCAAGATGACCTGAGCATTTCTTGCATAAATAGACAAGGATTAATCATTTTAGTGTGTAAATTCCGAATGTCATTAGTGATTCATTTGTATAGCACATCCCATGATAATTCACACATTAAATAATTAATTCCCAAACAACGGACAAATGAAAATACCATTCTTCTTCCTAGCTTCTCTAGTTCAATACATCATCGATTTACTCCAAAGAAATGATAAAAAGAAATCAAAATACAACATATCCAACCTTTACTTAAAGTGTTTCAACCATTAGTCAGATTAGATCATCCATCCTGATTTTATGATGTTTTTTTGTGATTTTATGAGATTTTGAATCAAACCTAACCTAATGACCTATCCTAGGGGCCTTGGGGTTGATCAAATATTAGCCTTGCTTACATTATACATGTAGAGACCGCGTAGTTTGACTGACACAGACTCATGTTTTTGAATTTTTGAGACTGACTTCTTTTTGACTTATTTTTGGATTTTATGTTGTGATATGGATGTCTAATGTGTTTCCAATGGTGATTGATGTTCTATTTTGTTAAACTTGATGCTTTATTTCCCCCAGTGAGGTTCAGATGTTGCCCTGGAGCTAAGGTGAGATATGACCACTTGCAATGATATGATGGCAAATGTAAAGTGATGGTGATAGTAACGATCATGACATGTGTCCAATAGATGGAAAAACTGATTAAAACACAAATAACGCCTATTTGCATGCTTTTACTATATGTTTTTATTGCACTTTTTCATATTTTTTATTTTTATTTTTATTTTTTGTATTTTTCTCTTTTCTCATTTTTTTTGTATTTTTCAATCACCAAGACGCCTGTTTGCTAAGTTTTGTTTAGGAAACCCTTTTTAGGACTTTGAACCATGCACTAGGTGATTCAAGAGAATTTTCTGAGATGAATTTTGCTGATAGGTTCATCAAACAAATCCCCTTCAGGTGTTGACAGCTGATAGGCTCCTGATCCATAGACCAATATGATGATAAAGGGACCTAGCTAGTTAGGTTCAAATTTCCCTTTCTTTTCTCTATCCTGCTGATTTCTAGGGTTTTCATTTAGGACCAAATCACCAACCTAAAATACTCTAGGCTTCACTCTATGATTGTAGCTCCTAGACATTCTCTATTGATATTTCATCAGATGATTGATAGCTTGTTGACGACGTTCATCCAATAGTTCTATTTATTGAAGCCTAGATACTCTATAATCTTCATCTGAAATAATTCCCTTCAGTGACACATGGAGTGATGGAATCTCCACCTCAATGGGTAGTATGGCCTCTGATCCATACACCAATGCATATGGTGTAGCTCCTGTCGGTGTTCTGATGCTGGTTCTATAGGCCCATAATGCAGGATTGAGCTGAACATGCCAATCACGTCCAACATCGTTAACCATTTTATTGAATATTTTTAGAATTTTCTTGTCGAAGGCCTCTACCTAGCCATTTCCTTGAGGATAGTATGGTGTTGAGAAATGATGTTGGATATGAAATTTTTCACACAATTCCTGGACATCCTAGTTTTTAAATGGCTATCTGTTATCAGTGATAATGGACTGAGGTATGCCATACCGACAGATTATGTAGTTTAGTATGAAAGACGAGATATGTTTTCTAGTGATTGTTGTTAGAGAAACCGCTTCTATCCATTTTGTAAAGTATTTTGTTGTTGTGATTATGAATTTGTGCCCATTGGATGAAGATGGGTTTATTTTTCCTACCAAATCCAGTCCGCACTGACAAAAGGGCCATGTTGATGTGAATGGGTGTAATTCTTGAGCTAGTGCATGGATTAGATTACTATGGATTTGACATTTTTGACACTCCTTAACAAACTAATAAGACTCATTTTCCATGTTTAGCTAGTAATACCCCAAATAGAGGAGTTTCTTCACTAGAGTTATCCCACTTGAATGAGTTCCACAAATACCTTCATGAACCTCATGTAAGGCTGCCTCAAATTCATTATGTTCTAAATATCGGAGAAGAGTACCATCTATAACCCGACGGTAAACCATGTCGGGTAGTTTGGAGGATGAATTTGTGTTTCTGGTTTCTAGAAAGATCTGGAGGAAGGACGTTGTCTTTTAGGTAAGCATAGGTTTTTCAATAGACTAAGGATTCAATGACATCTAAATGGAATACGGTTTGAGATTCAAGATTATCATAAGCAATATTTGACACTTTTTCTACCATAAACTTATAACGACCATGTTTTTCTAGCAACTTTAAAAGTGAAGCAATTGCCGCCATAGCATTTGCTGCTTTGTTTTTTGCCCTTGGAATTTGCTCAAATTTGATATCCACAAAGTACTTTTTGAGATCATCAATTATTTAATTATATGGCATCAACTTCTCATCTTTCATTTGATATTCATCATTGACTTGATAAATGATTAATTTTGAATCACCATATAGTTGTAGCTTTGTTACCTTCCATTCAATTGCTACCTTGATGCCAATGATTAGTGCCTCATACTCAAGTACATTATTGGTACATGGAAACATGAGTCTATAAGACCTTGGGATGGTGTGTCCTTGAGGTGTAACAAACAATATTCCCACACCAAATCCTCTTTGTGTGTATGACCCATCAAAATAAAGCATCCATTGTTGTGTTGTTATAGTTAGAATGTCTGCATCAAGAAAATCCATTTTCATAGGATGATCATCAATTAATGGAGCTTCAGCTAATTTTTCAGAAATCACTTGACCTTTGATGGCTCTCCTTACCACATACTAGATATCAAATTCACTTAAAAGCATGACCCACTTGACCAATCTTCCCGTTAAAGCAACCTTGCTAAGTAGATATTTTAACGGGTCAATCTTTGCTATGAGCCTGATTGTGTGAGTTAACATGTAATATCACAACTTTTGGGTAGAAAATACCACCACCAAACAATATTTCTTGATGAAGGTGTAATTTATTTGATAGCCATTCAAATTCCTACTGATTTAGTAAATGGATTGTTACCTTCCTTCATAATCTTCATGTGCCAATAGTGCTCCTAAAGAAATGTTTGTTGTTGCAATGTATAGTAGAAAAGGTCTACCTTTTGTAGGTGGCATGAGAATAGGTGGTGACATCAAATATTGTTTTATTAGGTTGAAGGTCATTTCACACCCTTGATCTCATTTGAATAAGACATTTTTATGCAACAAGTGATTAAATGGATGACTTTTATCTACTAACTAGGAGATAAATCTCCCGATTGATTGTAGCCTACCTTGTAAAGACCTTAGTTGACTGATATTATTTGGCAGCTTCATTTCCATTATTGCTTTGACCTTTGCGGGATCCACTTCAATACCCTTCTCTGACACTATGTATCCTAGGAGTTTTTTTGATGTAACCCCAAAGACACATTTCTTAGGATTTAGTCGGATATTGAACTTCTCTAGCCTTGTGAAGATTTTTCCCAGGATATCTAGATGTCCTTCTCTAGAATATGACTTTTCTAATATATCATCCATGTAATCCTCCATAAAGGTATGCATCATATCATGGAATATTGTATTCATTGCACATTGATATGCTGCCCCTACATTCTTCAACATGTAGGGCATGACATTCCAACAAAAAGTTCCCCATGGACATTTGAATGCATTTTTCTCCTTACCATCTAGTGCTACTTGATTTGGTTTTATCTGAAGAAGCCATCCATTATTGATAACATGGCATGTCCTACTGTTAATTCCACAATGATATCAATGTTAGGTAAAGGGAAATCATCCTCGGGACATGCCTTGTTCAGATCTTTGAAATCTGTACATATTCTGATAGTATTGTTCATCTTTGATACAAGGACAATATTTGATATCCATTCAACATAATCGATAGACCTGATGAATCTTGCATCTAACAACTTCTTCAGCTCAGCCTTTACCATCAAGGTGATATGTGGATGCATCTTCCTTAGTTTTTGTTTTACAGGTTTTATTCCAGATGGTAGAGATAAATGATGCATTAAAAGATTTGGATCTAAACCTGGCATATCATAGTATGACCATGCAAATTTAATGCTTCTTTCGTCAAAGAATTTGATAAATTCAGGTTTTTCTTGTTCAGTCATAGTTGTCGCAAGATGCAAAATATTTTCTTTTTTTGTTGTGCCAATGTTTATAGACTATGTAGGTTCCACCAATACTAAGGACCTTTCATGATAATGTTCTGGAAGGGTGTCAAATCTCCCATCTTTTATTGCCTCAGAGAGGTTTTCACCATCCAATGTGTTCTTTATTTTTACTTTTTCGAGATCTAATGCTGCCATAGAATGGTTTTCACCATTAGATCCATTATTCCTGTTTTCTATTTTGCAACTGAAATATTTGACACCCTCCTATCTAATCATGCCATTATGAGATTTATGGTGAGAACTTGTGTCACATTTTTCATAACAAAGGAATTTTACAATAGCATCATCGTTCTCAAAGATGAGTACATTTATCGGTTCAATGGGTTCCCAGTTGATAAGTTTTGGATGTATTATGGGAAAAAAGTCATCAGATTGACTTTTTTCAATGACATTAAGGGTTCAAATAGTTATGGTGTCAAGGTTTTCATTAGGGATGTCGAGGTCTATGATATTACTTCCTCCAAATTATCTAGCTCACTCGATATCTATTCATCCTCACTTGAGTCATTGATAGTTTTTGATTCAAATACAAGTGGTCTAATCCCCGAGCTCTATGCCTCCTCATGCGTGGGTGAATACTCTTTTATGACATCAATTTGTACATCTATTTATGATACATCAGAATATAGATCCCATTCATATTCATTGGAATTTATTTCAGAGCTATCTCTCATTTGAAGGATTCTCTCCACAACTTTCTTAGTCATTTCTTGTTTTGCTTCCTTTGAGTAACCCAGTCCTGTCTTATCCTTTGACTGAAGAGTGAGAAGTTGAATGGGTTCTACAATTCCTTCTTTCCTTTTTCCAATAGGTCCTTGTCACTCATAACCCATTTCCTCTAAAATAGCCTTTCATTTTCCATACTAATCTATTTTTATACTGATATTTGTTGATGTCGATGCTTCTTCATCTTTGTATAACCAATTGAGGATGGCCGTGTCTTCTAATTCATCTTCTAAAGTACCCACTTTCACAAATATTTCCTCTAGAACCGTGTTAGGTTGTGATGGCTGTCATGTTATCATTGATGGTTGTCCATATGACCTTGGAGATGACATCAATTGTGAAAGATTAAGAGAATTCTCAATAGAATACTATCCCATGCCTTTGTCGGTTAGCTAGACCTTTTCTTGAAATTGTTGTGAGAGAGAATTCAGTGGACCCTTATTATCTGATAAAGTTGAATCAACAATGTTTGTATCCTTTGATTGACCCTTTTTGTCTACCCACTTAGATATAATATTCAGATGATTTTCCCCATCTGATGAACTAGAAGTGCTAGCTTCTCTATTGTGGGGTACAAAGGTGTCTTGAGATGTCCTGAGCATGCTACAATGTTGAGGATTGTTGTAATAAGATGATAGTTACCTCTCGACCATTAACTGGAAATTTCAAACACTAGTGATATGTTGAAGCTATCGCCTGCATTTCATGAATTCATGGACGTCCTAAGAGTATATTGTAGGTTAACTCTTTTTCTAGCACTTGGCAGGCTATATTCTTCACCATTGGTCCCACTTGAATAGGCAACACAATCATTCCCTTTGAGGATCTCTCTTCTTCATCATAAGCCTTTATTGTCATTTTTCTTCGGGCATCAATAGCATTATCTGAATAACCTAGTGCACGGATTAAATTTAAAGTGCAAATGTTTAAACCAGCTCCACCATCTATTACGACCCTTTTAACATGATGTTTGTCGATCAAAAATTCAATATGAAGGGTAGTGTTATGTGGATGATTAAGTGATACATCATCTTGTTCAGAGAATTATAAACAATGAGGCATGGTCAAATGTCCCACCATAGCTTGAAATTGACAAAAATCTAGATTATTGGGTACTGTGGTGGCCATAAAAGCTTGTTCTAAAACTTCCTTATGGGATGGTGAGAGTTTAAGGAGTTATAGTATTGATATTTGTACTGGTATTTTTTGTAGTTGATCAACAATGTTGTATTGACTGGGTGGGGGAGTGTGTTTTTAGATGCAACTCCTTTCAATATTACCTTGGATTGCCCCCTTGTCGTTACATTAACCAGTTGATAGTCTCTTCTTTCCTTGATTTTTAAAAAATTTATTTGATTGTCAGGCGTATCTGTGTTCAGGATCAGATCTAGCGGTATAGTGTCATTGGTTCTATTGTTATCAATTTGATTACCAGTGATAGTATCACTTTCAACTCCAAAAATATAAAAGATCGTACCATCGTAAACGTAGTTAACACTTTTACCTTTACCATTTGTAGAAGAAGACTCTCCCTTTACGTAATTTGGTAAAGAATCTTTAAAGGCGGTATGATCGTTGTTGGATTGAAGTCCTTCTATGTATACTTTTTTGTTGTCAATCAAATCTTGGACTAGATATATTAACTCCATGCAATCATTTGTCTTGTGTCCCTTATTTTTATGGAAGTTACAATAATCTGTGTCATTCCACCATGATGGTTTTACTTTTGGATCCCAAAATCTTTCTTCACATGTGGTGATAAGACCATTTGCAATAAGTTCTCTCGTTGTTGATTCTAGTGTTTGGCCTAATGGTGTGAATCTATGCCGATTTGATGATTTCTAATATGTTTGAGGTTTAGATTCTCCATTGTTTAGATTATTATTTTGATTGACATTTTGTTTGATGTTTTGGTCACTATTTTGATTTGTCTTTGCAATAGTGGTCGTCAAATTAAATATTGGTTTTGTATTTTGTATGTCATTTGTAATATCATTGGTTCAAGTATTTCTATTCTTTTGCCATAATTTAGGCTTGTCATTTTTGCCATAGTGATTTGAGGAGTTTGTGTTGTTTGATTTTTCATTGTAATTCTTTATTACCCCTCGTTTGACCAAAGCTTCTTCAATTTTAAGGCCATTTTCAATCACTTTTTCAAATGTGGGAGGACATTGTAATTCAAGCCTATAGCTCATTTCATCAGTCAAGTTGTCAATGAATAGTTCCATTTTCTCTTCCTCAGGTATGGAACAGGGCTACCTAGCAAATAATCTTCACCATCATTGTATAAATGATAGGAATGTCTCACCTTTGTTTTGCTTCATGTTGTAGAGGTCCTTTATTATGACATTATGTTGAATGTTAAAGGAATATTGTGATATAAACCTATTGACCAGCTCTTCAAAAGTTTGAATCCCTAGTTGTAGTTTAGAAAACCATTCCATACATTGACCTCCTAAGCTCCTTGGAAATAACCTCATTAGGTAAGTTTCTTCTTGCGCAAATTCAAAACTCATGGTTCTGAATTCCCTTACATGGTCAATTGGATTTGTTTTAGCATTGTATTTGTCATATTTTAGGAATTCACAATGTCTATGGAATGGTATCATGTCCACACTCGGGTCAATAGGATAAGGACTAAATTCTTGTAATGCATACCTTTTTGTGGTTCCCTTTTGCATATCTTGAATTTTTTGTTTCTCTTGAATTTTTTGTTTCAAGTTTTGTATTTTGTGTTAGGGCCACAACTTGATCTGTGTTTTGCGTGTGTTGTGTGTGTTATGGTTTTTTAGTTTCATTCGCTCTAGGTTTTTCTTTTAATTGATTGACATTGAAATCTTTTGGAAGTTTTGCACCTGATTCAGCTAGCATTAAGAGGTATTTTTCCATATCTTGTTCTAAGAACTTTTCCATAAATTCATGGAAGTTTGGATCTTGTTGTGCCATTTGAATGTCTTCTTGGGTTATTTCGGTCTAGTCATTTTGGTGTAATCTATTCCAAGGATTTTCTTCTACCATGTTGTTTCATGTTTCAATTTCTTTTTCTATGAGTCTTTGTCTTTGTAACCTTGTCAATATTGGCATACAAGTGTCTATTTTTCCCACTAAACTTTTGATCTTCTATGTTTGGATGAGTGTTCAATGAATTTTAACATAGTCAAATAGGATAATATATCTTATTGATGAGACTAGGTTAAAAATCTGATTACTATGCTTCGCTTGGTGATGGTAGGATGATAATATCCTGATGAAGAAACTTAGCCTAATAACCAATATTTTGGTTTGATTTGTGGACACTTTATAGTTTGCAAGATTTGGGTTCAAGTTGAAAAGAATTTTAACCTATTAGAACCTATTTGTTTATGGTTTAAGACACTGTTCGGATTGAGAAGATGTTTATGAATGATATAAATCCAAGTTTTAGATGTCAACAAATCTGACAGATGTGTCCAGAAACTTTATGTTTTTCTGCTCTTTGGAAGCGCTAAAACAAACTTTGTAAGCGCTATTTTTAGAAGCGCTAAAACAGAGTGTGTAAGTGCTATAACAGATTGCAGAGATGCTATTTTGCAGAAGCACTAAAACAGACCTCAGAAGTGCTAAAATAGAGTGTGTAAGCACTATTTTGGATACAAAAGCGCTAAAATAGACCTTAGAAGTGCTAAAATAGAGTGTAAATGTGTTACTTCGGGTTTCAATAGTGTTGTCTAATTTTCCTTCCTGTGAAGAGATTGATTTTTAGGATTTTTGATACTTTGACAAGATACCTCCACTAGTAACTTTTTGATGTTGCATGACAAGCCTAATGTTTCTAAGTTTTCTCTATTTTAAGAATTGATCGGGCCTATTGGAATATTCTATCATTAGATGCGGGATGGAAGATTGATGAATAGGTTGACTATGATTATGTTTTTATGACAAGGCTCTTCTTTGGAAAAAGGCTCGTGAATACAAAGGTTCTAAAGCATAATCGTCAGTATATCCTTTGGAAAAATTGTGAAACCTATGGATGAAGGTTCTATGGTGAAGTAAGACTTTCCTACTTTGATATAAGAATCGCCTTTTGTCCAATAGTTTCTTGTAACTAATTTTTTTCTTTGGTTGTTTGACTCTTTTTGTGAGGGATTTCTTGACAAACATTGTGGATTTCCAATCCCTAATCATAAACTTCATTGTTTGGTTTTTTTTGACTCCTTTTGTGTTCTTCTGGATGATCTTTATCTGAGTTTAATGATTTGATAACATGGAAAGCAATTGTAGAACAATTGTTTTTTAAATCTAGAATCTAAACAGATAGTGTATGTTCTAATGACACTCTCAAATTTTGCAAATTTGAGGTGCCCATTTCAAAAAAAATTGCCTCTGCACTTTCAAAAGTGCACCTGAGAAATCTGTCTGAATGACCTACTTTGGAGGGTCACAATTTGAAGCTAGATGATTTTCATGCAAAAACCATTTTCAGGCTCACTCATGTGTCCTATGTGAGAATGCATGTCAATTTTCAGCTCCCCATGATGCTTTTTGTCACGGTTTCAAAAAGCAAAGTTGGAGGGTTTTGACACTTTTCTGTTGTTTGCAAATGTTCAGTTTTGCAAAGTAGCCTCTTGTTTGAGCTTGCATTTTACAGCCAGTTGATCATCAAGAGAAAATTATTGGTGTTATGCATTTTCCCCACCTAAATGAGCTCGTATGTCATTTTTCAGAGTCTCATGAGTTGATTTGTTATTTTTAGCAGATCAAAACCAAATGTAATTTCTTCAATTTTGTAGTTGTATTTCCTGAAACCTTTTTGGCTGGTCAACTTTGAGCGTTAATATCTTTTGATCAATGATGGTTCAAAAAATTTCATTTTGCACATGTGCTTAGGGTACCTAAATGATCTACTATGTCCAATGTCAGCTTGCCAAGAGTTGATTTGATATTTTTGCAAAATAACAATTGGGTTAGTTTCAATTGGTTCATAATAGATGTTTGTTGCAGAAAGTTTGATTAAGCAACTTTGTGGATTAATATATTCCACCTCGTGACACATTTTTCCAAGCTGTTTGTTGCATTGCATTCTCTGAACCAACATCTACATGCCTGTAAGTTTTCATAGCTCTAGGAGGTTGTTTGACTAGTTTTCCAAACCAATTCCAGAGCCCACTTAGCCAGTTTTCACCATTTTCCAAATGTGCCAAAAAGCAGATTTTATTGAAAACCCATTTTGTGTTTTCACTCCAGAAACACTCAGAAGCTACCCCAAAGCAAATTGAGGGTAAAATTTGTTTGTAAACGATTTTTTTTTAGTCGAGCCCACATGGGGACTCGACATGCTCTTGCTAAGGGACCCTTTGACTATGAAAGATGTGAATTTCAAATGCACTATTTCATCAATAAGTTTTCATTTCTCATCATCACAAGCTTCTTCCAAATGAACATTTCTATTTGAAGAACAAAAATGTTATATATATGCAATATGTAGGAATAAAGTATAATGATAAGTTAGAGCTTGAAACCGAGAAATCATGCTCAGCGTAAGCATGAATAGAGAATGTGAGCAAAACAAATGACAATGTTAAGCACTCAAAAGGAAGATATATATGGAATTCAGGGATGGTAAAATGGATATGACAACTCCACTTGATTCAAGAATGATGCTTCTGGGTATAAGACTCATCAAAGAACAATAACAGATAAATGGCAGTAGGGCCATCGAGTTGAAAGTGGTGTTGCACTTGATTTATCATGGGACAAAGCCACAATACGCCCAATATTGATATGTTGCATTAGATTTGGAATTTTCCATGAGGGATCATGTTTCTTTTGTGAGAGCCAAAATGTGAGACTCTAACATTATA
>CM021101.1:185172729-185330617 GCA_007115665.2 Sequoiadendron giganteum | reverse complement strand
TCCTATTCACCACAAAAGCACAGTAATCAAGTGTTCAATTTTTAAACCCAAAAAGATGATGTACTATTCTAGGTGAAGATTTTGCTTCACAAAAACTATGATGTTAATTTTAACTGATACCACAAATGTGTAATGACTATCCTAGGATTGATTTATTTTAAACCAAGTGACTATTCTAGGATTGATTATTTTTAGTCCAAATTCATCAAAATAAAATCCTGGCTGCGGTCGCATCGGATCTAGACAAGAAATTATGGAAGTGTTGAAATAGAGGGTAGAAGCGCTATAGTTTAGATCAAATGTGCTATAATTTTCATCAAAAGTGCTACAAAATTTGGTAGAAGCACCATAAAATTTAGCCAAAGCGCTATACAAATTTTGAAGAATAGTGGCCAACTGTGTTGGGAATGACCGACAGATGCACTGAAACAAACTATTGAAGTGCTATAGTTTTCTCCTTAGAAGCGCTGAAAATTTCTTCAGAAGCCCTATAATTTTTGTCAAAGCACTGAAAAAGACCTCTGAAGTGCTATTGTTTTCCTCGGAAGCGCTATAGTCTTCATCGTAAGTGCCAAAAAATCTCTCGATCGCACTAAAATGAACATGCCATAATCCTATACAACACTTTTCAAATAAATTTTATGAAATATGGGGTTATGCCCCACAGTGGGTGCCAAGTTGTAAGTGTGAAATAAGTATGAGTAAGTAAAAACACTAAAAACACATCTTAATGAAACATTATGCCAAGATTCTATCAGTAATTAACTAATTAAAAGAACAAAAACTTTAAAGCGTCTCATTTTTTCCTATCTCTAAAGATTTATTAAATCACAGAAGGCTCTCAGATTTGATAAGCACTTGTGATTGTTAAAATGCCAATCTAGAGAATGGAGTGATGTTAAATGCAATGATGAAATCCTATATGATGATATCTAATTGATAAAAGGAAACTATTGTACAATCTACATTAACATGAAACTATGATGATGAAGCTACAGTAAAACTACTATGCAGTCGTGATATGGATTCTACTGATGCTATGATGCTAAGATGCTATGATATTTCTATGATTGCTTGATTGCTTGATTACTTGATTTCTTTTCCTGCAGTGTAAGATTGCACAAAGTTGGGATCCATATCCTAATCAATGAGGTTGTATTTATAGATTCACGACAGAAAATTTGCACAAGGGCAGCATAGCAAAGGCTTGGATTCAATCTAGAGGATTGAATGGTGAGAGATGGAGAAGCTTGAGCTGATCATGGGAATGGTTCCTCCCCATGAAAACATCAGGAAAGATGATAGGAAGGATCAGAGGAAGAAGATTTGAGAGATTGATTCATATTTGTCTCCAATTTGTCTCCATAGCTTCCCGTGAATATCAATTGAATTAATTAGATTTGAAATATCTAATTTTAATTGTGAGTGAATAGATGAAATTTTCTTTATTCCTTTTATTTGAATTATTTTGGTTTATTTAAATTAGCAAAAGGGGAATAAATAATTTAATAAAACAAACTATAGAAGTTTTTTATTAAATTAAATAGAAGAAATACGATAATTAAACAACAAAGTATTTAACCTTGTCTAATAAATTAAGATTAAATGATGTGATAGGGGAATTTGATAATTAAATAAAACAAAGTATTTAATTTTGTTTATTTAATCAAGATGAAATAATAAAAGAATTAGAAGAATTTTAATAAGAATTTAAACGTGAACTATATAAATAAATATTTCTATTTATTCAATAGTAGAGGAATTTAGGGTAATTAATCAAATAAGTTGTATTTAATTAATTAAACTCTCCAGATCATTTTTAGGTGTATATAATATGCATCAGGAAAGGATCTAAGACTTTAGCAAT
Source organism: Sequoiadendron giganteum (assembly GCA_007115665.2). NCBI lineage: Eukaryota > Viridiplantae > Streptophyta > Pinopsida > Cupressales > Cupressaceae > Sequoiadendron > Sequoiadendron giganteum. Next base: position 185,328,750 of record CM021101.1, on the reverse strand, counting down.
AATCTCTGGTTCATCCAACTATCCACTAGCACATCTGATACCACACACAAGTTCATTCACTCTTTGCATGAAAGTAGTAATATTATCATCACCCATTCTCAACAATTAATATTTCTCTTTCATAATCTGTAGCTTAGCAATCTTCACATTAGCATCACCTTCATAAAAAAATTCCAACTTTTTCTAAAGCTCATAAGCTGTCTTCAGATCCATAACATTTGCCATCTTAGAATTAGTCAAAGCACTCAACAATGATTCCTTAGCCCTAATATGGTATTCAACATCCTTAATCTCAGCAATAGTAGTAGGACCATTTTGAAGAACATACCTATTACTTGTAATGTTCCAGTAATATTCACTAATGCATCTCAAATGACACTCAATTCAAGTCTTCCACAAAGAGTAGTTTGTTCCATCAAATCTTAGACTATCCTTATTATATGTCACCATCCCAAATCACCTCAAGTTGTTAAAATTCTTCCAAGGAACCTGCTTTGATACCAATTGTTGGAAACACAAAGGCAGACAACTAAGAGGGGGGGTGAATTAGTTGTCACAAAATTTCAAACTTATTAAATTTATTAACCCCTATTCTCAAATATGATTAATAACCATGAAATCATAAATCAACAACACACATAGCACCAAGATTTTTGTGTGGAAACCCTGTTAGGGGAAAACCATGGTGAAGATTAATCCACAAGTTTATACTCTATTAAAATTATGGAAAAATGGGGAATGCACATGCATTCAAGCACGCTGCTCAAATACAAAGGCTTACTGCCCAAGGGAAGACTCACTATCTTACAGTAATATTCATATTAAATCCATCTAGAGATCTTGAACTGAGAAAATAACATTTGTTAATGCCTAATTACAGTTCTGGTTAAGCACATGAACAGTTTTTCACTCTTCTTCACACTCTGCTCTACCTTCAAAATATTTAGAACATTATTCACACACACTTTATCACTCACACACATTCAAATGAATAAAAAATTGCTTATATATCCACAACAGGGAATTGCATCGCTACATGTCGGCTTCAACAAAATAATAAGATGAATAAAATCTATCAACCCAAAACAATAAATATTATTAATGTGAATCTACCAAGGTCAGCCACAACATAGTAGACACCCAAAAAAAATTCCTCGAACACAAAAAACCTTCAAATATTATTCCTCAAAGATCCACAACATGCTACAAACACCCTATCGGCCATGAACATGAAAAACATGAACACGTAAGAGAAAATCATCGACCATGAGCACAACGATCAATGTGGACATGCAACACAGATATAGCATGATCTAAAAGCATCCAAAAACACCATAGGATCATACACAACAACTCAGATTACCAGAATCACATTATCTTCTTCACAGTACACCAACTACAGTAGCAGAATAACTATCGGAACACATAAACTCATAACTTGCTCAAATATTCATGTTCACCTCTAAAAATTTTGGTGGATAAAATAGTTAGGATTTTCAACAAACCCTTTAATCCGTAACTTCTCACCATAAACATCCTGAAATTTCCATCACACTGATCTTCACTACTTCACAGACAACCTGCAACTTATTTTATTACAATTTTCTCAATATCCTCGACATATACAATCTTAAAGACATTAATGCTAATAGTGTTGACATCAATGAAAACCACATATCAGAAACACAACCAAAAAATTCAACATAAATTACATCCCAAAATAGCATTGAATGCATCCTAATGTGTCCACTGGCAAGCCATTAATGTTGTGACGTGAACCCTCAAATTTCAAAAATATAAATAGGGATCAGATTCAGGGAATCCAATAGGGGTAGGATTCTTTGGGAGGACATACCTTTGGTGAATCCACAATGGGGTGGATTCTTTGAGAGACAAGCACTTCAAAAAATCTAGGAAGAGACGGATTCCCTAAAACTCCCCTTAACTTGCATAATTCAATATCTCAAAGGAAATTTGCATGGAAAGCGGAAATTCAAGACATCACTCGAGACCAAGATGTTGCAAATAAGAGAACCCAAAGTGTATATGGATCATTAATTCACTCAGGTGAAGAAAACCCAAAACTCAAAGGGAGCTAACTTTTTAGGGGAAAAGTTCAAACCTAAAGCAAAACCAAAAAACAAAAGCAAGAAAAAGAGGGTCCCTACCTCTGGTGGGGTGTGTGTGTGAAAAGTACAAGACAAATGGTGACTCCTGTTGGGAAAATTCTCTAGATCATTTTGATGAAAAACTAGAATCAAGAACACATAATCTCTAGTTTCCATCCTCACATTAGGTCAACCGATAAAATTAATATTCAAAACCACTGAACAAGCTAGCCCTTCTTGTTTTGGAAATCCCAGTGTGTGTGATGTATAATTTTACCTCCTTAAGCTACTACAAAGAAACCAAGTTCAATCAAATTAAGCTACATAAAATACTGTAACTTCAAAAGCAACCTAGATAGAGCCCCGTTGCTAGTCAGGCATCCATAGCCTTAACGAGGTTATCACTGTGATTTTCCCAAACATAGCTATACTATAAGCAAGGAATCCATAGCCCCAATAGAGATATTCAAATCCTCCTAAAAATTTGACCTTATTTCTTATGATATTCAATATTTTATTTTCTCTTTTATTTCTTTCTGATATTTCTTTTCATCTCTTTTCATTTCAGCCTGTAAGCAATGAAGCTAACACTCAAGGCTGAGAATCACAATGGTGCTGAAGTAGAAATATTAGATTTTTCACTTAACATGACCTTACAAGGAATCCAAAACAACCTCAGGATTCTTAAGATATGTGTAAAATGTAAGATTTGAGCACATTCATAAGCTAACTCAATCCAATGACTTATCCACTTAAAAAATTTAGCACACGTGACACTAAATAGAGGACTTCCATCATTTGATCTGGGAAAAGATTAGAGTTTGTAAAGGAAATAATTGAAGCAGTCCCAAGATAAATGATCATCGTGCAAATAAGACACTTCCTCAACCCAAAGAACAAGGAGTCCTTAAAACCAAAATAAAGATAGAAAATCAACCTATACTAACCAAAACAAAACCAAACCAAACCAAAACAAACCAAAAGAAAGCAGATGCCTAGAACCTAACTATTTACAAGGATGAGCTAAAGAAAGATCAAGCAAGGATGTAATGTTTCAAATATTTCCCATTGACTGGTAATGAGACATCCTCTCCAATGAGAGTCTTGAGACAAAAATAATTATATCCTAGGATTTTAGAAATATGGAAAGGCCCTAGCCATAACTTGCTGAATTTACAGTGCTCCCCTTTCTTTTCATGTGCTTTATCCCAATACAAAACCAAGTCAAAAATTATGAAATCTTTAACCTTAGCCTTGCAATCAAACCACCTTTTAACAATACCCTGATACTTAGCAAAGTTTTCTAGGGTTGCATGTATTTTCTCTTCTAGCAATAACAATTCAACTAGGTAGACCACTAAATTCTCTCCTTCCTCATAATACTCATTGATAAATTGGATATTAGGGATTTTTAATTGGATGGGAAAGATAGACTCAAGTCCATAAACCAAGTGGTAAGGAGAGGTCCCTAATGAAGCTTTCTATTAGGTACAACTAGCCATAAATAAAAACTTAATTGTGTATCACATTCTTTTGGATTTTTTTCAACTAACCTATGAATGATAGTGAACATGTTCTTATTGGTGTATTTTGCTAAACCATTTCCCTAGGGATAGTATTTGGATGCAAACTTAATTATGATGCCATCATCAAATTCCCACCTAGATAATTTTAATGACGAAAAAGTAGGTCCATTATCACACACAAAAATAAAATGCAAACCAAAATGATTGATAATCCGAGCTTCAATAAAATTTATAACTACCTATTATGTACATTACTTGCAAGGAATTACCTCAATCCACCTAGTGGAGTAATCAATGGCAATTAAAACATACCACTGTCTAACTAAAGATGGTGGGTTGGTAGGAACAATAAAGTTCGGTCCCCACTGAGCAAAAGGTCTTACCTCGACCACCAGATATAATGGTAAAGAAACATTCTTCTCCCTAGTGGTAGAGGTTTGAAAAACATGACAATCCCTTACATGAGTGTATGTATCCTTGAATATGGTAGACCAATAATACCCAACACGCATAATTTTAGTTGTCATGGCCACACCTGATCTGTGGCATGTTCCATAGCTATCATGCAATTCTTCCATAACCTTGGTGGCCTCTTCTTTTCCAAGACATCTGATATACATGCCCTTGTGATTCTTCTTATACATAATTTCTCCCTTAAGCATGTAGCTATCACTCTTCAAGCATAACACTCTTTGTTGTATTGGATTCAAATGATCAGGGCATTTCTAATTCAATAAATAATAAACTAGGTCATCATACCATTCATCAGGCGAGACATCTTGGAGATGATAACGTTGTGCTACAATCCTGGGGCTTGAATCAGCCATTGTCCTTGTTAAATCTTTCCCTCTCACTAACTTCATTGGCTAGATCTCAATGTCATACTCCTATAACATAGTGACCCACTTAGCTCTCCTTTCATCCATCTCATTTTGCATTAATAGGAGCTTTACTGTTGGGTCAGGAATGATTGCATACACTTTATTTCTCAAAATTTAATGCCTGAATTTCTTGACTACCCTCACCAGTGCAAAATCTTTCTTTTCCACATTCATATATTTCAGCTCTGCATCCCTAAGAGGAACACTCATGAAGTCTATTGGATGTCAACATGCCAACACATGAATGATTTGATGCAAAGGAATATATAAAAGGGATTTCTATAATCAGGACTCACCAAGATGGGAGAAGTGGCTATGGCTCTCTTTATTTCATCAAATGTCTTCTTAGCTTCAACAATCCTCTCCACTTTCACATCTTGTTTCAACATTTCATTTAATGGATTAACTATTTCTTTAAACCCAGTGATAAATTTTTGAACAAAATTGATCTTCCCAAAGAAAGACTTCATTTACTTTTTTCTAGCAAGAGGTTGTATCTTCAAGATAGCCTAGACTTTTTTGGGATCAATTGAAACACCATGTTCAGAGATCACATGTCCCAATAGGTTTCCTTTTGTTACCCCAAATATACATTTCTTGGGATTGAGGGAGATGCCAAATTCTCTGCATCTTTGGAATACCTTGCATAGGTCTGAAATATGATCTCCCCTATTCTTAGAGAAAATAGTCAAATCATCCATGTATATAATAATGCACTTACTAATTATATCCTTGAAGGTGATATGCATAGCTCTTTGGAATGTGGCCCCTGCATTGATTAATTTGAAAGACATCCTTTTGTATGAAAATATTCCTCATTTGGTTGTAAAGGAAGTCTTATGCCTATTCTCATACTGCACCATGACCTAGTTATATCCTTAGTAACCATCCAAAAATGACATCATTTGGGATCCATTCACAATCTATAAAACCTCGTCCAATGAAGGTACTAGATAGTTATCCTTTTCTGAAGCACGGTTAAGGTTCCTGAAATCCACACATAACCTTATCTCTCCAGTCTTCTTGTGATCTGGGACTAGATTGGCTACCCATGTTGAATGTATGACTAGGAAGATGATGCAAGAAGAAAATAATTTCTAGACTTCCTTCTAAATAATAGGCTCCAATAGTTTATTAATAGGCCTTTGTCTTTGTCAGAATAGCTTTGCATTAGGCTTCAGAGGAATAGTGTGTGTGATTATCGATGTATCATAAGTCTTTAGGTCCTCATAACTCCAAGCTATAACATCTTGATATGCATGTAAAGAATATATTAATCCTTTTCTTTCTTTTGGGGTACATACCTTGCCTATGAAAACATTCTTGACATCATCTGGAGTGCCCACATTATATGCCTCACATTGACTGGCTATTGAATCCTTCTTTGTCTTTTGATATTGATCCCTTATTTTTTCGAGCTCAAAGATCCTTTCAAGTTGTGCCATCCCTCTAGGAATTGTATTTTTCTTTACGTTAATGACCCCTTCCATATCTAGTTTTACCTCTTGAGGTTTTTTTTCATCAATTATCTGAGAAGTAAACACATTGAACTAGTGATAAATTCTAAAATATACTTGTCATCTTCAAACACTTGATTTTTTTTACATTATCTAGTACAAAAGGAACTGGAGTAAGCTCAACTATGAACCTTTTTAATCTAGGCAAGGATAATGGCTTCAGCGTACTGGCTACTTGGGCCAAACCATCTACAGTATGATTCTTTCTTCTAGATATCAGTTGAATGTTAAATGCATCAAATCCCTCTATTAGGTCCTATACCCTATGTGTGTAGTTAATTAGTCATCCTCCTAACATGACAGGAGTACTGTCTCCTAACTTGCTTGACCACTAATTCATAATATTTGAAAACTCGCAAGACCTTGACCTTATTTCTCAAAGCCATGAGTAACCCATGTATCAATGCCTCATATTCAGCAACATTATTAGTTTATTGGAATTGCAATCTATGTGCAAAAAAGAAAGTTTTACCCTTCAGGCTTATTAACTCAAATCTAGCACTAGCTCCTTGTTTAGACTTAGAGCCATCAAACCGTAAAGTCCAAAATTTGGTGGAAGACACACCTCTAGAATTTCTACTATTTTCATTCTTACTTGATGAGGGATCTTCATGTACAACTAGTTGTTTGTCTTTTTGATATTTTTGGATTTCTTGAAATTCAAGTCTGATTGTCAAAGAAGGGTTAATACAACTCTTGATTTTCTCTACAACAGTCTGAAAAGGAAAAAATTGCAGCTTAGGATGTGAAGCATTGTGAACTCTACAATATTTGGGAAGCAACAACTCAAAATTCATTTTCCTTCCTAGATTTATTTGATCTTCAATGCACCTCTGAATGAATTCCTAGAAATTATCAAGTAGACCAAGATTACCATCACTCTGGTTAGAATATCCATCTAACTTTACAATTTCCTCCATAATAATGGAACACTAAGTTATATCCTTAAGCATATCATGCATCATTAACACTTCCTCTACTTCTAATTCATCAATATCCACTGCTAGGATATAATTTCCTAGACTTTCTTCAGAAACTAGCACTTCATTTGATGTGTTTTGATATTCAGTGATTAGGTACTTCAATCTTGGATCTCTTTCAATCCTAGTCTATTTGGTAACTCCCATGTAAACCACATATGAAAGTGATCCATTGAGGTATATCCATTAAGTAATCTCATGAAGTCTCTTCCTAGAATCGTCCCATAGGCATTTGGTATATTAGCCACCTAGATATTGATGACTTTTTGCACATGTGGATTTGATGCAACTTGCATTGGAATCATATTAAGTTCCCATACTACACTTACCATCGTCTTGTATAACTAAGTCACCTTACACTGGGAAGGAGCAGGGGTGATGCCTAGAGCTTTACAAATTGAGAATGACATATCATTTATTGATGCTCCAAAATCCAATAAGCAATTGTGTATATTCTTGCCAAATATACAAATGGAAATCAAGAAAGGGGGAGTATCCAACTTAGCTTGAAATAGACTTACCAGAGAATCAGCATGAGCAACTTGATTTTTATCCTTCTCTTTACTCGTATCCTTTGTTTGTGTTTGAGCTTGATTTTCAATGGGAAGATTATTTTGATTCTGGACTGGTTGAGAATTTTGTGTCTTTCTAGCTGCCTCTTTGACTAATGGTTCAATAAAACTAGCTCTCTTTACATTAGTATCTTATGAAGACTTTAAGGGTACATTCTAATTCAAAGAACCAAATACAACACCTCTAATGGCTAGAACTCTCAATAACTCAAAAGTTGAAAGACTTTCCTTTACCTTCTTGATTTCCTCAGCCATATATTCATCCATTTGAGTCATGATCATGTCATTCTGAGGGTTCCTATGTTGTTCCCCTTTCTTTTCTATGGCAGCCCCAACATAACCTCCTTTGGAGGCATCAATAGATCCCCCTTTATAAAACTATTATTTTGGTACCTCTAAGGATAGGAAGGGTTGTTACTTGCATTTGGATAAGACGGTGTGCTAAAATTAATTGGAGGTGTAGATGTGGTAAAGGGTCCACCTACCTACCTATCCCTCAAATCATATGTCCTAGTTCTTTGATGAAACATTTGTAATTCATCTATTCTATGTTCATCTTCATCTACGTGACCATTATCAATGGTATCATTGTCTTCAAATAATTGAGATATAGAATCTCCATTATATACCTAGTCTAAATTGTTTCCTTGCTCAACTTGTTCCTCTTTTGGTCCATTTTCCTCACCCCTTGGAAATGGATCATGATTTAACACTAGTACTATAGAACCATAAGGATTAGATGGCACAATTTCTTGCCCACTTGCACCAGTACCAGCAGCCTGCTAGACCTCCATTTGGAATATGGCTATTGCAGTCTAGAATTCACAACAATCAAATTTAGAATGTTGTGTGGTCTTATGGAGTCTGTAGTATCTAGCTAAGGCAGCCTCAACCAAGAGGACTGCACTTGTTGTTTTCTCTTGATTATCGGGTTGATCTAATGGTGTAGGTACTCCTCTATTATTAGGTTTGGTGTTCTAGGCCCTATTCTATCTTGGTGGTAGACTTCTATCAAAACTCTATCCAAATGATTGACCTCTATCAAAGCCTTGTCCCTAGCCTTGGCCTCTTTCAAATTTTTTTCTTGATTCATGAACAAAGTCTCTATTCTCTCTATTCTTATTGGATTGTATGCCTCTTTGTGAAGCCTGCAATTGACTATTTTGATTTCTCAAGTAAGTGACTTGAGTGGATAACTTATTGACTTGCTCTATCAACTCATCCAAACTCTCTTTATCCATGTTGTCTTTTGCTAGTACAAAACTTTGTGATTGATTCAACACCTCAAAATGTTTCAAGTAAGATGGGATATTGGATTGTTGTATTGATGGAATGTTCTCTGCCCTGAATTCTGCAAATAAGGAGGAAGTGGCAAGGCTTGATTTAATAAAGGACCTAGGTGTGGAACTAGAGACATCTAAGGGACCTAGTTCATCATAGGGGTCTGGTTAGCTAGAGCGTGGTTCAAACCCTAGACTTGTCCTGGATGGGCAACATGTCCCAATGAAGGCAAGAGTCCATAAAAATTCTTCCTTAAATCTGCGCTAGCCTTGATTGCCTCAACATATTCATCTGTTATTGAAGCTAGAGGTTGATGTATCCACTTAATGAATGTATAGGTGAGGTTATCCAGTGCTTCATAATAGACTTCTTTAGCTGATACATATCTATAGAATAAGGTGGCTACAACCAGGAGTAGGCATAGTGAAACCTATTATTGAATGAGCCTATGGGTTCATTAAATTCACTCTTTATTGATGTAAAATGAAGGTATAGGTCATTGGTACTGACTAAAATTTTGAACTTCTACAAGAAGGAAGTTTCTAATTGATCCCAACTAGTGATAGAAGTAGTTGGTAAATGATTGTACCAATGGAATGCCTCCTCTCCCAATGAAGAGGGAAATAGTCTACATGCCACATCTTCATGAATAATTAGTCTATCTTTTAGGGTAGTCTAGAAAATCTTGATATGCTCCTCAACAGTCTTATTGGGATCATTAATATGAAAATTAGAACAAAAATTCTTAGGATTCTTGAGCATGACATTATAATTGTTCAAGGAAAGGGAGGAGGGGTTATTTTCTAGAAAATCCATTGGTAGTGGTGAAGGTGGTAGTGATTGGTTAGGGATTGGTTGAGATTGTTGAATGGGGGTGGGATTAAGCTCGGTGGATTCAATGGGAGTGGGTTCAATGGGAATGGCCTCAAAGTCATATGATGAAGAGCTGGATGAAGAAGATGGCCAAATGGGTGAAGATAATGATGCCTTCCCTTTCTTGGTCCTCCTTGACCTCATAGGGGCTCCTAGGTCTTGAAAATATCCTTCTAATGTAGATCTATTCTATATTTTGAATCTCTATGGAGATATGGATGATAGAAAATTCTCCAACTTTATTGAATCAAACCTCCTTCTAGCACCAATCTATTGGTGTTTTTAGCACTGCAACAACTTAGATAGAATATAAGTATCATATCTCTCTTGAAAGCTAAATCTCAATTAGTAAGCCTCAAGAAATAACCCCAAGGTCTCTAATTTCATGTCTTGAAAATGAAATAAACAACTCAGTGATAAATCTAAAAATGCTAGTTATCACAAGGTTCCTTACAAACAAAATGTTGGAAGCTTGAAACTCATCAAATATGACAATAATGGCAATGCTTTGTGAATATTGCTCTAATAATATCAAAGAAATAGAAAAATATAAGGGTTTAAGAGAGATATCTAATATAACACCTAAGAATAATTGTGCAAATAACAGTGTTTAAGATGGACCAATCTCCCAAAACCAGTCTTTTCTTAACCAAGATTAAATCTACAGTATCACAAAGACAGTGAAATCTCCAAAGGAATCAAAGATTTTTAGATTGTAAATATTCAAACATTCACAATTGAACTTGAGTGAAAAATAAAGTAGGCCCAGGCTAAATTTACACAACAATCCATAATTAGTAGATCACTAAAAGTATGGACCAAAGATTCCTCAACACCTCAAACACTTTGTCATAAATACAAATGAATTACAACTAGCTCTAAGATTAACCATAGAACACTTAAAATGATAATAAACCAGAGTCACAAGAACCATGCATAGACTAAATAACACAAAAAAAGAACCAAAATATAATGTCTTCACTTGTATTCACTTCACCAATAATTTGCAACAATTCAAGTTTCTCAAATGTAGTAGTATCAACAACTATTTTCTAGGCACTATTCACTATCAGCTATTAGCTATCAAGCTTACAAAAGAGGAGGCCTCAATTTATAGAAATATTCAAGTCAGGTTGGCCTAAGAGAAATAAAAAATTAGGGTTTTACAACTAGGTCAGCCAGATAGGTCGGCATTGACACTTTTTGAATTCTCTAATTTAAATTTACAATAAAATAATACAATGTCGGCCTTAAAAGTAAAATTTTATAATTAAATATTGCATTATACACAATTCAAGGTGTGGCCAACTTGTATCCTTAGCAAGCTTGATGTAGAAGGCACATTCTCCTAGGCAGCTAGGCTGAGTCATCCACTTTGTCTTTATCTTCTTCCCCTCTAGAAATTTCTTTAACTTTAGATAGAAAACCATCAAGGTCGCTTGTATCAAGAATTGAAATAAATTTTATTCTTAACTTAATTGATTTTAACCCATCTTCATATTTAACCAAATATTTCTCCCATTCTATTTGCAACCCCTGATATTTGTCTAGATTAGATATGTAGATGGTCGCATCCTCAAGTTGGTCTTTGACAATTGGCCCATTGCTAGCTAGAGAGTAAACTTCATGCCACCATTTATGCAGTTGATTGGCATTGAAGTTATTTTTCCCAAAGTTCCTCCTTCTAGTGAAAATCTCCAAAAATGCAACACAACCATCACACATTTCTTTTATCTTTCCCTGGACCTTCGTCATCTTCTTAAGGGCTTTCATCATTAACTCCTTTCTATAATTCCTTACCTCCATCCACACCATTACTTTGGATATATCATCTGAGGTAAAGATGTTCTTCTTGAGGAATTCTTTCTTGGGAGTCTCTATAATATCTTTCAATTCTTCAATAGTAGTATCATCCAGCTTCTGACAATTTTCTGCAAACTGAGATGTGTCCTCCAAGAATGCTGCAATTTTTTCATAGGTGTGCAAAATTTTTTCAATCACCTCATCTCCTCTCTCTCTCACACTATATATCCATTCTTGAGTGGCCTGTGTAGATTCCCTCATCTTCTCAATCTCATAAACAAGATTATTTGATAGTAGCCCTTCTAAGATTGAAGATATTTCACTACTCTATGCCTATAGGGGTTTCACCAAATGCTGAACATATCTATGCAGCTCTCTTAGTTTCCTTTGCAACTCCTATTTTTCTTTGGTTTCCTTATCCAATCATCTAAGGATTGCATGTGTTGAATCTTGAACATCCTCCTTCTCTTGCTCTTTTATGGAAGGGTCAAGATTAATAGTTTCTACTTTATAAACTGAGTGCCTTACCTCATATTTGTATTTATCCCCTATAGGAGTAGCAACATGAAAAATTATATTGTTAAATTCATCTCTTGGAAACTTCAAAATTGTTCTAGCTCTTTTCATTTTTTTGTGTTGTCCCCAACTCCCCAAAAACTTGTCCTAGTTAGGAGTTTCATCCTCCATAATGATGGACTTTTATTTCAGCCTCTTCTCCAACCATTCTAGGGTAGTTGATTGCTCTATTTCTACATTCCCTAGGGAAACATCCTATTCTTGCTGACTATTGGAAGGATTATCTTCAATATTATTTGCATCCTTGTTATCCTCCTCTTTCCTTTGTGTTTCATCATCTGCATCATTCTTATCTTCACTCTTATCCTTTGTATGTGATATTTCTATAGGTTCATTCACTGGAGGCCGAGAGGGCATTTCTACTATTACTTCTGATATTTTTTTTTTATTGACGAAAGGCCTAAGCCTAGATAGTTGATATTAATTTTATGAATAAAATTATAAAATACCAGATTTATAGTATTAGCAAGTATGTATCATAGATACTATTTCACATATCTGAATATGTGAAAATATGTAATATTGAAGCTAAATTAATTACATATTTCCTAAAAGCATTCCACTTTGTATATTACAAAATTTTCACCAAATTTTGTATCTTCTACCTCTTCACTCCATCATTTCATCTACATTCTCATATACACTTTGAGAATTTACATTCAAATAAAGAAAGTTATCACCTTTCCCTTCTTCCCTTTCTTCTTCATGACCCTCGGGTGGATTAATGCAAGGACCTATAGTTTGTCTTCTTGTATGTCAAACTTAATGACCGAGGATGTAGGAGAGGGTATAATATTTTTCGTTGATCATGTCAATCATTTTTTGCCCCAATTCTTTAGAGTGCAATTTAATCATATGTAGCATCAGCCATGGATTGTCATCTCAATACCCTTTTTCATAGCTCCATACATAGCAGAAAATCCTCGCTTTTCTTTGAGATAATTTATGTGAAAGATTCCTGCTACATTTGCTTCTCCTATATCCAAATTATATTTTTGAATTGCCTCTAAAAGATCATTTTCCTCCATTGGATCTGGTAGGACTGATACTCAATAAACAATTCTTAGTGCAACAAAAGATTGGAGAAAATCCATGGCATTTGACAGAAAAATTGAGAGAAAATTTGATACCTCTTACCTCCTCTGAGAATGGAATTTCATACCTCTTTATTTCCATAGGAATTCTATAATTTTTCCTCCAAGAAAAATGGAGAAAAACTTGCGTCATTTCATCTTATGTTTCCTCCTTCGAGAATGGAATTCAATAGCTCATTATTCCTGTAGGAATTCTATAATTTTTTAGTGTTGTATTCTCTTGCCATTTGAAATGGGCCTGGAAATTTTACCACTTCAAGTTTTGAACAAAGCTCCTTGTAGCTTCAAAAGTAAAGCATCATACATTTTTTGATTTTTTCACCAGTAGCTAAGCTACAACAAATTATATAATTCCCAAAGAAAAAGAGAAAAACCCAAAAAAACTCCATCGTTAGGAACAAAATACGAATAAAGCAAAGGATAATTCCCAGAACTAAGGAAAGCCCAAATAATCTCAACCCACAAAAACAAAATTCATAAGAAACTAGAGGAAAGTAGCCAGAAAATGTTGTTATAACATTGAAAATTCCTAAATGACTTACTGGTTACATCCTTTTTCTGACATGAACATGGTTAGGAGTGTTGCATAAAACCATGCATTTTTGTCTTTGCCAAATTCCTTCGACACTTCGCAACCCAATTTTCTTAGAAGATGTTTAATGAACAACCAGACTTGGGATTTTAAAGACACGAGGGTGTATGTTACGTTTGCTATAGCCATCATGAAGAAACACTAGAAATTAATGTGTTCTGAAGGAAAGACATAAATTTTTGAGCTTCCCACACTTGGAGCTGATATGAGATAATTATTTTTACTCCCACCTCTGAATTTATTTTCCATTGCACTATATTTATTTTCCAAGTGGAATACCACACATTTTAATAATATGAAAATTGTACTCAGCTTTGGTAATCAAATTTTTGACTGAATGCCACTCACAAATTTATAAGTGATTTTTTGTACTTGCCTTTTGATTATACATGATCAATCATGATGATCAGATCAACAGATATTTGTTGATGCTATACTCTTCACCTGTACTCCAGCCATGTCAAATCTTCTGAAAAATTATGCATGATCTTATTGTTATATATTTTCCTAGAAAATATAGAACACAATTAGCAATTACTAAAACTTCTCTGCCACTAAATTAATCCTCCTTCGATGTTAGAGAGAGTCTTCACTTTGCATCATACAAATAACACTTTTTTTGTGGCTATTTTATCCACCTTTCAAACATGAGCTAGCTCCACTCTTGTATCATACTAATAACACATTTATTATGAAAGACCTATGCTCTTGATCACTACCTTTGAGTATTTACATTGGCTCCTATTCTTTTCTCTAATTTAATCAATTCCTGCAGATTGATTGGGAAAAATTTTTTTTGGCCCCCATACATTTTTACTTCTTGATTTTGATCACACCCTATGTTGGATAGCCCGTATGCAACTTGGTTTGCTTCCGTATAAGCGTGATTAATATGAAACATCCCAAACTTCTCTAACAAAACAAAAATCTACTTTAAAACATAATTGATTTTCCAATTATCTGATCTTTTTTCTTTACAAGAATTTATGATTAGCAAGGAATCCCCCTCAATTACCAATTTGGAAACCTTATGATGCATAGCTAAAAGTAAACCATGAAGGAGAGAATGCACCTTTGCTTGTTTATTTGTGCCCTTTGACAATGAAATTGTCTTTGCACTTATTACTGAGTCCTCATGATCCCTTAATACTACACCAACCCTTGACAATCTATGATTACCTCGAGATGCACCATCAAAGTTCAATTTGGCATAACCATTAGGGGGAGACACCCATATCACCTTTTTTCTATCAATTTTAACATTTCCAAGAGTGAATAGACTACCTTTGAATAGTAAAACTAGAGATGACCATTCTTTCAGTTGCTTACCATCCCAATCTATAAATACAGACCCCACATGTTTTGTGTTTTGCACATATGCATTAGTAACTTCACAAATATATTTTTCCAACTTTATCAACACTGATTGTAGGATTTATTTTTCTTTCAAGAATACCCTTTTGTTTCTTTCCCACCAAATTCCCCATACCATAGAAGAAGATATTACTTTCCATATACAAGCAAAATAAGATGATTTATATAAAGTAGGCCAGGACATGAACATGTCCCAAAGCTTGCATGGAAGAGGAGAACTCCACCCTAACTTATATTGAACAAAACTCAACAAGACTGGGCAAATGGACATGTCAAGAATAAATGATACACTTCTTCTAATAGTTCTTCACACAACACACAATTGAAAGGAGTTGCAATTCCAAATTTTACCAATCTCTCACTAGTTAGCACCCTATGCATTAATTCCAACCATGAGAAATAACCTACCTTGGGAAAGACCATTGAATTCCAACAAAATGATAATGTTCTTTGTTTACTCCCCTACTCTTGATCTATCATAGAAGCCTTATATCCCAGTTTAACTATATAATTACCTATTTTTGAAGGGGCCCAAATTAGTTTATCATCCCCTCTCCCAATGAAAATTGTTCTACAGCTAATGGCCTTGTAAAATTCTATTTTCTAAGCAATTGAAAATATTGAGGAAGGCAAAGCGTTCCATGTTACAACCCCTATTTTCCCATCTAAGCTTTGAATGTATTCTTTAAGTTTAAACCCCCACTTAATAGTTGTATAATCAATTACAACCTAAAAATTGTTTACCTTTTCCAATGGTGGGAATCCATTCCATGAATCTTTCTAGAGGTTTACACTCTCTCCATTGTGAACTTTCTAAGTTAGATATCTTACTATTATCTTTCTACAGTCTAAAAAAAAGTTCCACATCACGAAACCTTGGGGAGGATTGGATATTGTGAGAATACGTGCTAGATCAACAGTGTCAAGATATTTATTTTGCATAATTTTACACAATTTTCCATGTGGCCTTGTGTACAAATGTCATACCAATTTTTCTCCAAGTGCAATATTCTTTTCGACATAATATGAACCCCTGCCCCTCCTTTTAACTTCTCGTTACAAATATTTTGTAGTGAGACTAGCAGAATTTTCCTTTCAGAGTCTATATTTCCTTTCCATAGAAAGGATCTAATTAGCTTTTCTATTTCTATAATAATTGTCCTTGGGGATTTTAGGACTTCCATGAAATAGTTTGGGATTGAAGACAATGCTGATTTAATCAACAAAATTCTTCCACCTATAGATAACCATTGCCCCTTCCAAGTTGTTCTTATTGATTTAATAGTCTGGATTATTTTATCCCAATAAGCCACTCTATTTTGTCTAGAAAAAATTGGAATGCCCAAGTATTTACAAGGAAAAACTGCAAGTTGAAACCCCATAATTTGAACAATCTTGTTATTTAACACTACATCTATGTCAAATATATAAATCTTTTTGTTTCTTAAATTCACCATTTTTCCTGAAGCTAAAGAGTACCTTTGCAAGACTTATTTAATTTTCCTTGCTTCTACTATAGTTGACATACCAAATAAAATGGTATCATCTACAAATAATGAGTGAGTTATTGATAAACTCATGGTTGGAAAATTAATACATTTCCATTGATCTTCCAAGTGTGCATTCTTAACCAACCTGCTTAAGGCCTTTGCAAGTATGATGAATAAGAATGGAGATAAAGGGTCTCCTTGCCTCACCCCTTGAGAAGACTTAAAAAAACCCAAAGGCATTCCATTTATTAGTACTAAAAACATCGCCCTAGACAAACAAGAATAAATCCACTTACACCACTTTTCATGGAAGCAAAACTTTTTCAAAATCTACATCAAAAAAGTCCAATCCACCCTGTCCTAAGCTTTTATCATATCCAATTTGATAATAAAATATGGGATGGAGAAAGTTGTTATAGAATGAAAGACTTCATGAGATACTAAAGCTCCTTTAGCTGGTTCTCTTCCCGGAACAAAACCCCCTACTCCTCCAAGATTATACAAGGGATAATATTAATCAACCTCAAATAGATTGCTTTTGTGAAAATTTTATAGATAGTGTTGCAAAATGATATGGGTCTAAAATCTGAGAAAGATGAGGGGTTATTTACTTTTGGGATCAATGAAATATGGGTTACATTGATTTTTTTTAGCATAGTCCCTAACAGGGATAACTTTAAGAAACCCCCCCCTCAGCAAAGATGTAAAGTCCTGGCGAATCTTCCCTTTTATTTGAAAAAAATATTAATTTTCGTTGCCGAATCTTATGCACATTATTCAGAAATTTGTAAAATCCTGGCGAATCTTAATGAATAATTGGTAAAAAAAAAAAAATCACACTGCCGAATCCTATGGAATAATCAGTAAAATGATTAATTACAATGGTGAATCTCTCCTTTAAAAATTTGCATAGTTGGTCGGCGTAGTTCCCCCATATTTTTTTTGTTTTTTTTAATATTGAAGTAGGGGCCCGGGGTCGGCAACCACCGGCGAGGTCAAGGGGGCAATGCCCCCTCGTAGGGTCCGGGGACAGTGGCCCCGACGTGCTCCTATCGCGATACAGGCGGGGTCAAGGGGCAGAGCCCCTCGCCACCAAGCATAAATTCACTATTGAAAATGCATTGGAGCACACACGGATGAAGTGTTTTTAAAAAAATTCACTTGAAAATTAAGACTAAATGAAACTTGAAAATTCTACTATCAATTAGCTTTTAAATCAGACGGTTGTAGTGCAAATTCATTCCATAAGTGAATATTGGCATGAGTGAACATCATCGGTGAGACACTTAGGGATGTCCTGCCAATATAATGATTTATATGCACTTAGTGAATTCTGTGACTTTATATCCACGTGCCTTTTAAAAAGGTTGTTGAGTCCCAAAAATATTTTTGGGCCACATGATCAAGTCTAATCGTGTGGCCCAAAACAAATTTTAGGCATCAACAACCTTTTTAAAAAGCATGTGCAAATAAAGTCACGGAATTCACTTGCAGCCATTCGATTAAAAAGATAATTGATGGCAATAAATAATAAATCTATTTAAGGCTAAAATATCCCTAAAATGAAATGGTAAACTATTATTATGGCGATAATTCCCAAAAATTAATTGTAAGAATATAAAATTACTAGCGAATATAAGTAATATTTGTATTTACAGTATAAACTACTGGCGAATTAGTTCCGATGATGTGTCGTTAAAAAAAAAATGCATTGGCGAATTAATCAAAACAAATTTATTTTTTTGTAAAAACCTAGCGATTCGACATCCTTTCTAGCTTGTATTATTCACCATTTTTGGAGGTCCCAATTTCAAATATTCGCCAATTAGTGAAGATTTGCCACTAAAGTTTTCCTTGGTCCCTAAACTTCTAGATTCCTCTAGTGCTTTCAACAAGTCAGCCCCAATAAAATCCCAAAATTTGTGAAAGAAGATGATGGTGAAACCATCTAGACCTAGAGATTTATCTGTAGACATTGAGAACATTACTTGCCTAAGTTATTCTAGATTGAATGCTTTCATCAAATGCTCATTATCTTGTGATGAAACTAATGTTGTAATTTTTGCAACAACTCTTGCCTCATAATTAATTGTTGATCTAATGTTCCTACTAGAGCAGAGAGAAGATTTGAAAAAAAAATTACACCTTCATTTTGAATGTCCTCATCTTTTGTTATTCTTTCACCTGTATCACTCGATTCAATTGAGAAAACTAAACTCTTTACTTTTTCTGTTTGAGCAGATCTATGAAAAAACTTTGTGTTTTTGTCACCCTCTTTAAGCCACATCTCCCTTGAGTTTTGACGCCAATATATTTCTTCCCGAATTGACACCTCTTCCCATTCTTCTTGTAGCCTTTTTTTATTCTCATATGATTGTGGGGTTAGGCCTTGAACTATAGTTTCATATTTTACTAGGGATAATTGCTTGAATACTTCATCCTTTTTCTAAAAAATATTCTTGAAAACAAATACATTCCAATGCTTTATTTTTCTCTTTACATATTTTAATTTACAACAAAATCTAAACATAAAGGTTCCATCTACTAATGGAGCTTGGAACCACCATTTATTTAAAAGATACAAAAAATGTGGATAATGTAACCACATCTTTTCAAATTTGAAAGATGCCTTTGAGATTGAGGCCACCTTTTTCCTTTAAATACAGAGAGACAATGGAAAATGATTTGAGCCTATCCAAGGCAAAATTTTTGACATTAAAATAATATTCTAAGTGATCCAATTCAAAGAAACCAAGGCCCTATCCAAACACATAGCAATTTGTAGAAAATATTTATGCTTGTTCATCCAGCTGTAATTCCCATTTTCTAGTTGTATATCAACTAATGCATTGTTAAGGATGAAAGAACTAAAATCCTCAACTATTTTTTGAGGAGGAATGATTCCACCTTTTTTATCTTTCATGGATATAATTTCATTGAAGTCTCCTAATAATATCACCTTCTCAGCCCCAAATTGATCCATAACTTGAGACAAATCATCCCATATGAGCTTCTTCTCACTTACTGCATTAGGTGCATAAATGTTTAAAAGGAAAGACTGAAGGTCAAACTACACCACCTTCATTAACTGCCAATGTTGTTCAGTTTTTAGAATTTCTACTAATACATTTTGAGGTTTCCACAAAGTGAGAATACCCCTAGAATCCCCTTGTGCCACTAACTGAGCTTACTTCCAACCACCCCATTTGCTAATTATCACTTCGAAGGACTATTGAGATAACTTCGATTCTTGTAAGAGCATAATATCTGTCCCAGAAGCATCAATTTGATGCTTAATATAGGATCACTTTCTCGAAGCATTAATGCCCCTAACATTTCAAGATACAACCTTCATTCCATATTCAGAGAGCTAGATGCTCCCCTCAGTCATTTTTTAATACTCTCATCTAAATTTGATTATCTACCTGATGCAATTTCCTCCTAAAGCTTTACTGCATTTTATTTTCTACCACGTTTACCAAGTGACTTATGAGTAGGAGGAGTCACAAAAGGGGTCTATTGAATTGATGAAATATGTGAAAAATCAATCTCCTTACTCCCCTCTTCCAGATCTATATTATCTTTTGTGCATTATGATGACGAAGAAGCCAATTTAGACAAATTATCATCCTCCACTACACTTGTCAACTCAAAAACAGATTTAACTCCTTCGTCTACCAAGTATGCAATAGCTATTGGTGTTCCCACCTCCTCAGCTATAACATCAATGATAGAAGAACTGACCATAGAGATAATGTAATCAAAAAGGCCCTCAAAGTTACCCTCATTAAGAAAATATTGTAAGTCCATAAAATCTGAACTATCATACTTAAATTGATCCCAAGGCTTGATCACTGCTTCTAAAATTATCTTATTTAACTAATTTTTTGAGCTAGATACAGGAATAGGCATTGAAGTAGAACTTTCCCTTATTAATGTGGAAGAAATACTATGAAATTTCTGAATTGATAGATGGAAAACGAAAGGAACATGTAAATGCAAAACTTTAGAATTTACTAAACATTGAATATTTACATAATACCCTTTTATGCTTATAGGTAAAAAATTTCTATGACCTCTACCTATAACTAGTGACCTTTCATATACTGATAATGAGTAACCATGAGACAACATATAGATTGAACACTCAGTCGATCTATGTGAGTTCCATTTTCACCTTTTAGTAGAAAAGGACTTTTGTCCCTTGCACACCTCTGCTCCAAATGATGCGGTGATAACAAAAATGAACCAAAACTTGAAGGAATATCAAAAGTGTTATTAGGAGCATAAATTTTACCCTTTCCTTTATTCTTTCCATTTGAAACAATCCCCAAAAATTCTATATTAGCAGGGCTAACTTCTTGAAGCTCGTGGATTGAATCTTGTAAGAGGTTTGGAAATTGAGAAGTAGAAACAAAATTTGTATTCGTAGTCTTGACATATTGACCCTTGAACCCTTTACATGAAGAAGTAGGATGACCCAAGATATGACATTCCTTGCAAACATTTGAATGATTTTCATAGAAAATATCTTGAAAGTGAACTCGAGAGAGATGAAATTCTAATACTTTTGGGAATAAGTTTAACCATATCTAGCAAAATAGAAACCCTAACTGGAAAATTTGGTTTTGTAAAGAAATCCAAATCATGATTTAGGAAGATGCCAAGTTGGTTGGCTAGAATTTCAACAATGCCTAGCTCCCTATACTCCAAGCGTAAAGAACGCATTTGTAACTAGAAAGGAATGAATTTTATTTTCTCCTTTTTTGTGTTAAAGTTAGGAACCCAAGGTTGGACATGCAGGCCAAAACCTCCATACACCCAAGACTTGAGACTATAGATCACATCTCTAGCTTGATTAGAATAGAATAAGAAAATAAGAAAACCATTTCCCCTGTCTATATAAAAAATTTCATTTTCCTCTTCCCAATCATGATAGATTAGATCTTTCAACTTAGAAATAGAAGGATTATATTGCCAAAACTTACAAATTAGAGTCGTTTCTCATAAATTATGTGACTAATCTTTAAGACCATTGGAATCTCTGAAGACCTCCTATGTTGATTGACTCCTTGGTAATGAATGTGGAATGGATGTTGCTTCTTCTCCTACCATTGTTTCTTGTTTTTGCTCGCACCTTGATGAAAAGGAGTATGATCTTTCCACTGAGTTTTCCAGTGCTTCTCATTTGAATTTCTACTCCCCAAATCCATATTATTGTGAAAAGTAGCAGGAGAAGAAAATTTCAAAAGTATAATGTTTGGAAATGTTGATGGGTCCCAAACACCGCCTTCTAAAACATTTGCCTCAAAACTACTTCGTTTTGCATTCTGTAGTTGTAGACGAAGAATCTTGTAGCAATATTCATGTTTCCTAACAATATTATTTATGAAATTAGTTAGAGGAACACCAATATCCAGCTCTAGATTGTTATCGACCTTTGGAATGAAGGGAGCTTTGGGTACCTCAGAATTCCCAGAATGAATAGAATATTGGGAGGAAACTGCATGAGAGCCTGTAGAAGCCTCTGAATCCAATTCACAAATATCAAAAGGTGGTTGAAAAGTTTGACTGAGAGTTTTCCTGGGACAGAAGGAATTCCCTTTACGCCGATAAGGGTTTTGACTATGAAAAACCCCATTATTGGAAAAACCTCGCATCGAAGAAGAAAGAAATCCCCCAAACTAAAAATTTCCCTGATTTTTATAAGAAAGGGAACTTCTTGAAAGTTGATGAGGAGATTTATAGTAGAACCACCAAAATCCTTGGAAAGTGAGTTCCTAACAGGGAAAAATATCCTTGAAATGTCCTCGGATGCACAAAACGGCTCAAAAATTTTGAAAACTTCCCATTAGAATGCTTAGGCACGCTCTGAAAAGTATGGTCCACCATCTCCCCATAAAAAATAAAAAATAAATTCCTTTTGATGTTTCTTCCTTACTTTGCACTTCCTTCTCTTCTAATTTATTTCTAAAATCACTTAGCTACCCACTCTTAGGTGTAGAGAATTCTTTATTTTCCATCTCCTCTTCAAGATCCCTTGTAACATCCTTCTCTTCATGCACAACTTCCTCATCTAGGGGCATATTTTGGCAAGGAAAGGTAGGAGGGGAATTATTTCTTGTACCTTCTCTCATTTCTTTCTATGGAATATCATCGGTAGGTTCCTCTTCATTCATTAAAAGTTTATTTGTCATTTCATCCACATTCTTTGTAGGAGGAGCCTTTTGTTTGGGAGAAATTCTCTTCACATATACTTACAGCTTTTCTCTTGAGCTTTCTAATTCTACCACCTTAACAGGGGTAGTGCCTTCTTCACTGGCCTTTGCCTTCTTTGATTTGAAAATTATTTGACCTCCAGTTATAATCTTTCTATTTTTTGAAGACTGGGCCTCTTCAGTGTCTTCTTCAGTAATTTCTTTTGATGGCCTTCTAGCCTTGGTGATAGGTTGTCTCTTCTCCTTTCCCTTTTCCCAGTTCCTAGTTCTTCTTTTAATCAATAATTGTGTTTCCTCCACATCTTCTTTTGAAAGGAGCTTTGTGGTATCATCTTTAGTTGTTTCTACTTCTTCTTTTGAATGGGATTCAATATTCCCCATCAAATCATATGTAAACTTAGTGCCATTTGCCTCCAAGTCTACAATTTTGTGATTTACCCACAACTTGGAGTACTTTAACATAGGAGCATTAAGCACATTTAGGTCAACTACCTCTTCCTTAGACCAATTGACAACTAGAAATGGTTTATCCTTGTACTGCTCATAATCCTGATGTTGCAGAAGATCCTCCTCATCATCCACTTGATCAGGAACATCAACTATTTTGTACAATATGATCTATCTCAAAGATAAACTAGAGAATTTTCTCTTGACCACCTCAAACTCGTCTTTGCTGTTAGCCCAATAGTCTTGTATGTGAATCTTATGTAGGTACTCTCTATTTTCTAATTTTTGAGTAATTCCATTGGGATCAAAGTTATTTCTATTTGTATGTGAATATAAATGGAACTATACAATCTCCTTCTTAGAATAATAGGCACTTTGAATGGAGGGGTAGGCTTCCATGACTCCAATTCTTAAAGGAAATTCAGCTCCAAGTCTCTTTTTGTGCATATCCTTCACAATTGTATCAAAGGCCACCAACTGCCTAGTTAATTCTAGAAAAATGAGTTTATTTGTTGGATACCTTCGAACCTCATAGGCACTATTGGTGATCCTTGCACTCTGATATAAGAGAATCTTGGAAACTGAATAAACCACTAACCATGTTTCCTTATCAATTCCATGGCCTCTGGTGAAATTTTGACATGTAGTGCATCCTGTAACAATCTTATGATATACATGAAAAAGACATCATTTACCCTCCTATATTGGAATTATTATATTGGATTTGAGGGTAAACATCACATATACTATATTTTCCAAGGACCCCTTTGCAACTAAAGCCTTTGTACTTATTATTCCTAGCCAATAAATATAGAAGGTAGGAGCTCATGGTGAATTTCTTGGTATCTTACACATTCCTTAATTTCATGTCCAAGTTGTCACTCAAGATACCTACCTAGTGATAATGGGTCCCCTTCACAATTTATGAAAAAACATAAAACATCCAATTCTTAAATATGAAAGCCTCCTCTAGTCCCATTATTCTTCCCAAGATGGTAATCATATCATTATATTCTAATTTGAAATTTCTCCAGTGCAATTTCTTTCACAACTTTAAGTAGTGTGATTTTTTCTTGGCAATCTAGGTACTATTCATCATGGCCAAAGCCTACCAAGATCCTTTGCATAAAAGTTATCTACCTCATTTATATTCTTCTTTACTAGCTTGTGATGTGATCTGATGTTGAAATTATCTTCTATAGATTCTTCAGTCAAATTGACCATAATCCTTCCTTGAGGACCAACAGTCACTCTCTTATCTAAATCATAGTGCTTGGCATACTCCAAGACTAACTCTGGATACTATAGTGTGGGTGGAAATCCTACAGCTTGATCCAATCTTATATGGGTGATGATCTCATCAAGCTTGGAAGGTGCATCCCCAAACATCCTCAATTTAAAATCATCATAATCTACATGGCCCATTTTTGTATCATTGATCTTTCTCCATGTTGAAAGAATCTTGGATTCAGGCCAAACACCCTTGAAATCATACTTCATCCTTTTATCTCTTCTTTGAGGTTTCTTTGGACTAGGTTTAGATGTCTTTTCCTTAGATCCCTTCCCTTGACTAGAACCGGCCTGCATCTATTAGAAAGAAACAACAATTACCATGATATTAAGCAAAATCAAGCATTGAATCCAAACATATCATCAAGATAACCATGAGAGTATATAAAATTAAACAATTGACCTCAAACTATTGTGGAAACCTTAAATATTCCCATCTCAAAACCCTAAAGTGGCACATCAAATAATTTTGAGATTTTCATACCTTCAAGGATTTTGTACATGGACAGATTTCGGGGAATCCATGTTGGGGTAGATTCTTTGAGAGTCTAGACACTCAGGGAATCTAGAGGATACCATATTTTCCGAAGGGATCAATTTATTTTTGAAAACTCAAGTCATCAATCCCTTGTTACCATCATGCAATCACTTCCATTCAAATGATGATATCATATTCACACATTCATTCACACCTTACAAGACTTCAAGATTTTCATGCTTTGATGGATTCAGAGAATCTGTGAGAAGGTGGATTTTTTGAAGAGCACGACCCAACCACAATCTAACTTATGATATCTTGTTAATTTCATGAAACCATCCCTTGTTAAGCTTTGAAATCACATTCATTCATTGATTCAACTTAGCAAAATCTCGTGAATTTGGGAGTTCAACGGATTTAGAGAATCTGTGAGGATGTGAATTTCCTGAAAGGACCAACCTTTGGAGAATCTATGTGTAGACGGATTTTCCAATATTCTTAGCTTATCACTATTTCTTAAATTTGACACAAAAACCAAGTCCTGACTCATATTTCTTGATTAAACTCATGATTTAGATGCATTCACAGACTAGAATTCAAACACAATATTTATAATGTAGAATGAATTCAACTTGAAATTCATAACAAAGTGCTCATATCTTGATCAAATCTTCAAAAAATGGAATTCGGGCCCAAAAATGGATACATTTAGGGTTTTTAAATCACCCATCCATAGTGAATCAATTCTAGACTTAGTGCCATCATATTAAAATGCTTTATATTCAAACCCTAGTTTACATGAAATATGTATACCCTTAACTTTCCATAATAGTGAACTCAAAAGAAACCCTCATGGTGGAGATGATGCCCTAACTTGTGCAAATTTTAATAAAAGACCAGAGATCACAAAGGGCTTCATGAACAACTTCGAACACCAATTTTTCTTCACTAAAATCCCAACAAATCAAGTTCAATCAAAGAACAAATGCAAATAACGCCCCCCCTCCCAAATTGACTAATGATTCAGAAATAAATAATGAATGAATGCATCATTGAATCCTTAAAAAAATCACAAAACCAAGCCGAAATCACAAGGGATTTAAAATATCTTACCTTTTAAATGGAGACGTCAAGGCTAGTGAGTTGAGTGCACTTGAAAATTGAGTTGGTGATTGATGAAAAAACCCTAATGCTACCACAAATCGTTAACACTAAATGTTGAGAGATGAAAAGAGTTCTTCAAACACAACAAATGAGAAATGAAATTACAATTCTAAATCCTTAAATCACATCCCCAAATAGCATTAAATTCATCCTAATGTGGTGACTCACAAGCCATTAATGCAGTGACGTGACCCCTCAAAGTTTGAAAATACAACTAGGGAATAGATTCGGGGAATCCAAAAGGGGTTGGATTCTTTGAGAGGACAAACCTTTAGGGAATCCATGATGGGGTAGATTCTTTGAGAGACAAGCACTTCAGAATATCTAGGAAGAGATGGATTCTCTAAAACTCCCCTTAACTTGGATAATTCAATGCCTCAAATGAAATTTGCATGGAAAGATGAAGTTCAAGACATCACTTGAGACCAATATGTTGCAAATAAGATCACCCAAAGTGTAGATGGATCATTAATTCACTCAGGTGAAGAAAACCCAAAAATCAGAGGGAGCTAACCCTTAAGGGGAAAATGTCAAACCTAAAGAAAAAATAGAAAACAAAAGAAAGAAAAAGAGGTTCCCTACCTCTAGTGGGGAATGTGTGTGAAAATTTCACAACACAGACCATATCTAGTTGATCTAAAAACTAAAAACCTTCTTGTTGTTCCATATAAACTTCTTCTTCCAACTCTCCATTCAAGAAAGTAGACTTCACATGCATCTAATAAACGTTAAAATATTTATGTGCTGCAAATACCAAAAATATTTTGATAGCTTCCATTCTAGCCACTGGAGAAAATGTCTCCTAAAAGTCTATACCTTCCACTTGTGACTATCCTTTACATGCAAGCCTTTCCTTGTTTCTTATCACTTCTCCATTCTCATTCAGTTTGTTTCTAAAAAACCACTTGCTTCCAATTATGTTCTTGTTTGTTGGTCTAGGAAGCAATTCCCAAGTTTGATTTTTCTCAATTTGTGTAAGTTCTTCCATTTCTTTTATCCTATGTTCATCCTTACATGCCTCACTCACTGTCTTAGGTTCAACTTTAGAAAGTAAGCAATAATTTACCTCAACTTCAGCAACTTTGCTTCTTATCAATACACATTTCCTCTTGTCTTCAATGATATGATCTTTGAAATGATTCTTTTGCACATACTTAGGGGTTTTAGGAGCCTTTTCCATAGAATCTTTCTCTTAATTCTACATTTATTTTTATTCAACCTTTTCTTCTTCTTTGTAGTCAGGTTCATCTAACACATATCCATCAACTTCAATTGAATTCTCCAACACTTCATCAACCTTTATGTTTGTGCCTTCTACAACCTTTATCAACCTTTTATTGTAATATCTATAATATTTTCTTCTTATAGAGTATCTAAGGAAGATACCCTCATCACATCATGCATCAAACTTTCCTATATTTTTTTCATCTCTCTTGATATAACATTTTCTTCCAAATACCTTGAAATAATTAATAGTGGGAATCTTTCCATATGATAACTCATAGGGATTCTTAGTGCTATTAGATTTTCTTGAGCTCGGTTGAGAAAATAAAGAGCACTATGAATTGCTTCTCTCCAATAGACTTCTGATAGACCTGCCTCTATTATCATTGTTCTAGCAGCTTCTTGAATTGTCCTATTCTTCCTTTCATCAACTCCATTCTGCTAAGGAGTTATAGGGGTAGAAATTTGTCTTCTTATTCCATGAACTTCACAAAACATGTTAAAATCATTGTAGGTAAATCCACCACCTCTGTTAGACCTCAAACATTTTATTTTTAAATCCATTTCATTTTTAACCATAGCTTTTAATGTCTTGAATTTGTCTAATGCATCATATTTTTCTCTAAGAAAAGTAACCCATGGAATTCTATAATAATCATCAATCAAATACATAAAATACCTATCACCATCTAGAATTCTCACCCTTGTAGGACCATAAAGATCTATATGAATCAATTCCAACACTCTAGTAGTAGATTGTTCCTTTGTTCTGAAGATGTTTCTTGCATCCTTTCCAAACTGACAATTCTTGTAGACAACATTAACCAAAATTTTGATTCTTGGTAGATCTCTCACAGCTTGTACTACATTGATTCTCACCATGTTGTCAAAATTCATATGAAACATCCTTCGATTCCATAACCAACCATCATTAACCTGAGACATAAAGAAATATCCATCAACACCTTTAAGTTGATAGATGTTTCCTTTAGTCCTCTTACCAACACCAATCATAGTTTCATAACCTTTTCTAATTTCACATTTTTCATCCTTGAACACAAGATTGTATCCCTTACTACACATCTATCCAACACCCAAGATATTATGTCTCAAACCATTAAAATAGTAGGCATCATGAGTATTATGTTTGCCATCAAAACTGATTGAACCTATCCCATAGATCTTAGCACCAAAATTATTTGCAAACTGAGCTAAGCCTCCATCATATTTTTCAAGTTTAAAAAACTTACTTTTTTCACCAGTCATGTGATTTGACCAGCCACTGTCAACAACCTAGTAATTTTTTCCTTGTTTAGCATGAAGAACATAAACCATAGTACCTTCAACTTTCTCGAGACCACACTCCCTCACACATTTTTTAATGTTAGCAGGAGTAGATTCATCTTTTAAAGCCAAGAACAAGCATTCATTATCATCAAAATATTTTTAATCAGACTCATCATCAGAAATGCTAGCATCTTGATTGACATAATATGCTCTTTTGATCATCTTTCCTTTATTTTCTTTGCCTTCTCTTTGTTTATTTCTTTTAGCTCTTTTTGGACATATTGAACCATAATGGCCTATATCACCACAACTAAAACATTTGAAAGGTAATTTACCCTTTTACTTATTGGTGCCCTTCTTCATTCTTCTCACAAATTTATCTTCCATGTCATCAAGATCTTCCTTATCTAGTTCTTCAATCTATTCTGATGTACTATCTTTAAAAGTAGTCTCTCCATTTGTGTTTGTGCCACTTTTCAATCCCTTTTTCCTCATCTCAAAATAAGTTAGTGTACCAATTATCTGATCTCTAGAATAATTATCAAGATTTAAAACTTCCTCAATAGTAGAAATTTTTTCACTATAACAATCAAGAAGAGATCTAAGAACTTTCTTTACCACTTTAGATTCTTTGACTTGTGCACCAAAACCTCTCATTGCACTTACCAGCTCATCAAATTTCTATATGTAGATTGTGATTGACTCATCTTCAGACATCTATAAGACCTCAAAATTTTCCTTCAAGATTTGCAACCTCGCTTGTTTAACTTTTCCATATCCTTCATAGATGCTCTCTAGCTTATCCCACATTTCTTTAGTAGTTTTCAAACTCATAACTTTAACTAATTCAGTTTTTGAAAGACCATTCATAATAAGAAATCTTTCCTTAGCATTTGCCTCATGTGCCTTAATCTTTGCACTTGTACTTAGACCATTTTGAGGTGGAACATATGTAGTATTATATGATTTTTCAACTTCAAATCCATGTGATGATAGATAGCCTTCCATCTGTGTTTTCTAGAATACATTATTTGTGCCATCAAATTTAGGGTAGTCCAAAGTAATCTTGCTCGCAATCCCATATCTACCTTAAGTGGTTAGACTCTTCTTCCAATGAACCTCACTCTAATACCAATTGTTGAACAAGACATCTGAGGGGGGTGAATCAGTTGCAATGCTTTTAACCTTTGAAAACCTCCACAGAAGTTAGATCTACAAGCATTCACAAACTTTTACTCTACTAATGTTTTTAATTATTAAATTTACTAATAGAAACTAAAAGTAATAAAACCATGCACATAAGAACACCAAATTTACATTGAAAACCCAATGAGGAAAAAACCACAATGAGGATTAGCTCACAATATAAATAATTCCAAAACCTAATACAGAGGCTTACTGCCAGAATAGGACACATTGTCCAAAAAAGGCTCACAGTCAAGGGTCATTGCCACATAAAGAAAACAAGAAGATAGAAGAAGAATCTTACACATAGAAACACTTCTCAATGCAACAAGGACTCCACTATTTCTCACACACTTTCTCAGTCTCACATGAAATATATTGAATTCCTTTAGCTCATTGCCTTCGAAACCCTAACATGAAATTTGAACTACTCTACTCAAACTCACATCTCACTACACTTCACTCATAACAATCTTTCATCTTTATTTCTTCTAAATCTTTCATCCACACTCTTCTATCAAAAACATACATATTTATATCAACCTCTTCTTCAAAAAATTGAACACCATTGGAGAAAGTTGGCAACTAGATGTTATACATTTAAATTTGAAATAGGTTGGCACCCAAATATTCGTGCGGTGGATAGGAACAAAAAGTGACCTACGTAAATCCTTAGTTAGGACCCAAACACACTTCCACAAGCCTCACATGTAGTGTTAAACATAAGGTCATCCAACACCTATGTAAAACACCATAGAAATTAAGTACACGCTTCCGTAGATCAAGCCCAAAGTTCTAGACAATATAACTCACTTGAAATCAATCAAAAACAATCCATGAATTACTTAAGGTTCATCAACCACTTCAACCAAGTTTCAGATCAACAACTAGTTTAACTCAGGACAACTAATAACCCTTGTTTTCACACTGATAAATGAAACTTACATTGTACTACCCCAAATCAAATAAATTTTTTTAAAAAAAGGATAAAAGCATTATAAATAGCTTCCCATATCCACACAACCTAAATCCAAATAGTAGAGAAACACGAAGAAAATACATTTCTCCTAGACAACAGAGAACATCATTGAACGAATGGTTCACACACTGATGAAAATATCTCACACTGTACAACAATCCAAAAGCCTAAATTTTGGATATAGCAACTACCAATACTCATGAACAATACCTTAAATCTACATAAGAATAGAATAAACACAGAAGAAACATGGAGCACATCCCAGAGCATACACTGAATACCTATAAGACACTAATCTCTCTATTTATCAATTTTTCTCAAAATCACTTGGAGACCAAGAACCGAAGACATCATTTCAGCACATTACTTCACTATAAAAAACTTCTAGACATAACAAAATAATGATAAGTCCATGTACTCACATCAACTCTTCAATATCTCAACTATACATGCACAAGAAGCAATCCTTCCTTTTTACAATTTTCTCAATATCCTTAACAAATGCAGTCAATAACTAACTTCCTCTACACATAGTTGACATCAATGACAACACCAACCAAATGATAACACCTTCATACTTTCAAGAAAATATTTAATCATCTTCTAGTCATAGATATGTATTAACAGTTATATATTATTGTACCAGGTGGGTTAAGGCTTGTTATAGTAAGAAATGCACTATGGAGGTGGTAATCAAAATTTTGAAAGAAAACACCATTACCAGGTTTGGGATGCCATATGTACTGGTATGTGATAATTTCCTTGCTTTTTATTCTTTGAAATTTTCCAATTGGTCATTTGAATATGGTATAACATTAAATTTTTCATCTAATTATTACCTATAGGGGAATGTATTAGCAAAATCTTCAAATAAAAACCTGCTGGATATAATTAGAAAGTTAATTGAAAAGAATCCCAAGAATGGTATTTGCTGTTAAAATGCAATATTTGGGCTGAAATAACTAGGATGAAATATATGTTAAGGAATTCCCCCTACCATTTGGTTTATGGAATTGATCCTATATTTCCCATAAACCTGAAAATTCCTACTTGGCGACTCACCCATGAATAAATGGGGCTAGACGATCAAACACAAGACTGATTATTGTAGCTAATGAACTTAGAAGAAAAGAATACTATAGCAATAGATCATTTTTCTAAGCATCAATCTATGGTCAAACATTGGGTTGACAAGACGGAAAAGGTCAATTCTTTTCAAATATCTGACTTATTTTTATGTTGGGAAAAAATCCCATGAGCAAAAGGGTGAGCATGACAATTTCAACAAGATGTGGACTAACCTTTACCAAATAATAGAGATCCTAGGGGATATTATTTATAGGTTGAGATACCGAAGAAGACATCTCATTTCATGTCAATGAGAAATTGTTGAAACATTATTTTTAGCCTTAGTTTCAGTTGGTTGTCTAGGTTGTAAATTTGTAAATAGTCTCTTGCTTTCACTATTTTCTTTTGGTTTATTTTCCTTTCCTTGTTGGGGTTGTTGGTGTTGTCCTGCAACTAGATAGTTAGAAGCTTTTGAAAGAATTATAGGTAATAGAACATGAATTTAAGAAATTTTGATGGTATTTTAGGGGGATGCAATAGTTTAATTATGGGTGATCAAGGATTTTATTTTGAGTCTTCTTACTTTAATTAGCATAAATTATCAAAACAACATTGGGATATATATGTACACACATTGAAAATCTTAAGATTCATATAGAAGTTCAAGGAATAGAAGTTGCTTGCATTGAGTGAAGAATCTAAAGGTATCCTTTGCTACCACTATAATTCCAAACCTAATAGCAAGCTTCAATGCTACCAAGTTGATCAAAAAAATCTTAAATACAATATCAAAGAAAATAAAAAATAAAAAATAAAATATCCAAAGAGAAATCAACTCTTTAGGTGACCCAATTATATCTACCAAGGCTATGGATGCCTGATTGGTAGAAGAGCTATGTTTGGAAGGAATTATAGAGATAACCTTGTCAAGGCTATGGATGCTTGACCGGTAGCAAGGAAATATCTAAGGTTGGCTTAAAAGGAAGTAACAAACTATGTAGGTTGATGCAAGTAGTTGCTAGGCTTTGGATTGGTTGTATTAAAATAAATCATGAGCACACACTTAAGCCCAATAAAATCCAATTTTATTATACGTACTAAAGTCGAAGTGGTTCTTGAACAATATCTTGACTTCTTATAATCGAGCAAGTCGTAGAGCCCCAAGATGTTATCATTTTCAAAATTCATTTCCTATTTTTTAGATTGGTTTTGTTGGTTGCTAGTTGTGTTGTCTCACAACATGCCCCATTTTTCCCTTTGGAAAAATGTGGACCCTTCTTTTCTTCCTTTCACTTGTTTGGCTTGGTTTGGGAGGAAACGGTAAAATGGGAAACATTTGACTTTAATGCTTGAATTTTAGAAGATTTAGTGGTTTCTCTATGTTGAAATCTTTCAAATTCAATTTTTTCCATGTGTCGGTTGTTGGTTAAGTAAATTAATGCAAGTTATATAAGCATCAAAGTATACTTGATAAGCCATTTACCTACTTGGATTTTACCCACTTGGATTTTGCTCGAAGATGTGTTTTCCTAACCCATGCACTTTAATTTTTAAATCTTTCAAATCATTCTCGACTTATCGTTTCCTATTAGGAAGCGAGAGTTGGAAATTCTTGCTTGAGGTTTGTTTGCATAGTGTTAGTCCAATCTTAAACTCACACCTGATTACCTTCTTACAAGTATCAAATGTTTACCTAATCTTTAAAAATGTGATAAGGGGAAAACCTGACATTGCCTTCAAAGGCAATTGGTTAGACATTTTGAGTCAAAGTATTGAGACTAGTCTCTTCATCCCTAGGGGCAGGTTGCCACTTATTCGTTGGAATATAATATGGGAATGACAGGCCCATGATTTTGCTATGTCATATTCAACGCTACCCTTTTGAATTGAATCAAGGCATGGAAATTGAGGGCTTGATTATGTGGAACTTAACCTATCATAATTGTACCTTTTCTAATGGAATTAATGAAAAATCATTAAGGGTCTTGGAGAGGGTGGCAAAAACATGTATGTTTCACCACTTAAACCATATTGTTTGCTTCTGCAACACACCAGAACACACAAAGGAATACATATTTAAAACCTACCAATAATTGAGCCACTAGTCGAAGCAGCTGAGGGGAGCGAGAAATTGGGAGTCACCAAAGACATAATTGCTAAAAATTAATTTTGTATTAGTTCAACTTTTCCATTAATAGAACAAAGTATTCTTCTTTTAATTAAACTCTGAAAGTTCTTTCTGCATGCATTCGATTTCCATAAATGGATTTCTATCTGGTTAATTCCTAAATTGATTGGTATTTGTTTCATTTGAATTCATGCAAATTTAATATGCATGCAATTGTGGGCAATGAAAGTTTATAGAATTGAGTTGTAGAAAATGCATTGTTAGAATTTAGCTTAATTCATATATACAATATCAATATACTAATCATGCAATAAATTAGAGCAGACATGAGAATCTCATGAAAGAATTAGCCCAAAGAATATTTTGATTTCCCTATGTCACAGGAAACTCCTAGTTATGGACTAATAATAGATACCCATTTTGGAGGTTTCAATGAATATGATTTCAACGATAGAGTTCAGTGGTCTGATACTAGCCCGTGTGCCAACAACATGGCTACCACTAGGATGCATTTGGTGGCAGGGTTACCGTTAGCAATGGAGGCCCTAGAGTTAGATCTAGAGTGCATGAAATGGTATGATCCTAATAGAATTTTGGTCCTAGAGGAAGGAAGGGTATATGCAGACCTATCTACAGAAAGTATCACCCACACAATTGGAATTCCAGTATTCACAAAGATGCACACATTGGATATAGAAGAATATTCTAAGGCATGTGTGAATATGGAAGAGCACAATAAAATTTTATGTTGTCAACTTGGTTCTAGGAGATAACCAAGTCTTTAGCTAGAATACCAAAGAATATAATAAGGTCACTCTTTTTCAAGAAATATACAAAATGATAACCATGTTAAGTAGAATAGTAGGTTGTAGAGATGCCACTAAATTTGAACCATGGATGTATGAGGTTATAAAATGTATGAGGGATAACCTTGTTAAAATACATTGGGTAAGGTTTATCAATGACATATTGCATGAAAACATCCAGTCATTCTAGAATTTGGAGTAGTTCACATGTCCTCATACATTGTGTGTTCTTGTGTCCTAAAGGAAAATATCCAAGGACTAAACAAAGTGGGAGTTTTGGGGTGAGAACCAGGGTAGAAATTGGTTTACAAACATTTCCCATAGATTACTGCCAATCAATATTGAAATCATTATCGTAGGGTGAATGATGCCTTCTCAATGAGGCTAGTTAGGATAATGGAAGGAGACAAATCTAAGATAATATTCCCTAAGTCACAGGAGGCCATTCTTTATATTGGGTGTCGATATATCCAGTTCCCTACATTTACTTATATCAGAATTAAAGAGTTCTCAAGTTATCCTTATATGTTACCTAAATATCCTATAAATAGAATAGCGTTGCTAGAGTTTGCAAGGTAGGTGTTGCCATCACATGAAGCATACCTAGAAGCCCGCAAGAAGGGACTGATCAAATTTCCCATTTCTATAGGAAGTTATAAATGTGTTTCAGCTAAGAGCGCTAAATTGCATAATGAGGAATTGAAATCATATGGGTTGGAAGCCTTCATGTTTAAAAGGATAAATTTTTACCCAATCGAGAGATTGGCTAAATAGATCAACAAAAAGTACACCCACATCCCTCATCTGGAGGATTTCTAGGGTGATTGTGAAGATGAACAAGAAGTCAATAAATGGTCTTATTGAAGGTTGACTATACCCCAAATGAAAACTTTCAAGATGCATGATGTTCTAGAAGAGATGGATGTAGACAATGGTGATGTTATGGATACTCTTTATGAAGAAGACAAGGTCTATAATGATTCTATTCCCAACCTTGATTGGGAGTATTATAGATGAAATCTCCAGGTAGGTAATGGAATATAGAAAATCTTGGATAAATGGATATCTCAAGTTGCTAAAGGATGTCAGAATAACACCTACATGCCTTCCTAGTAAAAAGAGGAAGCACAAAATGAAAGTGACCTAGGATATGATGATTGTCTGGATAAGAAAAAGAAATTCATGGAGGCCAAAATCATTGAATAAATTAAAGAAAGGATCAATGAAATTTCAAGTCAGGGAGTTTCATTGACTTCTCATTTGGATGATCTAGATAGAGAAACTTTGGCTATCATACAAATTTGTTAAAAATTCCAATAATGGAATCTTTTTCCATCATACTTTCTAGAGCGGAGTGCTTGACCATAGAGTAAATGGCTATGAGATCACAAGTATATATGTGGAAAAGGTCAGCATCTCAATAGGTAGCTTCCATGTTTACTTCTCCCTCATCAGTGAGTACAACAATAATGAGACAAACCTTGAGAGAAGTGGATCTAGCATTAAAGGGAACACCTATGATAACAATGGACCATGCCCTAAGGGAGGTGGATAAATGGAATACTATTATATAGTAGATTTCAAGATATTAGCAACT
Organism: Sequoiadendron giganteum; assembly: GCA_007115665.2. Taxonomy (NCBI): domain Eukaryota; kingdom Viridiplantae; phylum Streptophyta; class Pinopsida; order Cupressales; family Cupressaceae; genus Sequoiadendron; species Sequoiadendron giganteum. The sequence goes on along the minus strand of CM021101.1, from coordinate 185,292,212 downwards.
AGAAAAGGTTTCAATGATGCAACTTGATGTTGATAAAGGGCCCAAAGCATAGGTATGTCTATATGTTGAAGAATATATAGAAGCCATAGTGGGTTAGTTCACTCAAGGAGTGGAGAACACAAAAGGAGAAATTGCAATGATAGAAGAGGTTTTGCCTTAGGATGAGATAAAGGGGTCCACATCGCAAGACCCCATTTTTTTGGTTTGTGAAGATGAAGTGCATGAGGAAGAACTTGATAGAGATGTAGATGAGGATCAACCTCAACAAGAGAAATTTGAAAGAGAGACTATTGTCGAGCAACCTCTAGGTCAAGGAAAAGGTTTAGATATAGGTATAGATGTTGAGTCAACCCAAACCCTAAATGAAGAAGGAAGAGGTGGTGAAAACCATAATGCCTTAGATTAGAATGAGTCATTGGTTCAAGAAAGTAATATTGATAAAGAAAAGAAAGCAAAAGAGGAGGTAAGACTCGAAGAAGGAGAACAAAGAAAACAAGACTAAGTGAATTAGGGAACTCTTGCCACCAAGAGGTGATGTAAAAAATGATTCTGAGATTGTGAAGGATGAAAACCATGTGCCAAGAGAAGATGTTTCTAGATAGAAAAATCAATAGGAATGGAGGCAAGAAGAGGCAAGGCTAGGTGAGAACATACCTGATTGGTTGTCTCAACAATTAGCTCTACCATTACAAGTAGAATTGGTGCCTCTAGATTTTAAACGTATGATGCAAGAAGTGGTAACTCTAAATCCAAAGACCAGATCAAGGGTTAGAAATGAAATTGGGTGGGATTTAGATGGAGGAAAGACTCTATAAATAGTTATGCCTATTGGATATTGGTGAGAAAGATAAGCATGAGGTAATGGCTAAGGATTACCAGATCTCTATGATTAACCTGGGACACTCTTTGTGGGAGTAGGAACTAAAAGAAATGAGAGTGAATTTAGAATCAACCACTACTTATATGAGGAAAGATAAATAGAAGAAGAGAACTAAAGGAGCACATCGCTCACTTGCATAATTTCATCAAGGCCATAGCCTAACCAAGTCAGTCATTGATGGAACTTCCACCTAATCTAGTGTTGATGTCTAAGGAACACTTGTAGACACCATTGAAGGTTTGAATCATAAGATAAATGTGTTTGAAGAATAGATGGGACATTTCTTACAATAGGGTGAAGAGAAGATAAGAGAAGTGATTGGAAAATGCAAGGAGGCATTTTGATGTCTTAGTAAGGTCAAAATGTTGCTAGTTGAATACAAAGAACACATGGAGTATAATGATATTCAAGTTTGGTGATTGGATGTAGTTCATAAGATAGAAGCCCAAGAGTTGATAGAGGAGAAAGTGGTTACAAAAGAAGATATTACAATCTTGAAGAAGTGGAGATTGTAGATGGAATTGGAAAGTGATATATTATTGCAATGTATAACAAGATTGGAGAAGACCCTAGTGAAGAGAAAGAAAATAATCAAAAAAATCCATAAACCTCATAGAAATGATATCACAACAAGATTTATATCTAGAGAGAATAGGGAAGGACGATGCTAAAGTGAAATAATTTAGAGGTTGGTTCGAAAGGATAAATAGCTAACCCATTCAGTTATTAAGCTAGGAAGTTCTTGATGAAGTGATCAAGTGTAGGAACCACATGGGAAGGTATGAGATCGATATGTTACAAAGAAACAAAGCCATAAAGAAGGTAATGGAAGAATATGCATGACATAAGTGCAGTTGGAGAATGACATAAAGAATTTAAAGGGAGGATATGAATCAAGCGTTGATTGCATTTGGGGAATAGATGAAGGAAAGGTGGAGATGAGTCAATGGAAGAAGCGTTTGAAGAAGAGTAGAGGATAATCAAGGAAAGGAAGACCCAGGTTCTTGATAAACCAATGTAGTGAAAATTTTCTTTTAGTAGACAAGAAACAAATATTTTTGGTTCTGACACTCGATGGGGGGCCGAGAATTCGATACTAAAGTGTCAACAGGTTTTCTTTTATATTTTGTTCAAAGATTCTAGTCTCTTGAGCTTTGTTTACCCATAATTTTGAAAGATTTTAGCCGTGGAGATGAAGTTAAATGGTCTTTGACTTATGTAAAAAATGGGGTGTTGGTATTTTTTTTTAAACCCAAGATGATTCCTCAAAACTTCTATGAATTTACCAAATTCAATAATAAAAGCATAAAAAATTATTGGCCAACATAACAAGAGCAAGCAGTAATGCATATTCTCCTACACTTCAGGCTCTGCAAAACCTAGGAGGGTGATCCCACAATGTGTTCCTTACAAATAACTAAAAAATCTCAAATACAAATTGCATAATAACAGATAAATTCCCCATCAACACTAAGTAGATTAAATCCTTCAAGAAATTGGAAATTCCTTCAAATATTTGACCCAAAATAGTAGGGAATCACAAATACAATAAATATAAGTCGATATGAAGGTTATTTGAGTAAATGTTCTATAATCAAATACCACAGGTATGAGAAATACAACCACTACTTTAGTATTAGTTCCATATCCTAAAGCACAGAGTCAAGCGAAAGATTTGAACTATAAGGAAAATTTCATCTTAAATAGTTGTGATCTATATGATCACATTACAATTCATGTATCTGTACCAAAAATCTATAACTACTTATGAATCTAGCTACCAACCTGCATGAACTTACACAATAACTAAAGCATTTAACTGATCCTTTGAACCAAAGCCACCATTAAAGTATAATTCATAGTAAAGAACAATGAAAATCAATGAAACCAACCTTTGACCAATATTTCATTAATAATTCATGCAAGATATCACAATTGGAGAGAAAATAGACTCAAGAGATTTTCATATTCAACACAAATATGCCTAAGAACCCCATAATTGATGAAATTCTTCTATCTGACTCTAAGCCTTAAAACATGGAATCAATATTCATACTCTCTGTATTACAAAATTCTACTCTCTCAAATCTTGAATTCAACAAAAGACCCAGTACCTCAGCCTAGAATTCCCTTTTATAGAATAGGGGAGCAAAACAAGCTTTAGGCCAAAATGTACACATGTCCACATTTGATTGGACCATAATCCCCCTATACAATTATATTTGTATCTTGCAATTGGAGGGAATACACATAAGACAAAAGTAATCATCAATTTTTGTGGAAAAGAAAACCCACCTTCCAAAAGGAAACTCGTTCACATAAAAGGCATCTTTAATCGTTGTATCAATTTATTCCACCTCAGCAACCATCCGCATCAATAACTTGCACCTAGAGCTAGGAGAAGTATGTGTATATTCAATGTAACTTCTGAGGCCAGACCTATATTATACTTGACCAAGTCACACTTCTCGACCCTAGTGCTCATATTTCAAACTCATCAGTGAATACCATTTTCCACAATTCAAATTCTTCCTTAGATGGCCACTTGAAACAATAACCTGATTAATTTTATCTCTATATGGTGCATATTTCACCATCACTGAAGTAGACTCCTTATCAAAATATTCTAAGAAACTAATAACAAAAGATAGTTTCTCAAGTGTATTCTCCAACATACCAATATCAACATTCTTGCATATTTCATCTTTCTGAGTTATGATGTTATTCATTTGGTCCTTCCAAACCTGCAATGGCTTCACTTCATCATGATTAAGATGGATCTATGGTAATGGATTTAGGTCTACTTCATCATACTTGGCCTTAATTCCTTGATCCTCAATTCCATAGGAGAAACATATCCCTGGAACGTTTTCTCCATAATTCCCTTAACAAATTGATAAGTTGGCTTAACCATGGGATACTTATCCTTCTAATGCTTTGCTCCCACCTGCATTAACTTTAATTGCTTAGCCCTGGGACTCCATCTATCCAATAGTGGGGTGGCCAACTCTTTATCCCTTGGGAACATTTTGATTGCTTGCAACATCAAAACATAACTTGCATGGACACTATTTAATTTTCCTTGGAATTTCTTGTTCAAGTGTCTCAATAAAGTATCTACAATTACTGAATTTATTTTCAACATTGATTTTTGGACCTATTGCAACATCCTTTTATAATCCTCAACCTGATAGATTAATTTTTCCTTTGAGATTCCTCCACCTGGGCTATTAGCCCCTTCAATTGTGATGGGAACCTATCACATATTGTATGGAACGATTGCTAAGGACTTTCCTTGTCAAGAAGGTTGAGGTTGCTCCACTGGTGGGTCATAAATAGTGTGTCTAGAGCTATCTTGTCCGTGAGACTTCAATGTCTCCATTTTATGCTTCAGTAATGCCAACTTAGTTTCTAGCTCTGCAACCTTTTGTTGACTCCTATTATATTCAATAATGAGGTCATTATACTAGCCCCTTAGAGTATCTTGATCCTTGCTAAAGTCCTCAATAGTTTCCCTGGTAAATTTGGCAACATTTATTCCCATATCAGTTGCCTCCAATATTGGAGTATCAGGAACTCTTCTCACAACCAAGTGACCTCTCAAATTAGTTGGCTCTACAACTATTGGCTTTCTAGATCCAATAGACAATGACCAAATTGTCAAGGCATCCCACTCTTCACTGAAACCTAAACCCTTAAGTTACAGTGTAGCTTCCTCTTCAGTCTGGATAAATGGCCTATTGGCCTTTCTTATTGTATCAAAAACCACAACATCTGCTATATCCCATTCTAGGAGCAATAGTACTCCACTCTTCTGGACCAATGCTCTACCTTGCTCTGGTGTTATTTCCTTGAAAGTCTCCCTCATTTGCAGCATGACATTGGATTGAATGACCTTCTCTAGAAGCTCTGGATATAAACTCTTTTCTTGAGCTACCTTCTCAAAATACAGTGGAATATGTGCCCTCCATACAAAATCCTTAAATGCATTTTTCCTGATAAAAGAGTCATCCCTCATGAATTCTCTGTAGTCCTCCACTCTAATATCATCAGTATTAGTTATTCCCCTTATTTCATCTTTCCTAATTCTCAAAGAAACTTCTCCAAAACTTGATGGAATATCTTGAGGAAAAATGGAATTCTTTGCTGCATATCATCAGGGGTTACCATGATCTCTTCATCATCTTCGTCAAGATAATCAACCACCCTTGTCTCTTCAACTTTATGTCTCTTTGGTGATGGTGGATGTGTTGGAGAAGAGGGCCTCGCAGGGGAATCCAAATCAACAACATTAGGCAATAATTTACCTGAAGACGATGGCACTTATTTCTTGTGATAAATTACTCCAGACCTTTCTAAAGTAGCAGGAGTGGGCTTGGTTTTTTCTTCAACCGTCATTCCCTTCTTTCTGGAATATACCCTAACCTTTGTTGGAGGCTGATAAGTAGGTCTTTCCTCCAGTCTTACTTTAGGATATTCTTCAACAGCCTATGACTTTCCTCTGTCCTCTACTGCTCTTTTTTTTTTTAGGACTCCTACCATGCTCTCAAAATTGTCAATAGCATACATAGCCCTATTCAACTCACCACTGATATTTGGCATGGGATTGTATGCAGGTTTCTTCTCTTACTTTGTCTTCATCATCTTAGTGAAAGCTATATATTTTAATTTTCTTTCCTCCTACATCTACAAATAAAAATTGTTCTTGATAATATCCTCAGGAAAACAGAAATTGTGAACAAAGATTCCAGTCTTGTGCTTTTCCTTCATTTAAGAAATGAAACCCTCAGGGTCATGGTTCCTAGGGCATACATTTTTCAACCCATAAGGCTTAAGAAATGTCCACAAATCTTTGCATCCTCCTTTTTCCATGACAAAATCAGCAAATCTTGTATACTCAGGAAAGAAGGATCCCTTCTTATGCTCTATTGGCAAATGTGTATCCTGAGCACTTCGCAGTTGTCTCATGATTTCTAAAAACCAAATTCTTAGAGGCACATCCCTAGGCAAAGCATATGGGTTAACATTAGTGACATAGACCCTAAAAATGGTTGTATTATAATAAGGGATAATGTCTCCCCGATTATGTGTCAAATTTAACTAGGTCTCCTCTCCATTGGCCTTAAGAAATCATGAATTTCCTTTGGAATCCTAGGTGGATTATAGACCAGGGATATTCTTAATTTGGACCTGAAAACATTATGGAATGCCACATAATCAAAATTATGATAATTCCTATGTAGAACTCTATTCCAGCATTGGACATGCATGTCAATATCACCTTCTTTTTCAATTCCATATTCTTCCCAAAAACCGCCTCGCCTTTGTATAGAAACATGTGCATCAATAGAGAATTCCATCTGAAACCAACCAGGGTTTTTCCCTCTTTAAGAGCCACCATACACTCACGTATTTTGTCTACCAGATAAGTAGCGAAATCATATTCCACATTAAAACCTGGGTGTTGAAGATTTACAACCATGTACATGAGGTCAATAGGTAAGGTAGTCTTTATACTAATACCAAGAACCTGACACAAGGAAAAAACTATCTTCGTAAAATAATTGCAAAAGTAGTTTATAGGAAAAGGCTCTAGCTCATTTTTGCCAATCACTATTTTCTTCTTATTCTTTCCAATTCCTGTGGTTGCTGAATGAGGCAATAGCAAAGAAGTCCTAAATAATCCTTTACTATTTTTGTATTCTTCTCTGAAATCCTGAAGGTCAATGGTGACCATATCATTATTCCATTCATGCAAATCAAAAATCTTTGTAATCTCCTCCTTGGTTATTTTTACCATTTCTACGTCATGACATGTCTTGACAACTCTGGTTACAGGGTCATACCTCGCAGCAACATCCATTAAGAAATCCACATCCAAATATACATTTGGAACCACTAGCTTGTCGAGATCCAACCTCCAAGGGTTACACAGGAGCACACAAATTCCTATTCCCAAACCAATTTGAGAACAATTTCCATCTTGTATATGGTACCTCAACATCTTGAATTGCACATTGTTTATCAGTTAAACCTTCCAGGATTAGGGGCCAATAACAAAGCCTTTCCCTTGAGTTTTTTGTTAGTAGAGGGTTTTAACAAATCTATGACATCCTGGGAAAATGACCTAGTAGAGGTCTCATAACTAGAGCTTCAAGCCTTGGGTGCCATTTGCACAAGACATACTACATTTGAGCTAGGGTTTTGAAATATCAAAAAAATTATAGGATGTAGCCTATGCCTTATAGTCTTGAAACAAAATACTTCACAATTCAAAATTTTGCAATTATTTGGACAAGCTTTAAAACACTTTTAAAGCAAATGAGCTAGTACAAACTTTAAAACAAAGAAAAACGCAATTGATACTTGTCCTCAAGAAATCTCAATATTTTTGAAAACATAGAACATGGTGTATATGTTACTTGTGATTTCTCTTGCAGAGAATTGTAATGGCAGTTATGCTAGACTTACACGAAAATAGCTCTCCTCGCTTGATACCTGAGAATTCTTCTTCAGTGTGGAATTATGTACAAAAATAGCAATTCAATGAACTTTTAGCATTAAATTTTGGTGGTGTAGTTCGAAATCCACCATTACTATTCACTTGTGTGAGATAAAATGGCTATCATACAATGCCAACTCATTTTAAATACCAGTTGTTGATTTGAATCCATGCAGGCAAGAAAGAGCGACTCAGATTAAGTCAATGTGGTTTAAAAATGCCATGTTATCCCAACAAATCCTAGGAAAATGAAAATTCACCTATGGGACACCATCTTAGCACAAGCGGGTCTCACTCCTATCATCTCATACTGGCATCAGCGTCCATGCGTTAGCATTTTGCACACCTCATAGCATTATTAAAACTATTGTTTGAATTGTGCGAGGTTAGTGACGAACGACCATGATAAATCATTAAAGGACAGGCAAACAAGGACTAGGCCCCATGATCATAGGTGGTAGATGGAAGCATCTCTCACACCTCGCATCATTGTTGTTATGTCAATAGAAAACCTTATGAGGCCAGTGGGAAACGGTCAATATTTAACCATTCCATCTAATGGTTAGAAAACCTGTGCATGCCACAATTGTTATTCATAAAAAGGGGACTAACTAGGCGGATGGGGAAATAACCTTTGAGATAGGAAAATTAGATATTAGTCTAAAGTTATAACATTTATCAACTCAACATTTAAGCAAAAATTAAACACAGTTTGAATGAATAAAAATTGAGAGGCCAAGTTAAAAGGGGTTAGTAGCACAAATGACTAAAAGGGCTCAAACCACAACTTATGCAACTAGTAACCTATAACAATAGATCAACATAGGATTAGAACAACCAAAGTGATCAAAAGACCAAAAGCCAAAGTTTTATGGCTAAAAACCAAAACCTCGAGATAGACCAGTTGTGCCAAGTACCAAGGAAACAAGAATGAGCATATTCATGGAAAAATTTAAGAGCTCCACCAGTGGCTCCAACTTGGGATGTATGCCCCCTGTGGGCATAGCAAGAAACCAAAATCTTTGGAGAGCAGACCAGACATAGAGAGAACCAAAACCAGGGACTTGTTTGGACAAGACAAGCAGACGCAGCAAAAACAAACACACCACACATATATACACTAATTACAGGACTGTACATTATGTTGTGCAATTTTTGCACACTTGCCCCATTAGAGGTAGGGACCCTCTTTTTTCTTTTGCATATCTACACCTTGACTTTGTCAATTTTCAGTTTTTCTCTTCTTGGGAGGTTATTTTGGGATTAATTCAAGACTTGGTTTGATGAAGGCAATATTCTAAGGCTCTGGGGGCTCTTCGCTTGTCTTGGAAATTGGAAATGGGGATTTTTGAATTGAATTTTCAATGTTATGTGTAAATATTTTTACACCAATGGATAGATGACAAAAAGTTAGGCCAAGTTGCTTTTTGAACTTTTCGAAAATTCCTTCTAGAAAAAAAGTTATGAGATTTAGGGGATTTTGACCTTGCTTAGAATTTTAGGATTTTCCTCCCTGGGCGGAAATCCCTGAAATTCCTTCGGGCCCTCAAAATCTAGAAATTTCCTTTTTCAAAAATTTCCACACCCCCCTAAAAACCCAAAATTTTCCAAAATGAAAAAAAAATGGAAATTTTTCCCGAAATGCATTTTTTTTTCAAAATGAAAAATTTCTGAAAATGGAAAGTTTCCATAAACAAATGTAAGTTTTTTTTAAGGGCCAAAATTTTATTTAAATTTAACTTGGATTGGATTTTTTAACATGTGAGCTACTAATGATGGTATCTATTTTTTCAGGATTAAAGAAATCGAAAGGAGGACTTGCATATGGATTCGTGCCAAGAGGGAAAATCTAGAAAAGTTGAACTCAAATATTAAAGTGGGGCCAGCATAAGAATCCGTGCCACCAGTTGTATACCAATTGGAGAGGTGCATTTAAAAAGGAAAGAAATGTGAAGTTGTATTTATTCTCCAATGAGGATTTTCTCAAAATTGATGTCATTGGACCATAATGCAACTGAATGCAATTGATTGATGATGATGTACCATGAGCTCCCAAATTAAATGTAACTGTTGGATGCTTCTAGAAGTGTAATTTATGCCATTGGATGAATTAAATCCTAGCCATTGATTCAAAATGTAATTTTCTATAAAAGGCTAGTGCCTTCTCATTTGTAAGAGGTTAGACTGGGTTAGAAGAGCTGATTAGAGGTTGTAGAAGGCCAAAATTGGCAAGTAGATTTCAGAGATTGGCTATAGGAGAGGAGAGAGACTGCAAATTGTTATGTAATTCTAGAGAGGTAATGCAACTGAGTTTTTGATTTGGCAAACTTTTTATTTATCTTTGACAATTTATGGTTTCTTGTTCTCAATTCTCAATGTTAGATGTTAGTTTTTAGTTATTTCATGTCAATGGTGAAATGTTAATGATGTTGATCAATCTCCAGTCCATACTTTTAGCAATTTTCTGATTTTAAGTTGTGTAAAGTTAGTTTGGTCCTTATTTTGTGCTAAGTTCAACTGTGGATACTTGTTTACATTGTGTCATTTACTAGGTATGTGGATGAATGTTCATAGTCTAAAAATATTCAGTTTCCTTAGAAGATTGCATCATTTCTACGGAGTTGCGGGCTTGTCCTTGATCAAGCAGAGATTGGTTTTATTGGAGATCTTTCCATTTGCAACATTCATCATTGTTGTGATTGATCTTGAGGGTTAATTTAGAATCTCTTTGAAACCCTTATCTCTTTTTCTATTTATTTTTAATCTGGTTTAGTTTTAGGATTAAAAGCATTGCCATATCGTTGCATCTGATGAAAGTACACTTCCAACATTGTTCATTTGTAAGGCCCCTTGTGACTACCAGCATTTCACATTTTATCACTAAGTTGTTTTATTGCATTTTCAAGACCTGACATTAGAGACCTTGAGGTTATCTCTTTTCCAATAGAGATTGACCTTTCAAGAGAGATAAAATATCATATTCTATCTGAGTTGTTTCTATGTAGAAAACACCATGAACACATTGTACATGGAAAAGAACTATTTCAGGAGAAATATGACTTCAAGAACTTCCCATGTATTGGCAGTTCTAGAATCTCACCTATAATGGATTGCAAGAAGTATGAATCTTCCACATGTATGTCAGTAATTATATATGGGCCTAGCCATAAGGGATAAAACTTTCCATGTTTTCCTTTATCTTCCAATCTTGCATTCCATAGCAAAACCATTGCTCCAATTTCAAATTTTTTCTCAACTTCCATTTTTTCATAGAGATGCTTCACTTGAAGCTGTAACTCCTCATTTCTTTTATGATCCTCTCGTCAAGTCTCATCCAATTGGTTCAACTCATGCATCCTATGTTGCATTCCATCACACACATCATCATCGTATTCTTGAACAAACCTATACATCTTCAGTAGGTTATTTTGTTGTATGCGTGCCTTTGCTCCATAGACTAAATTAAATGGTGAATATCCAATTGCCTTTTTGACAGTTATTCTGTCAGCCCACAATGCCAGCTATAGCTTTGCATCCTAGGCCTTCTTATTTTTCTCAATCACCCACTTGATAATTTTTATCAAGCTTTTGTTGTTGGAATCAACTTTTCCATTCCCTTGGGGGTGATAAGGAGAAGAACATGAGGTAGTCATATGCCATACTTATTGAAGAAATCAACAAACTCCTCAAACCTGAAACACATTGTATTATCTGAAACAATTTTCTCGAGTACCCCAAACCTACTCAATATTTTATTCATCAGAAAGTCAATGACCACCTTAATTGTAGCCTTTCTGGTTGGGATTTCCTCAACCCATTTGGTAAAGTAATATGTTTCCACCAATATCCATGCATGCTCACCACTAGATTTTTCAGATATCTCTCCTATGAAATCAATGCCCCACTCTTGGAAAGGAGCTTGAGAAAATACTAGTCTCAATGGCAGATTCCCAGAGAATTTCAGCTTCCTAGCAAACCTCTAATAGGAATCACATTTCTTAATATATCTATGGGCATCTTTGAATATAGTAGGGCACCAGAAACAAACCCTCAAGATTTTATGAGCACTTGTCTTGGCCATGTAGTGACCACCACAAGCTCCTTTATGCATTTCCAACAATAAATCCTTGGCCTGAACACCATCCACACACCTAAGTATGACACCCTCAGGACTCCTCCACCAAAGCTCGCCATCAATAATGACATACTTGATTGCTTATAATTTGAGAGTCCTCTTCTCATTGAGTGGCATGCCTTCAGGACACTGCATTCTTTGTAGATACTCAACAATTCTCCTATACCAACCATAGGTCTGCATAGCACAGGTGGGTGCCACATTCACTTGCTCTGTTTGATTTATTTGATTGGCCCCTAAGTTGGATTTAGTCATTAACTTAGCCAAACCCTGACCCCTCACAAGCTTTGTAATATGTACATCAATATTAAATTCCTAGATTCTATTAATCCATCTGCACCGTCTCCCTATAACTTCCAGTTGAGTGAAGATATCTTTAACTGCAGTTGTTGGAACATAAGCAACAATACTTGCTCCAATCAAGTAAGGCCTAAAATTTTTGGCAGATTTAACCAAGGAATATGCCTGTTTCTCTGTTACATCATACTTTAACTCTGCAACTTGCAATGATTTACTAAAAAATGCAATTGGTTGTTCAAAACCATCATTATTTTTCTGGAATAGAACCCCAGCTATAGTGTGGAAAGAAGCAAAGGTAAACAACTGGAAACGTTTTGAATAATCAGGTGATTTAAGAATAGGGGTCTACTTGATAGCATCTTTAATAGCTTGAAAATATTTGGAAGGCTCATCTGTCCACGCTACCTTTTCCCCTTTCTTTAACATCTTGGAAATAGGGTAGGCTATGGGTATGTGCAGGATCATGGTGGGCCAAAAAGTGGCGATATGTAAGCTATATGATGGCCCATGTGGCTGATGACTTTTTTTTAACCCAAAATTGATGAAACGAAAAGGGTTTTTAAAGGAGATTCTTAGCTTTCCACCAATATAAACTATGCTTTACTTTGAATTTAATAAATAATTATTATTCATTTTCTATTTGAATTGTGACTAAAGTCCTAATTGATATGCTGATTGAAAAATATCTATAGCTTTCAAAGGGTATCACATTTTTTGAATCTAAAACATGTGTCACATTCTATGCTTCACATACTATAGGATTAAAAAAATAAAATTGGATTTCATGAAGTTTTGACCAAGTTAAGGTTGTCAGACATACAAGTTTTAAATTTTTAAAAAATTTATAATAAAGAAATCATAATTAATTATTTACTTGGAAAAAAATATAAAAAAAATATGCATCACATCAAGACATGAGTCTTATACTTATATCTAAAATCTTATAAAAAAATATTATCATTTTATTGTGGTTAGGGTGGTCAGACAGACACCTACTTATTTTTTCCTTGAAATTGAAGTACTATTGCATTGAAATTTCAAATTTTCACCAAATAGATTTTTTTTAAATAAAAATAAACCTAGTGGTTTATAAACTAAATTCAATTTGCAACAGATTCTATTCTTACATATTTTTGAAATAATATAGTTAACTTATTCAAATTTTTACGTCAAGTTGCCTAACTCTAATTTTTCTGAATTTTATTGCCACTTAAGGGCCTGTTTTTTCCATGATGATCCTACACATGCCCCTATTTCAAAAAAAATTGTCACAAATCATCTTACAAAATTGATTTGTCCAAAGAATGATTATATACCTTTCACATTCCTTGGTTGTACAATATTGTCAATAGTTGCTACTCTCTCCAGATTGATTCAAACTCTTTCTATTGACACAATGTTTCCAAGCAGCTTTCCTTCCATTACCCCAAAAGCACATTTCTTTGGATTCAATGATATCCCATATTCAATAGCCCTAACAAAAATCTTTTCTAAGTGAGAAAAATGGTCCTCTTCCTTTTCACTATGAGCAGTGAGATGATCTTGATAAATTGCAAGAAAAAGATCAATAAAGTCTGCAAAGGCTATGTCCATAGCCCTTTGGAAAGTTGCACCTGTATTCATCAAACCAAACGACATTCTCACATAGACATATGTTCCCCAGGGGGTAGTGAATGCAGTCTTGAATTGTTCATACTGTTTGACCATGACCTTGGTGTAGCTAGAGAACCCATCCATCATGGAAAGCAACTCACACCCTGTAACCTTTTGTAACATAGCTTCCATGTTGGGCAATGGGTAATTATCTTGTAGGGAAGCAAAATTTAGGTTCCTAAAATCAACACATAATTAGATGTCACCATTCTTTTTCCTTAAAGGCACAAGATTTGAAACCCAAGATGAATGCCTAATGGGCTTAATGATTCCATCATCCCTCAACTTGGAAAGCTCCTCCTACATCTTAGATTGTAGGGTTGGGTTTATTGGCCTCTTGTTTAGCCTAAATGGCTTCATGTCTAGCTTTAATATTTCATGTTGGAATATATCCTCCTTATATGCTTTGAGGTCATCATATGACCAAGCAAAAACATGTCTATACTTTCTAAGTAAATAAATTAGCAAATTTCTAACATGAGGCTTCATCCTCTTGCCAATATAGAACTTTTTAGGAGAGTTTCTAGTTCCTAAATTTAACTCCTTTAAATCCTCCTTGTGAGAAGGTGGTTGCTTAGCACTTGACCTATCAGGGCCATCAAAAATTTGTTTGAGTGCAACCAAACCCCTAGGAATAGTGTTTGTTTTCAACTGGATTACATCATTCCCAAAGAGAGTCTCTTTCCCATCAATTCCCACTACAAATGAGCCAAAATCAATTTATTGGCTCTCATATTGGTCGACACAATGCATAAATCTTAGAATGTCAGTATCATCATCAAATACCTGATAGTTATAAATATTGCTAGGCACTACAAGCTTGGTTTGTACCTCTATCTATGAAGTTCTGTCAAAATTCACATCATCAAGCTTAACAGCTATATTGGCTAACAAGTCAACCCTGGCATTATGCCCCCTTTCTACCCAATTTATGCCAAAAGCATCAAAAGCTCAATAGTGTTCCAAACTGCATTCCTATATTGCCTGAGTCTCTTATCCTTAGCTGCAAAATGGGATCTAATCCGGGGGACAACTAATTCAGAGTCCCCCAACACCCTTAATGACTTAATACCATGTTTTCAAGCCAAATTTAGACCAAGTAAAAGGGCCTCATACTCAGCAACATTATTAGTACAGCCCAATTGTAGTAGGAATGAGTATTTGAAGGTTTTACCTTGAGGGGAAGTGAAGATAATGCCTACTCTTGAGCCTTCTTTGGAGCATGCTCCATCAAAATACATTGTCCATATGTCCTCCTTTGATGATATATTTAACACTTCCTTGTCAATGGGTGCAAGCGATACTTCTTCTTCTGACATGTCCTCTTGAACTCAAAAGTTCTCCAAGTTGGTTTCGATAAAATTTATCTTGACAGGATCTTGTGGTTCTTCCACATTCTCAATCATGTGAGGAACTCTTTTCTCCCTGATATTCTTAACATCCTTTTGATCAATGGAGAACTTGGAAAAAGATAAGTCACATTGCATGCTTTCACCCATCGAAGCACTCCAATTCCTTGATAGCAACATTCCATAGGTGGGTGGGATATCCACCACCATAACACTCATATGCAACTCCTTGTCTAGGAATGTCGCTAACTTGTATGGAACACTATTTATAA
This sequence comes from Sequoiadendron giganteum, assembly GCA_007115665.2. Lineage (NCBI taxonomy): Eukaryota > Viridiplantae > Streptophyta > Pinopsida > Cupressales > Cupressaceae > Sequoiadendron > Sequoiadendron giganteum. The sequence continues at coordinate 185,277,121 of CM021101.1, read as the reverse complement.
TCCCTATGACAAGCACTTCTCTAGAATCCATTGCATAGAATTTTCCATAATTACTATCAACCTTTAAACCCATTGCATGCATTATTTTCATTGGCATCACATTATTGGATGCCCCAAAGTCAATCATACAATTTCTTAACAACTTCCCATTAATGATCAAACTCAAGAAGAAGGGATTTACATGGTTGGGATGAGCTGTGATAGTAGTTCCCAAATAAATTTAAGGGTTTTTAGCATTTTCCTCTTCAACAATGCACTTCTACTCTTGATCCTTACTTGAATCTTTTTGATCTTGCATCACCTTCCCCTTCCTATTGGTGGGGATGCTATTTATAAGTGCAATAGTCTTATCTTTTTGTTCCTCTATCTGCACCATCTCTAGAAAATGGATAGTGACTTTGACTTGGGAGAGCACTTGAAACATATCCATAGATGTATACTTTGGTAGTTCAGGGAAAACCATGACCTTAGATGTTACCTTCTCATCCCCTTTCAGAAACTTATTAGGGTTAGATTTCAGATCCTTGACCTTGGTATTTTGGGAGGAAACATCACCATTTGTCTTGGCTTTGTCCACTTTCTTTGCCTAGATCCTAGCCTCCTTAGGTTTTGGAATTACCTTATTTGCATCTACTTTGACAGCCACGCCCCCTATATCCTTATCTTTGATAAAAAAACTACAGGGCTTACCTAAGTCACTAGGGACAACTCTATTTCTCAACTATATATTGTTCTTCTCCCTAGCAACCAAAGAAACTATGTATTTCTCAATATCCTCATTAGAAGGTCTTCTTAAAACAGTATTATCTATTTTAAACTCATTCACAAAATAGTCATCATCGTCTTCTACATTCACAAATACCTATTCATGATGCACATCATTTTGTAACCTCTGCATGTCAACATCTCCCCCACATGGCTCATCATCTAAAGAATAATCATCACAAGCAAAATCAGGTGGAGCCAACAATAGATTAGTCATTGTATCCTGATCATTTAGAGATTGAATCTCTCCCTAGTCATCTTGGGACTCTTCTACTACCTGTGCCACTGCACATTGTTGTGATGAATGAGGCATCCCACATGTCTCACATCATGGTAGATTTTTTGTCACATTTTTGGAATGCTTCTACAAGGGATCAGGTGGGATTTGAGCATTCCTTTGATTTCCTTGTACTGGCTTCCAATTGTTCTAGTTAGTATGATATGGATAATCTTGTAGCCTAGGAGGTCTCTCATTCCTTTGGAAATGAGGTTTATCATTTTTAGCTTGATTCTGTAATAGGCTAAGAACCTGATCTATCTTTTCATTAGAGGCCACAACCTTACTAGCCTTGTCAGCCTCTTTTCTTGTATTTTTGGAAGCTTTAGGATCTTCCATTCTTCCCACTTTTCCAAAAGCCCTTCTGTTGTTCTTAATATTAACTGCCATCTTGTAGGCTTCTCTCAGAAATTGAGGGTTCTTGTCTCTAAGCACATAACACATTTTAGAATCATAAGAATTACATTACACCACTAAACAAGCACTTTCATTCAGTCTTAGGTAAGCAAGGACCTTGAGCATGGCCTTCAGAAACCTCACATTGAACTCAGTAGCCATTTCATTATGCCCTTTGGTGATGTTAAATCATTCAATCTAAATCTAGGATCACTTTGATGCCCATACTGCTCTCTGAACAATCTATAGAAGGCTTCTTTAGAGTCAATAATTGAATCAAGCAACCCTTTGTACCAATCTTGGGCATCTTCTATCAAGGACTGCATTAAGTACTTCATTGCCACATCATCATCCCACAACTCAAAATATTCAACAAAACTCTAAAAAGCTTTCAAGTAGTCTTCCACACTAAAAGAATTATTACCAATGAACTTATGAAGATGCTTTCATTAATTATTAGGGACCAGATTTGGATACCCCCTAACATTGTCAAAACAAAGCTTTCTATATCTATCAATCTGGGGTGGCCCCCTGACATGTCTATATCTATGGGTATCCCTTTGTTCATCATCCTCCTTACCATTTAATTGATGTCCCCTCTTGTCCTTTTCGCTTCCACTATTATTTCCCTTCTTATTACTGCTTCATCCCTCATCCCTTGAGTAGGATCTATTATTCTTATGGCCACCTCCACCTCCACCACCTTGAACACCACCACCACCCCCTTTTGGAGTCTATTTTTTAGAATTCTTATTTTGTGACCAATTTCATTTTGTCCTGAGCCTGATGCTTCACCAGTGGGTGTAGACATTTTAAGGAAATCTATCTTTCTTGCTACCTCTGCATTTGAAGATTATATCACTTATTTCCTTAATTCCTCCTGCAATTGATCATTTATCAATTGTAACTACAATATCTTAGGATTTGGGGGTAAGTCTAATGGCTCGGGGTCATATTTAACTCCCTTATCAGCAAAAGTGTTGGTTATGGGGTTGAAGGAATTGTAAGAAGTATTCTTAAATTGTTCCATGGGGGCTTTCCCATGATCTGCAAAGGACATTTTCTTGGGTATAGTAGGCCGATCAGAGGTTTTAGTAGCTGGGATAGAAGAGGTATATGTGGTTGCAGCAGAGGTCCCCATGGAAATTTTTACTTTAGGAATATCATAGGCCCTTTCAGCAGCTGCATTAGCAACATTTTCCTCAAAGGATTTTTCCTTAGCAACCTCTTCTCTCATCATTTCTACCCTTTCCTTCTAAGCATTTCTCTCGAGTTGCTTGGCCTAGACTCTTTCCAAAGTCTCTTTTCTTTTCTCTTCCTATTATCTTATGCTTCCTACCACCTCTTCTCCTCTTCAATCCAAGCTTGCATATCCTTATTGATATCATCTTCATTTTCAAGGATATCTCCTGCCTCACTTAGGGCAGGAGTGTAGTAAGGTTGATCTTCCTAATCTTCATCTTGAGCAATAGGCACTTCCTCATCAGGAGATGCTCCTCTTGGTTTAAAGTTATGTCCACTGAAAATAGACATAGCACTAGGTGTCATAGCCTTTGAAAACTGTTTGTCTTGTTCCCAGAAACCTCACCTGTATTCTTCTCTAGATATACTATATTCAGTATCAAGGACCTTCTCAACAAAAAAGCTTCCATGATCCACATTTGAGACAACAATTTATTATGAATTCTCATTGATAGTAGAACTATTTAATTTAGCATTTAAAGTTGGAGATGAGATAGCAGGGGATATAATTGACTTACCCAGTGTATTTTTTACTTTCACCCACTAATTATCTTTTCCAGGTTTGAGTTCTAGCAGTGGCTTCAGGTTCTTCTTTGAATAGCTCCTAGTCTTCTTCATGATTCTTGGTGCATGAGGATCCTTCTTTGCATGTTGCCTTTGAGAATATCTATTTATACTAGTGTTTGAGAAATTAGAGTCGCCACCCAAGATGTTGGGAAATAGGAAGTGATTGCACTTCAGTTTTGCACTTGTGACCTTTGACAAGATCCTAAACATAACCTGACAAACCAACACAAAATAGACTAGGAAATGACTCATGTACTAAACATGACAAATATAACAAAAAGTTCACTCAATTATTCTCCCATAATGAAGAAAACTATAATATTTGACTCTGACTATACCAGATTTCCACTAGAGACTTTGAATATTATAGAACCCCAGTAGAGTCGTCAATTTGTTGGTGTTTTTTTTTAAACCCAAGCCGATTCCTCCAAACTTCTATGAATTTACCAAATTCAATAATAAAAGCATAAGAAATGATTGGCCAACTTAACAAGAGCAAGCAATAATGCTTATTCTCCTAAACTTCAGACTCTGAAAAACCTAGGAGGGTGATCCCACAATGTGTTCCTTACAAATAACTAAACAATCTCAAATACACATTTCATAATAACAGATAAATTCCCCATCAACACTGAGTAGATGAAATCCTTCAATAAATTAGCAATTCCTTCAAAGATCTGACCCCAAATAGTATGGAATCATAAATACAATAAAGATAAGTTGATATGAAGGTTATTTGAGTAAATGTTCTAAAATAAAATACCACAAATATGAGAAATACGACCACTACTTTAGTATCAGTGCTATATCCAAAAGCACGGAGTCAAATGAGAAAGAGCTGAACTACAAGGAAAATTTCATCTTAAACAGATGTGATCTATATGAATTACATTATAATTCATGTATCTGTACCAAAAATCTATTACTACTTATGAATCTAGCTGCCAACCTGCACGAACTTACACAATAACTAAAGCATTTAACAGATCCTTTGAACCATAGCCACCCTTAAAGTATAATTCAGAGTAAAGAACAATGAAAATCAATGAAACTAGTCTTTGACCAATATTTCATTAATAATTCATGCAAGATATCACAATTGGAGAGAAAATAGACTCAAGAGATTTTCATATTCAACATAAACATGCCTAAGAACCCCATAATTGACGAAATTCTTTTATCTGGCTCTAAACCTTAAAACATGGATTCAATATTCATACTATTTGTATTACAAAATTTTACTCTCTCAAATCTCAGATTCAACAAAAGACCTAGTACCTCGGCCCAGAATTCCCTTTTATAGAATAAGGGAGCAAAACAAGCTTCAGACCGGAACATACACATGTCCACATTTGATTGGACTGTAATCCCCCTATACAGTTATATTTGCATCTTTCAATTGGAGGGAATACACATAAGACAAAGGTAATCATTAATTATTTTGGAGAAGAAAACCCACCTTCCAAAAGGCAACTCGTTCACATCAAAGGCACCTTTAACCATTGTAGCACTTTATTCCACCTCAACAACCATTCGCATCAACAACTTGCACCTAGAGCTGCAAGAAGTATGTGTATATTCAAATGTAACTTCTGAGGCCAAACCTATATTATACTTGACCAAGTCACATTTCTCAACCCTAGTGCTCATATTTCAAACTCATCAGTGAATACCATTTTCCACAATTCAAATTCTTCCCTAGATGGCCACTTGAAAACAATAACCTGATTAATTTTATCTCTATATGGTGCATATTTCACCATCACTGAAGTAGCCTCCTTATCAAAATATTCTAAGAAACTAATACCAAAAGATAGTTTCTCAAGTGTATTCTCCAACATACCAATATCATCATTCTTGCATATTTCATATGTTTGAGTTATCATGATATTTTTCATTTTGTCCTTCCAAACCTACAATGGCTTCACTTCATCATTATTAAGCTGGATCTCTGGTAATGTAGTTAGGTCTACTTCATCATACTTATCCTTTAATTACTTGATCCTCAATTCCATAGGAGCAACATATCCTTGGAAATTTTTCTCCACAATTCCCTTAACAAATTGATAAGTTGGCTTAACCATGGGATACTTATCCTTCTGATTATTTGCTCCCACTACCATGAACTTTAATTGCTCAACTTTGGGACTCCATCTAACCAGCAGTGGGGTGGCCAACTATTTATCCCTTGGGAACATTTTCATTTCTTGCAACATCAAAACATAACTTGCATGGATACTATTTAATTTTCCTTGGTTTTTCTTGTTCAAGTGTCTCAATACAGTATCTACAATTACTGAATTTCTTTTCAACATTGATTTAAGGACTTTCCTTATGAAGAAGGTTGAGGTTGCTCTACTGGTGGGTCATAAATAGTGTGTCTAGAGCTAGCTTGTTCTTGAGACTTCAATTTATCCATTTGTTGATTCAGTAATGCCAACTCAGTTTTTAGCTCTGCAACCTTTTGTTGACTCCTATTATATTCAAGAATGAGGTTATTACACTGGCCCCTCAGAGTGTATCATTCCTTGGTCAAATCCTCAATAGTTTCCCTAGTAAATTTGGCAACATTTATTCCCATATTTGTTGCCTCCAATGTTGGAGTATCAACAACTCTTCTCACAACAAAGTGATTGCTGAAATCAACTGGCTCTGCAACTATTGGCTTTCTAGATCTAGTAGACAATGAAAAAATTGCCAAGGTATCCCACTCTTCACTAAAATTTGAACCCTTAAGTGTCAATGTAGCTTCCTCTTCAATTTGGAGAAATGGCCTATTGGCCCTTCTTATTGTATCGAAAACCATAGCATCTGCTATATCCCATTCTGGGAGAAATAGTACTCCACCCTTTTAGACAAATTCCCTACCTTGCTATGGTGTTATTTTGTTGACATTATCCCTCATTTGCAGCGTGACATTGGATTGAATGACCTTCTCTGAAAGCTCTAGATGTAAACTTCTTTCTTGAGCTATCTTCTCAACATACAGTGGAACATGTGCTCTCCATACAAAATCCTTAAATGCATTTGTCCTGATAAAAGAGTCATCCCTCATGAATTTTCTACAGGCCTCCACTCTAATATGATCAGTATTAGTTATTCCCCTTATTTCATCTTTCCCAAGCCTCAAAGAAACTGCTCCAGAACTTGATGGAATATCTTGTGGAAAAGATGGCATTCCTTGCAGCATATCATCAAGGGTTACCATGATCTCTTCATCATCTCTATCAGGATAATCAACCACCCATGTCTCTTCAATTTTTCATCTTTTTGGTGATGGTGGTTGTGTTGGAGAAGAGGGCCTTGGAGGGGAATCTAGATCAAAAACATTAGGCAATAATTGCCCTGAAGATGATGGCACTACTTTCTTGTGAGATATTACTCCAGACCTTTCTAAATTACCAAGAGTGGGCCTGGTTTTTTCTTCAACTGTCATTCCCTTCTTTTTGGAATATACCCTAACCTTTGTTTGAGGTTGATAAGTAGGTATTTCCTCCATTCTTACTTTAGGATCTTCTTCAATAGCCTCTGACTTTCCTTTGTCATCCACTACTCTTTCTATTTTCAGGACTCCTACCATGCTCTCAAAATTGTCAATAGCATACATAGCCCTATTCAACTCACCACTGATATTTGGCATGGGATTGTATGCAGTTTTATTTTATTGCTTCTTCATCATCTTAGTAAAAGCTATATATTTTTCTTTTATTTCCTCCTACATCTACAAATAAAAAATGTTCCTGATAATATCCTCAGGAAAATAGAAATTGTGAAAAAGATTCCAATCTTGTGCTTTTCCTTCATTTGAGAAATGAAACCCTCAGGATCATGGTTCCTAGGGCGTACAGTTTTCAACCCATAAGGCTTAAGCAATGTCCAGAAATCTTTCCATCCTCCTTTTTCCATGACAAAATCAGCAAATGTTGTATACTCAAGAATGAAGGATCCTTTCTTATGCTCTATTGGAAAATGTGTATCCTAAGCACATCCTAGTTGTCTCATGATTTCTAAAAACCCAATTCTTAGAGGCACATCCTTAGGCAAAGCATATGGGTTAACATTAATGCCATACACCCTGAAAATGGTTGTATTATAAAAAGGGATAATGTCTCCCCAATTATGTGTCAAATTTAACTCAGGTCTCCTCTCCATTGGCCTTAAGAAATCCTAAATTTCTTTTGGAATCTTAGGTGGATTATAGACCAAGGAGATTCTCAATTTGGACTCGAAAAAATTATAGAATGCCACATAATCAAAAGTATGATCATGCCTATCTAGAACTCTGGTCCAGCATTGGAAAAGCATGTCAATATCACCTTCCTTCTTTTTCAATTCCATATTCTGCCCAAAAATTACCTCGTCTTTGTATAGAAACATGTGCATCAATAAAGAATTCCATCTGAAACCAACCAGGGCTTTTCCCTCTTTAAGAGCCACCAGACACTCACGCATTTTGTCTACCAAATAACTAGCGAAATAATATACCACATTAAAACTTGGTTGTTGAATATTTATAGCTATTTACATGAGGTCAGTAGGTAAGGTAGTCTTTATACTAATACCAAGAACCTAACACAAGGAACAAACTATCTTCCTAAAATAATTGCAAAAATAGTTTATGGGAAAAGGATCCAATTCATTTTTTCCAATCACTATCTTCTTCTTATTCTTTCAAGTTCCGATGGTTGCCAAATGAGGCAATAACAAAGAAGTCCTAAATAATCCTTTAGTATTTTTGTATTCTTCTTTGAAAGCCTGAAGGTCAATGGTGACCATATCTTTATTCCATTCATGCAGATCAAAAATCTTTGTAATCTCCTCCCTAGTTATTTTTACCATTTCTACGCCAGCATATGTCTTGACAACTCTGGTTACAGGGTCATACCTCATAGCAACATCCTTTAACAAATCCACATCTAGATATACATTTGGGACCACCAGCTTGCCGAGATCCAACCTCCAAGGGTTACACACAGGAGCACACAAATTCCTATTCCCAAACCAATTTGAGAACAATTTCCATCCTATATATGGTACCTCAACATCTCAAATTGCACATTGTTTATCAGTTAACCCTTCTAGGAGATGGGGCCCATAAAAAAAATCCTTTCCCTCAATTTTTTTTGTTAGTAGATGGTTTTAGCAAATCTATGACATCTTGGGAAAAGGACCTAGTAGAGGTCTCAGAACCAGAGCTTCAAGCCTTGGGTGCCATTTGCACAAGATAGACTACAATTTGAGCTAGGGTTTTGAAATATCAAAAAAATTATAGGATGTAGCCTATGCCTTATAGCCTTGAAACAAAATACTTCACAATTCAAAAAGCTTCGGAAATTTTTTGGACAAGCTTTAAAACACTTTTAAAGCAAATGAGCCAGTACAAACTTTAAAACAAAGCAAAACAAAATTCATACTTGTCCTCAAGAAATCACAAGATTTTGAAAACATAGAACGTGGTGTATACGTTACTTACAATTTCACTTGCAAATAATTTTAATGGTAGTGATGCTAGAATTACACGAAAAATAGCTCACCTCGCTTGGTACCTAGGAATTCTTCTTCAGTGTAGAATTATGCATGAAAATATAAATTCAATGAAATTTTAGCATTAAATTATAGTGGCGTAGTCCAAACTCCACCATTACTATTCACTCACATGAGATAAAATGGCTATCATACAACACCAACTCATTTTAAATACCAATAGTTGATTTGAATCCACACAAGCAAGAAAGAGCAACTCAAATCGAGTCAATGTGGTTTGAAAATGCCACGTTCGCCCACAAAATCCTAGGCAAATGAAATTTCACCTATGAGACACCATCTCAGCACGAGTGGGTCCCACTTTGATCATCTTATACTCGGCATCAACGTTTGTGCATTAGCATTTCACACACCTCACAACATTATTTAAAAAATTGTTTGAATTGTGCGAGGTCAGTGAGGAACAACCACGATACATCATTACATGACAACCATCAATTTCAATATCCTTTGAATCAATAGGTGAATAAGGGCTGGGCCCCACGATCAGAGATGACATATGGCAACATCTCACACACCTCACAAAATTGTTTTGATGTCATTAGAAAACCTTGTGAGGCCAGTGAGGAACATTCATGATTTAACCATTCCATTTGACGGTTAGAAAACCTATGCATGCCACAATTGTTATTCATTAAAAGGGGATTGACTAGGCAGATGGGGAAATAATCCTTCAAGCATGAAAATTAGACATTAGTCTAAAGTTATAACATTTATCAACCCGAAATTTAAGAGAAAATTAAACACAGTCCCAATGAATAAAAACTGAGAGGCCAAGTTAAAAGGGGTCGGTAGCACAAATGACTAAAAGGGCTCAAACCACAACTTATGCAATCGGTAACCTATAACAATAGGTCAACACATGATTAGAATAGCCAAAGAGATCCAAAGATCAAAATATAAAGTTTTATGGCTAAAACCCAAAACTCCAAGATAGACCAGTGGTGCCAAGCACCAAGGAAATAGGAATGAGCATATTCATGGAAAAATTTAAGAGCTCCACCATGCGGGCTAGGGAAAATATCTCCAGAGCCAATTGTATTTTGTGACATGGGATATGATTCAATGATTGGCTTAGTTTTTCTTTTCCATGTGCTATTTTGAAACTCTTTGATAGCCTTGTGTTCTATAAAATGTTGAGAGTTTTTCTTTTTAATATGTTCAAAATTTGTTGAATTATGTAAACACATGATTGGAATATTCACCATTTTTATTTCTATTTCATATTTTTTGTTCTATTCTAGTTTCAAAACTTGTATGATCCATTGAAGTTTTCTAATATCAAACATAATTTTGAAAGCTATTTCCTGATATGAAATCTTATGTAGCTGATTTTTTGTTCCTATCGAAGAAGCCATTGTGTTGCACCATATTTGGGTGCATATTGACACTGTTTGGTGATAAATGATCTCTTGCTTATTTAAATTGTTGCATCATTCTATACCTAGATATGAAGCAATTTGGTGAAGTATAGAGTGTTTTTCTATTTGATTTAGTTTATTTCATGGTGTATGCATGGATAATAGCTAGGAGACACCCTTAAATTTAAGGATCTTTAATTCTTTTCTTTAAATTAGATGTTAAATATTTCTTGTAAATGCTTTGAAATGTTTGAATCCATGAGATATTCTTGCAAATCATTCGTATTCATGAATTTGTGGAGTAATAAATGTTAAATTTGTTATATCTTTATGATACTCTACTTGTTACACATTGTATTCTTAGTTGGAAGGCTAGATCCATGTTTAAGTTTCCCCCAATGATCTCTACTTGTTGCTTCTTGGGCATGGCCCATTTAAATTTTCTTGCCTTGTGTCTCCATTTTTGTAATAAGGATGCAAAGGCTTCTCCCTTGTTTTTTTTAAGGGTGTACAGTTCCTCCAAGGTTATTTTTGTGTCAATTTTGTAAGGAAAAGTGGGCTAAAAATTGATCTATTATTTCTTGAAAAAATTTGAATCCTTGGGGTAAGTGTGAGAACCACTATATGGATTTCCCTTCGAATTTTTTTGGGAAAAGATGCATTAGGTATGAATAATTGTATGAAACTTCCATGCATGAAATGTAGAACTCTCTGATATGTTCCTCGATATTTCCATATCCTTTGTATTTTTTGAGCTTTGGTATTTCAAAGTTTGTAGGAAATGATATCATTTTGATGTTTCGATTGAATGGATATGGACATAGATCTTGAACTACATATGACTTTTTGGTCTTCCTCATTTCTATGTCCTAAATTTTTTGCATTAGTGTTTGGATTTGGAAATATATTTCCAAAGGAGTATTTTTTGGTGGTGTAGCATATGTGTTGTATTATGGGATGGTAGATGAGTTATATGTTGAATTTTGGTATGGAGGTGTGTTTGTGGTGTATATGGTGTATGGAGTGTATTGTGGGTTGGATTGATATTGTGTGCTTATAGATGGTGGAGGTGGTTGTGTATTGTATGCTCCATATTAATATTGAGGTGTTGCAATTGATTGGGAATTTGTGTATTGTTGATGTTGAGGATTATATTACAAATTTTGTTGATGTTGTTGTGCATATTGTTGAACATGTTGTGCTTTCATTTTTATTTTTTTTTGAAATAGCTTGTTATTGAGAAATGGCTTATTTTTGAGAGATAATTTATTGTTGAGAAATAGTTTGTTGTTGAGAAATACTTTGTTGTTCTACAAGACTTTTTTGTTTTTGAGGAGATGGGCCTTGTTGGTGTGAAGATGGACTTTTTTTTTATTTCATGTGTTGATGATGTAAATGTTGGGGGATGTATTGATCTTTTGGAATGGCATTGTGAGAGGGTGGTTGATGTTGTTGTGACATGATGATGTTTTGACCTTGATTATGATATTACTTACTTTGGGGTTGATATTGCCAATGTTGATGTTGTGGAGGGATTTGATTTTGATTTTGGTTTTGATGTTGGGGATTTTGATGTTGTGGAACTAGATGTTGTTGAGGTACTTGATGTTTTTGAACTTGATGTTATTGAGGTACTTGATGTTATTGAACTTGATGTTGTTGAGGTACTTGATGTTGTTGATTTGTTTGATTTTATGGGATTTGAATTTGATTATTTTGAGGTTCTTGAGTACTAGGGAAATTTGTGTGTAAATTTTGTGATGGTGGATTTATCCCATAGTTTGTCATGTTGTTGTTTTTAGAATTGAATGTAGGTGGGATGGGGTTTTGAGTACCTAAATTTGTGTAATTCCCTAGATTTTGGTAGTTACCCAATTGATTTCCTTGTTGATGTGTAAGGTTTGTTGAATCTATTCCTATCATAGTAATTGTTGGTTGCCTTGGTATGTTCGATAAGGATGGTTTTGGTATTTATTGTATGACATTGTGGACTAAGGGCTCACTTTGAGGAGGAAAATTTATTGATGCTATGTTTGAAAATGATTTCTCCTTTAGTGTGTTCACATCAAAATTTGTAGCAAGTTTAGCACCACCTTGTTCAAGTTTAAGCATGTATTGATTTGGGTCAAGATTTAGCATGGTGTTTATGGTGTGAGTAAGAGTTGGATCTTGTTGCATCTATAGTAGCTCATCAAGAGTAAATTCATGAGACTTGCTAGTGATTTCTTCTATGTGAACCATTTAACCTTGGGATGGTTGAGTTGGTTCTTGAGTTTTTGTTGCAGCTGTAAAACCTTTAGGATCAAAATTGGGAATCCCTAGAATATTTTGACTACCACTTGTTGTGGTAGGTACATTTGAGCCAGTAGTATTTATTTCCATGTTCCTTTTGTGTTGGGACCTTATTGTGACCATAAAATTTGTGTCAACCCTAGGAGATGTTGGATGTGAATAACTTTATTGAAATGATGTAGTTGCCTCAAATTTCACTAATAATGTCACTTTGATAGGTTTAGGACCAATGCTGAATGATTTTGTGGATGGATGGAGGATATGAAACTTTTAGTTTTGATAAATTTTAGACTAGATCTTTAGGTGTTTTTGAGGATGGCAAAGAAATTGCAAACCTTGGAAGTAGACTCATGAATCCAAAGTAATTTTTCCCATAATGATGTTTACTAGCTCAACTAAATACTTGAAAAGAGATTTTTTTCAAGCATGAAGCCAAACTAGGTGGTAGGATTAAGATCTAAGTTCAAATGATCTATGTAAAAATGCTAATTTTCTATTTGAAATGGAATGTTTTGATGTTGAAGTTGATGGTTTGATGTTTGTATGAGTTGATCCTAATGACAACCTATAAAGTATTTTAGCAAGCTCAAAGTGATAGTAGACAATGTTTTTTTTTTTTGTTATCTTGATTGATACAAGTGAACAAATGTCTATTTTGCATTAATTTTAGATGATTTAGTGGTTTTTGACCGAAGTACAAATTTTGGAAATGTTTTTAAGTTCTTTGTTTTTAATTTTTAGACAAAGTCATTAGATTGTTTACTACAAAGGCATTGTGGTATTTGCAAAGGCAATACTGTTCAACAGAAGCATTAGACTATTAGAATAAAGGTGTCACTCCACAAATGTCTGTTTACCCTGACAAACATGTTGAGATGTGCAAAGGTGTCAGTATGCAAACAAACCTGCATTATTTTAATAAAAATAGAAGCTTCAATTTACACAAAGGAATTACACTATCTGGACAAAGGTGTTGGACTACCAAAGGATCTTTGATGCGGAATTTGACCTAGGTGCTTGAAATGTTTGATGTTGATAAAACACAGTAAACATGTAAACTAACTCAATTTGGTGTTGGAATGATTTTTGTGTGTTCTTCTTCCACAAGATCACACTAACAGATTTCATGGGTTTCCATAAAAATACACACCATAGAACACAATCCTATTTTTAGTGGTAGGTCGAGATTATCTTCTAAAAGTGGGCCCACTAATAAAATATTGCACAAAAAGTGGACAACTAGAGTATGCCAAGGGCATGTACCACCTTAACACCTCTTACCTCAGAATGAAAACATCCTTGTGAGAGGTTTTCTCACTACAACGAAGATTGGTACATAGTGAGTAACTTCACGCATTGATCCTATCACATTTCACCACTAAGAGAAGACAATCTACAAATGGACTTTAGGATTCTAAACACAAGGTTCATAGTGGAGGTACTCCTTAAACACCAATGCATACACAAAAATTATATGGAAATATAATCTCTTTGTGTTTGGAATCACCTAGGACCACATAGGAATGCTTGGCATGTACATTATTTGATAGAGCGTGTGTCACAAAAAATGTATCCTCAACATTTTTCACTCATTTGGGCCTTTCCTATGGATTTTGGCCTGATTTTACCTAGATTTTATGTTGTAATGTGGCCAACACATTCACATTAGTCCTTGAATGCTTGAAAATCAATAAAAACCTCATGATTTCTTACAAAGGTGTTTTGAAGTGTTGTAACCCACTTTCACACTTTTCTAGGACCTTTCTATTATAATTCACCTAAACAACCTCTTTTTAACCCTTTCCAAGCCTTATTTCAAAGTGTTGTAAGGAGTTGTAACAAACTCACACTTTCCTAGGCTTGTCATCAATAAATTGACCCTTTCTTATGTCAAAATAGCCTCATTATGTACTTATAGGCCCTACTTAAGTGTTCTTGGGAAGACAATCTCGTTAAAAAACATTAATCGCACTTTGATTCCCGACAATTAGAAAATTTTCCCTAGTGGGACCAAGTCACCACCTTGGGTGACTTAGTCCAACCAGGCTTAAAAATCAAAATTATTCTAAATTTCTAGCAGGATATTGTCTTCTAAACCCTAAGGTCGGCCTGTGATGAGGTATTTTTGGGAAATTAGGGTAAATCATGTATAAATAAAGGGTTTTTCCCCCCATTTTCTCTCTCCTACTACTTTTGAATCAAGAAATCAAGCAATCAAGCAATCTACAAGCATTCAAGCACTCTAAGAACTTTAAGAATTCATCCATTGAAGGTGATTACTTGTATATCTTCATACTTCTCCATCAAGGGTTTGGTGAGTTGTGGCATTTTCATGTTGTTTAATCATCTTTCCCTTTACATTTCATTTCATCTTTTAGGGTTTGATTACCAAAATGGGGTTTGACTAAGATAAACCCCTATTCTCTAACCCTAACCCTTTTCCCCCTCTTTGCATGTGTGTTTTGCAAGTTTTGTATGCATATTTTTCAAAGAGAAAGTTGTTAAAAGGTGTCAACATCCCATCACCATCATTCAAAGTCAACTAACCCTAAAAGGAGCTTGAAGATAACCTACAGGTCAAAATCTGAAGATTCGAATCTGGATCTCAGTCAGGAGTAGAAGTACAAGCTGATAGCTACATATTCCAATCTTGAGATTCCTGAAAGTCACAGGTGGACTAAGTCTCCATCATTGGTGAATTAGTCCCATTGTCAAGCCTAAAAAATAGTTTTTAAAGATTTGGATACCTATTTCCCTGAAACCTGTTCCGATAGAGTCTCCCCGAAGCAGGACTAAGTCACCCTACTTGGCGTAAGTGTCCCAGTGGCATTCAATAGTAGAATCTAGAAGATTATAGAGCTCCTCAACATCACACTTTAGTTTCCAAGTGCACCACTTATGTTCCATTAAGTTTTGTTACAATTCACATATGTTTTTAGGTCATTTTACATAGTGTTTTCAATACTTTTGCATTACAATAGTTTGTATTTAATAGATAGTTTCTTTCATTAGTTTTCAACATTTAGACACATTCCAATCACACATTTAATACTTAATCTTGAATGAACCTCCCAGATTTTAGGTGTGAAAGAACTCTCTCCTTTTAGGTGAAAACCCTAGAAGTGTTAGAGAACCCTCTTTTTCCTCCTAAAATTTGTGGTTCATTTTGGTGAACCCAACTTTAGAGCACTTTCTTAAAGTTTCTTATTTCAAGTGCATTTGCATCCTAGGAAAATCTTGCATCAACATTGCATTAGGGTTTTGCATTGTTTTTCATTCTAGCGTTTTTAAAATTGCATTAGTGAAAAGCTCATATTGCTTGCATTTTTGCATTGCATTTTCATTGGAAATTTCAAAAACTCTACATTTTCATTTTGTATCTACATTTGAAAAGCCTAAAAATTATAAAAACCATTTAAAAATTTTGAAGGGTATGTGGAGGATCATAATGGAAAAAATAGGCCCTTGAGTAGCAATAGAATTCAGAAAATCAGAGTTAGGCAATTTGACGTAAAACTTTGAATAAGTTATCTATATTATTTCAAAAATATGAAAGAATAGAATCTTTAGTAAATTGAATGTAGTTTCTAAACTACAAGGTTTTTTTTTTTCTTAAATCTATTTGGTGAAAATTTGAAATTTCAATGCAGTGGTACTTAAATTTCAGGGAAAAAATAAGAAGTAGGTGTCTGTCTAACCACTCTAACCACAATAAAATGATAATATTTGTTAATAAGATTTTAGATATAAGTAGAGGACTCATGTCCCGAAGTAATGCATATTTTTTTGTAATTTTTTTCCAAGTAAATAATTAATTATGAATTTTTATTACAACTTTTAAAATATAAAAACTCGTATGTCTGACCACCTTAACTTGGTCAAAACTTCATGAAATTCAATTCTTTTTTTTTTAATCCTATATTATGTGAAGCATAGGATGTGACTCATGTTTTGGATTCAAAAAATGTGATACCGTTTGAAAGATGTAGATTTTTTTCAATCAACCTATCAATCAACAATTTAGTTGTAATTCAAATAGAAAATGAATAATAATTCTTTATTAAATTCAAAGTAAACAATAATTTATATTGGTGGAAAGTTGAGAATCTCCTTTAAAAACACTTTTCGTTTCATCAATTTTGGGTAAAAAAAAATTCGTCAGCAACATGGGCCATCATATCACTTAGATATCGCCACTTTTTGGCCCATCATGATCCTGCACATACCCTGAAACTTGCTAAAAAAATCACTTTTGGGACTAATTTTCCACACTGGACGACTTAGTCCACCTGCACATTTTGCACTGTAATTTCTGGCATTTCCAGAGCATTGATTTCATTTTTGTTTTTTGTCATTGCCTTTATGTTTCTATTTCTAGATTTTCTATTTTATTTGATTTCTTGTAATTAGTTTGCTTTCATTATGGCTATGTCTTTCAAAAAAAATTGGATGTCCTTCAAATCCTTAGTTGACATGTCAAGTTGTGCCTTTGGCACAAATCCTAATGACCTTGAACCCACTCCTACTCAATCAACTCCTAATGCATGTCATCCTCGTGATGTTGACATCATTGGAGATGATGATGCTAGCATGAATAGATTCCTTAATTATTTCCTTGACAACATTGAAGCTAATGCATCCTTTTATCCCTCCATGAAACCTTGAGACCTTCCTACCATCTCACCCTTTGAGACATTTGGTTACCTACATCTTGAAATACATAACAAACCTAAGTTTCCTATCCTAGCTGGACCTACTTCTTCTAAACAAGCACCCATTCGACCATTTTATGATAATCAAGTGACAAATACTCCAATCAACCTTGAACAAACCTATGGCAAAGGTTTTACCATTTTCAAAAAACAAGGAGGTAACACAAAACCTGAACATAAAATACATCAATTTTATGAGAAAATATCACCTGATGAAACTACCAAGGGGATAGGCTATCAAGATCTCCCTCACAACCACATGCCTCCTCGAGAATATCTCTAGCTTCGTGATGATGGCACGGTGATCTTTTCTTCCCCTCCTGACCTGAATTTTCTTCTTCCTAAATAACACTCACCATCTCATAAAGATAACAAAGACAACAATAAGATCATATTAGGACCTCCCACCCTAATATCCTCTCATAAAGTTGGAGAATCTAGTGGATGCAAGAGGCCTTACAAGTTATAGAAACTCAAGTTTCCTCTTTTCCCACCACCTGAATGTGAGAGGAAATTGCAAATACTCCTAAACATAGAACTCATTATATTTCCACCTTGGAATAGGCTAGTGATATGTCCTAAAGATGCTAATATTTCACATTGTGCATATCATCATGTTCTTGGACATAGAAGCGATGAGTGTCGTCACTTGAGAGAAATATAGAGCAAGTATCATTTCGATGGCAATAACTACTACCCTCTCAACCCATAAACTAATATCACACACCCTATCATGTAATGGTTGTATAACATTCTCTTCTCACTATTACACGATCCTTCCCATCACCTAACTCGACTCATTCTTTCCTTGCACTCAATGGGGAAAGAAATTTCTAGCCTTGCCCTAGTAATGCATTTGTCCTTGTCCCTTAGTTGTGTTATTCACCTCCTGCACTTTATACTGAACAAGATTGGGAGGTGGATAACTTGTTAGATGGTTGAATTTCATTTTCCTTACTAGCATTTTGGCATTTTCTTTTTCTTTTGTGTATGTGTGTAATGTGTTCCCTCGTATTTTTTTTTAATGTTCCCTCTCTTTGTGACATTCTTCTATTTGTTCCTTCATTCTTCTATGTCATGCATTTCTTTCACTTTTTCCCCTTTTCTCTTTTTCCCTTTCTTTTGGGGGATGATGAAAGGCATTGAGACTGAAATGTCCCTTTCATGTTGACCCAAAAGGCTCTTTTTTCTTTTTCTTTCTCTTTTTTCTTTTTGCCTTCCTTTTGGGGATGATGCAAGGCATTGAGACCGAAATGTCCCTTTCATGTTGACCCAAAAGGATCTTTTTCTTTGTCTTTTTATTTTGGCTTTTGTTGTCCTTTTGGGGACGATGCAAAGCATCGAGACACCGTATGTCTCTTCCATGTTAACCCAAAATGACTCTTTCTTTCTTTTTTCTTTTTTTCACTCTCTTTGTATCATTCTTCTAGTTCTATGTATTTGGGGGATGATGACAATTCTGAACTCTCTAAACAAGCATTGCAGCAATGAACATATCGACCCCAAATCCATAGATCCCTTATGTGTTTTGTGTTTTTCTTTTTGGGGGAAATCCCTTCCCTTTTCTTTTTTCTTTTTCCTTCGCATGACACAACCTTACTCAAAAACATATGACTTGATATAGCGGCTTCCCAAGTTGGCTCTCATGTATTTTCTTTCTTTTTGCATTTTCATTTTGCTACTTTTAATTAATTGCTCATAGTATGGTGTTTAGAAATTCCTATAAAGTGGGGGCATACATTGGCATTATTTCTTTTTCACTTTTTATTGTTATTCATTCTTAGTGCATCCTTATTATTTCATACGATGCGCTTGTCACTTTGTTGATGATATTGGATGTACTATCCTTCATGAATATGATCCATCTTATCATATTGCATTCCTCTTGGTGGCCTGATGTGACACACTACATCCCCTAAGTTGTGAATTTTCTATTCTTTGATTGGTCCTCTATTGGAGACATTAGACACAATGTTCCCTAAGTTAAAGACCTCGCATGAACTAAGCAAGACTCTTTTGAAAATCTTTTGCATTTTACACTTTTGCATTTGTTATATAGCCACCTTGCATAGCACAACCTGCATGCATGTGGTGCCATCTTGTTTGTTCATGAGCTCCAAGCATACGAAGCTTTTCTTATCTCATGAAGCTCAAAAACTTTGTCTTTTGTGGCACCTTATCAAAGTTATCAAGAGGTATAACTTTGATATGGTTAAGTAGGAATCCCAACTAGTGTCATGAATTTTCCCATAGCCACCTCTATGTGTGTGAGTGCATTCCAATCACGAGTGTATGTTTCTCACCTATTTGGCCTTCTCACCCAATAGAAAGCCAAAAGTTACATTGCCTCAGAGTGAGTACACATTCCTTCTGAATAAACAACCTAGATCTGATCCACAACTAGCTAGACAAACAGTTGAAGCTTGATTTAAATTTTTCTTCCCTTTCTTCTCATTCCTTCACATCACTTTCTTGTATGATATTTTGTGCTGCTTTTTGATTTTCCATGGGATCTTGATCTTGGGGGCTTCATCATCCCTCTTGATTATTGTTGTCTCATCTTGCTAACATGAGTACATTTGGATCCCTCTCAATATGCATGTCTTGGTTACTTTAGTGTGAGTTTGAAGCAAGTTCATCCTCTCACTAAAAAGTGGGGGCTAAATGTGTCACAAAAAAAGTATCCTTGAAATTTTTCACTCATTTGTGCCTTTCCTATGGATTTTGGCCTAATTTCGCTTAGATTTAATGTTGTAATGTGGCCAACACATTCACATTAGGCCTTGAACACTTGAAAATCAATAAAAACCTAATGATGTATTACAAAGGTGTTGTGAAGTGTTGTAACACACTTTCACACTTTTCTAGGACCTTTCTATTATAATTCACCTAAACAACCTCTTTTTAACCCTTTACAAGCCTTATTTCAAAATGTTGTAAGGAGTTGTAACAACCTCTCACACTTTCCTAGGCTTGTCATCAATAATTAACCCTTTCTTATGTTAAAATGTCCCCATTATGCACTTATAGGCCCTACTTAAGTGTGTTTTAGAAGATAATCCCATTAAACAACATTAATAACACTTTAATTCTCGACAATTAGCAAATTTTCCCTAGTGGGACCAAATCGCCACCTTGGGCGACTTAGTCCAATCAGGCTTAAAAATCAAAATTATTCCAAATTTTCAGTGGGATACTATCTTCTAAACCTTAAGGTCAACTTGACATGATGAGTTATTTTTGGGAAATTAGGGTAAATCATGTATAAATAAATTGTTTTCCCCTCATTTTCACTCTCCTACTACTTCTCAACCAAGCAATCAAGCAATCTACAAGCATTCAAGCACTCTAAGTACTTCAAGCATTCATCCATTGGAGGTGATAACTTGTATATCTTTAGAATTATCCATCAAGGGTTTGGTGAGTTGTGGCATTTACACAAGTTTTTCAACCATCTTTCCCTTTACATTTCATTTCATTTTCTAAGGTTTGATTACCAAAATGGGATTTGACTAAGGCAAACCCCTATTCTCTAACCCTAACCCTTTTTCCTCTCTTTGCATGTGTGTTTTGCAAGTTTTGTATGCATATTTGTCAAAAATAAAGGTGCTTAAAGGTGTCAACATCCCACCAACATCATTCAAAGTCAACTAACCCTAAAAGGAGCTTGAAGACAACCTATCGGTCAAAATCTAAAGATTCGAATCTCGATCTTTTACAAGAGTAGAAGTACACGTTGATAGCTACAGATTCTAATCACAAGATTCTCAAAAGTCACAGGTGGACTAAGTCACCATAATTGGTGAATTAGTCCCACTGTCAGGCTGAAAAGTAGTTTTTACAGATCTAGATACCTATTTCCCTAAAACCTATTCTGACAAAGTCTCCCTAAAGCAGGACTAAGTCACCTAGATTGGCGTAAGTGTCCTAGTGGTCATCAAAAATAGAATTTGGAAGATTCCAGAGCTCCTCAACATCACACTTCAGTTTCGAAGTGAACCACTTTTGTTCCATTAATTTCTATTACAATTTGCATACATTTTTAGGTCATTTTACATAGTGTTTTTAAAACTTTTGCATTACAATAGTTTTCATTCAATAGATAGTTTATTTCATTAGTTTGCAGCATTTAGACACATTCCAATCACACACATCACACATTTAATACTTAATCTTGAATGAACCTCCAATATTTTATGTGTGAAAGAACTCTCTCCTTTTAGGTGAAAACCCTAGAAGTGTTAGAGAACCTTCTTTTTCCTCCTAAAATTTGTGGTTTAGAGCTATAGCTTTTTCTCTTGCCCTTTACATAGCCTGTCAAAAAGAAGCATGATTGAAGTAAAACCTTAGGGTGATGAAATTCCTAAGCAGGCCTCCTATAAATAAAGAAAGGATTCATGTTGCTATTTATCATCACCCTTGAGATCACATGAAGTGTAAGGGGAGTGGATATGTAGACAACTCCTTCCATTTAAAAAGAAAAAAATGAAAACTAGAAATATTTCTCATCACCCAAGTTCACATGAAGTGCAAGGGGAGAGGATATATATTTCTAGCTTACTAAGCATGATAAACAAAGCACACATGTTGATTTTAGAAACACCAAAGATTGAAATGTGTGGTTCATTTTTAAACCCAAATCGAAAGTGTGCAAGTATTTTTGTTCAATTTTAATTCACCAAATGTTAATTTTCAATTTGTTTTATTCAATTTTAGAGAACCAAGGGACAATGAATTCATTTTAAAGCACTAAATGTAAATGTTCAAGTTCTAGAATTCTTGCAAAATCTACAAAATAAATGTCAGTACTTCAATTTGAATCTTTTCCCTATGATTTCCAAATTCCTACAAATAATTAGCCTCAGAAAAAGTAGAAAAGAATAAGCATCATATTGTTAAGGTTAGTTAAAAACTAGTTTGAAATAAAATTGAACCCTAAAAATTGAATCTATAGCTATACTTTCTAGACAAAAGCATCGCTCTATCAGATAGAGGTGTCAGGTTTTCTTCCTAAAAAATGTGTCACTCCTTTGTAGAGGCACCACCCTTCTACAAATGCATCAGTTTGTACCTACAATAAAACATAAAAGAAGCTAGAAACAGAGGCATCGGGATATTGAAAAAGTGTCATCCTTTGACTTGTAAAGGCATCACATTTTGAAAAATTATCACCCTATTACTTGCAAAGGAATTGCACTACTCGTATCACCTACAATGGCTGAAAAAACTTAAGAAAAAAATAATATAGGGACGTGGGTCCCATTAAGTGTGCCAAAATATAAGTATAATGAATTTAATTTATCAAAGACAATGAAATAAAGCAATTAAAAATGAAATTGGTTAACTAAAGGCAACACTCCAATGAAATTAGTCTAACAACACTAGAAAAGATTCAATTAACATCAAATGAACATAATTAATTGTGTAAAACTAAAATCCCACTATGGATTGAGTGCAAATTGGAGTGGTATGGGATGTTGATTGCTCAATTTTCCTAATCCATGTTGATGCAAAATCTTAGGTTGATTGATGAATGAGGAATAATTCACAAATGCTCTCAAAAAGCTCAAAGGTGAGTGATAAATCTAGTATAGGGAGTTTGCATAAGGATTGTGAATATCATTTGATGTAAAATGCTTGGATTTTATATATTTTTGAAATTATAATCAATTGTGAGGAATCAAAATGCTAATCAATGGAGGAAATTGAATTGAGGATATAAGTGTGGATCGAGAAATGGATCAAGGGTCAATAATCCTTGAAGAAATGGATAAAATATTTAATCAAGGGTCCATGATTCATGAGGATTCAACAAATCCATTAATTTAGGAAAGATGTTAGAGATATTATTCATGTGGAGGGAAAAATTTGAATTTGAAAAGGGAATATTCTTTATGCAAGTTAGAGGATTGGAGGAATAAATAGTTAATTAAACAATTTAGAAAATCATTTAATTGTGAAAGTTGAGGAATTAGGATATTTAATTAAACAATTAGGAATTATCTAACCAAAGAGGAATAATGATATTTAATTAAATAATTAACATTATTCAATTAATCAAAAGAGAAGAAAATTAGCATGAAGGTGATGAATTAATCAAATAAAATTATATTCGATTAATAGGACAAGAAGGTGAATTTAACTAAATAATTCAAGTACATTATTTAATCAAATGGAAAAATATGATGAATCATATAAGATAAAATCATGTTAGTAGGTGAAATCTAAGTGTGTGATATAATCAAGACATTTTCAGGTGTCTACACTTTGTTATTTGAAACTGTAACCTTTTCTACATTCATGTGTTTTTGCTTTATTTTGCATATGATTTTTTAGTTGTAACAACTATCATACATATTATAATTTTGTTTCTTCTCTTTCTTGTACTACATTGTGACTCATGGTTTCAATGGACTTGTCATAACTCTCTCTTTTCAACATTATGGGGTATCATATCATTGATGTTAATGCTTCATTAGTTTCAATTTGGTGTGAGTTATGTATCTCATTTTTTTCCTATTTACCAAGTGTATGCAATGACTAGTTATCTATGAATTTTAATAAGATGGAACACATACCATATAGACACTCTTTAATTCTTAATTATGGAGGTGAATTTCCATACTTAGTTGTTTAGTATTCCTGAGACTATTAACACCTATATTTTTTACTTTTAGTATACTTTGCATTGACTGAGTAGTGTCATTGGGGCCACCCATGCAAATTGATGTGTCATATATATCTTCAACTATCAATTTTTCCCTTGGCTATACATCTTATCATTATTTGAGTAGTGTTGTTAGAGTCATGTAAGGTATGTACAGGATCATGATGGGCCAAAACGTGGCGATATGTAAGCCATATGATGGTCCATGTGGCTGAAGACTTTTTTTTACCCAAAATTGATGAAACAAAAAGGGTTTTTAGAGGAGATTCTCAGCTTTCCACCAATATAAATTATGCTTTACTCTGAATTTAATAAATAATTATTATTCATTTTCTATTAGAATTATGAATAAAGTCCTGATTGATAGGCTGATTGAATAACATCAATAACTTTCAAATGGTATCACATTTTTTGAATCTGAAACATGCATCACATTATATGCTTTGCATACTATAGGATTAAAAAATAAAAAATTGAATTTCATGAATTTTTGACCAAGATAAGGTGGTTAGACAAACGAGCTTTTATATTTTTTAAAAGTTGTAATAAAAAAATCATAATTAATTATTTACTTGGAAACAAATTATAAAAAAATATGCATCACATCGGGACATGAGTCCTCTACTTATACCTAAAAGCTTATAAAAAAATATTATCATTTTATTGTGGTTAGGGTGGTCAGACAGACACCTACTTCTTATTTTTACCCTGAAATTTAAATACTACTACATTGAAATTTCAAATTTTCACCAAATAGATTTTATTTTTTTAAATAAAAGTCTACTAGTTTAGAAACTACATTCAATTTTCTACAAATTCTATTTTTACATTTTTTTAAAATAATATAGATAACTTATTCAAATTTTTACGTCAAGTTGTCTAACTCTAATTTTTTGTCTTTTTATTGCCAATTAAGGGCCTGTTTTTTCATGATGATCCTACACATAAATGCATATTTTTATCTTTTTGATATTGATCTTAATCCTAACTTCAAGGGAGGATCTTCAGTTTCAACACTATAATAGTCATTTTTCAACAATTTTTATAGCTTCTTCATGTTGTAGTGATGTTCTTCACGTTTTCCTTCATATACCTACTCTTTTTGGAACTTTTTTTGGAGACTTCTTAGTCCTTCATATGTTTTTTATCCCACTTAAGAGAATATCTATTGTATTTGTGATGGAAGTTGTCCTTGGGGGTTCATCTTGAATCCTCCTTGACTTTTTCATATCTTTCTCTCTTTTGGAGAGGATTTTTTCCCATGAGGTTTTTCCTTTTCTCTGGTTGTGAGAATTTTTTTTTTCATTTGTGCATGGGCACTCATTAGGACTTATTGTCATGGCCTATTTTTTCTTTTTATAATGCATTAATTTAGCTTCTCCCTAAGTTACACTTAAGGGATGTGTTATAATAAAAATATAATTAACTAATAAAATAATTTATTATTAGTTCCCTTTTTAACCTAACATACTTATGCTTACTTAAACATACTTAAGCTTACTTAGGTCATGTGTTTTCAATCTCAACTCATAGGATTAAGACACATGTCATGATATGATTTAATCCACACATAGGTTTTCACTTATGATTTATTTATCCATTATCAATGTTAATTTATTATATATTGTGGTATTCATTATTTTTAAGATCAATATAATTCTCAAGGCTTTCATAGTAAATTTATTTTTTTTTCTCTTTTTTGTGATAAGTGTTTGATTGTAAGTGATCTCTAAGAGTTGTAGGGTTGAATCATCAATTCCAAAAATCAATCAATAAAATCAACCAATTTGAAACCTTTGACACTTGTAGTAACATTAATCAACAATCCCCTATCATCTTCAATCCACCACCATCTCCATTCTTCTAAGAAACTAGCACAACCTTCCATCAAGAGCTCCATCCCTTATAATTTTATTATTCTTTGTTGAATTCACAAGAAAACTAAGAGGGGGCTTAATCAGTTTACATTAAAACATCAAAATCCTCATTAATATTTAGATCTACAAAATATCCTCTTAAACCCTTAACAACCATTAAACCCTTATCATGCATTAGAAAAATATAAACATGAGAACTAGTAATGCAAACACATCCAAACACATGAGAACACTAGATTTACATGGAAACCCAAGAAGGGGAAAACCACGGTGAGGACTAGCTCACAATATAAATTAATTATAACATCAAATACAATAGACTCATTATTAGAGGGCTCACTTCCCAAAAGAAAGAAGAGATCACTACTATATTAGAAAGAAAAAGATAGGAGATTGTTACACTAATAAACCCATCTCAAAGAAATAGAAAATATCCACCACTAAAACTCTACACCATCAACAACTTCCATCTCATTGCTTTCAAAAACTTTAGGTACTCTATAAATGTAGACCCTTCTACTCACTGCATTAGATTCATGGGAATTAAGATCACACTTTAGATATCTACATTTGATTAAATTTGCATCTCAAAATATCCTTGCATTACCTCACACTTCTCCAATAATTCACCTTACCTTTATACCATTCACAACCTTAAAAACATCTTTCAAGGTAGGGTATGCACCTCAAATGTGCAAATTCAAAATAGGTTGGCACCAAAACATTCTCGTGGTGGAGAGGAATAAAGGTGGACCACATCACACCTTAACTTGGACCTAAATCCACATATATACATCATGCCACGCTTCCACAAACATTGAAGCATATTCGCAATTAGTGTAAACACCCAACTTCGATCGAACCTTTGTTAACACCATTAAACATTTAAGTACACGCTTCCTCAAATCCAAAGACGAATCATGAACCACACACAACACTTAAACATAATCTAGAATAATCCATCAATACCTTGAAATCCAACAAATCTTTCACAACATCATACGCTTGAAGAACATAATCATTATGTATGCCTAGTTAACCTTCCACACACTACAACACATGAATCCAACCTTGTGGGGCACCAAAAATTAAAAAAAATAGATAGAATATAGATACAAACATTGTAAGCACACTCATAGATCCACAATACCATAAACCACAACATGGAGAAATGTGAAGCAAAACCATTTCTTCAAGAAAACCCTATTTCACAGTCCACACACTGGTGAACACAACTTCTTCTATTGAACGATCTAAAACATGAAACTCTATATGTAAAACCTCTAAACACCTCTAATCAAATTATCCAAACCACACAATTAGATCTTCAACCATGAAGAAATGTGGAGAAAAGCATTGTTCACTACTCTGCCACACTAAAATTTCTTTTAATCAAATTTTCCCAAAATCACTTGGAAACCAAGCACCACAAACACATTCTCAGCATCTCAACCACACAAGAGGTTGAAAATCCATAAACACATGCTCATCAAAGCAACACTAGATTTTGACATTAGTGAGACTACTAAAGACAACATAATGCAACCAATCAAATAATTTTCATAGGTTGACATCAATGCAATAACATAGATCTGTTGACATCAATGACAACACAAACTTCCAACATTCTTATAATCATGACAAAAATCAAAGAGGGGTAAAATGTAGGCACTCCATATACATCTCTACTTATTAATAATAATCAATCATAAATTAACTAATTAAGGGCCACTATTTAATTAATTATCTACCATAACTAATTAAACATTCTTCTAATCCCTTTTATTCTTCAAGGTTAATTAATTAAACTAAATTAATAAAACTAGCCTTAGTCCCTAATTTATTTAAATAAATCAATTAACTAGTACTTTCTTAATTAATTAATTTAGATTAATTAATCCCTCATTAAAATGTCCTCTTATATTTAACTCTACATCACCACATGTAGAAAAATAATTTTATCTTTTAATCTCAACCATTCAATCAATCAACATGAATCAAAATATAAATCGTTCACCATGTTCCATGCTAACCATTCCACTCCATTCTCCCACATGTATGAGCATGCTTCATCACCCCACTCCTTTCTCACACATGTGTGAGCATATCTTCCACAAATTCTACCTCCATGTGTGAGCATGCATGGTCTTCCACCTCTTCCTCCACTTGCTATCTTCTCATTAAAACTCCCATTTTTTATCAAATATCATCCATTGATAAAGGATTTTCTTCCCTCCTTATAACACTTGTCACAAAGCTATGAATTCTCTACATGCAACTCAATCTCGGCCCTCTATTTCTCTCTTGAGAAATCTATTTAACGAAGGCTTTCCACCCTCATTGCATCAACTATTCATACATTGTCCAATTTCATAATCAATCATATCAATGCTACTATCATTCTATCTATTTGAATAACATTCTACCACAAGAGCAGATCCACATATAATTACTTGGAGCACATCCATAGATCTAAATTGTGGTATAATGCTAGTTATTTTTATTTTTCTTGCATTTGTTAGAGTAATAATTTATTAGCTAATAATTAATTAATCTTTAATTGATTATTAGATTAATTTCATGTTATGCACATTAGCTAAAATTAAAAGTGTTTATTTTATTTTATTAGAGTGAGCTATTATTAGATCATTCTTTCTCATCACATAGGATGATGACACTAGTCAAATCTAATCCCTTTATCATCCATGGTTTCTCTTATAAGAACTCTCCTTCATTCTATTATTTTATTTTGTAATTTTTTTTAAAGGAAATAGCAAATCATTATTGGCAACTCTTGTGCATAAAAGGTGTTCTCATTCGCTATTTGATCTTGCTTTGTGTGTGTTTTCATGATTTTAATAAAATTGTGGTTTATTTTCTTCATTGATTATCTATCATGAATGTGACCATTTATTTGAGTCCTTGGGTTGTTTATGGTTTCTAACCACTATGTCTAGTACAAATAACTTGGGGTCCACAATATATAATTAATGTTTAGTTATGATTGAAGTTATATCATTATTTTAATTTTTGAAATTGGATTTGTATAAAAGCCATATACAAACACATTATAGATAGTTACATAGATAACAAATCACATCACTTGATGATGCAACCTAGTCTAAGACTTGATTGCAACACAAGTCATGTCCTCAATAATAGGAATATACTAACTCTATTACATTTACTCAGTATTTGTTTTAGTCCAAATCTTATATTTGTATCTTCTCATCCTCAATTATAATAATAAAGTAACTCTATTACGTTTGCTTTAAGTTTATTTTGTCTCCAAATCTCATATTTAAATGATATTCTCTTCAATAATAAAATAAAATTTGTCTATTACATTTGCTTAAGTTTCATTCTATCTTCTAAAACTTATATTTGAATTTTCTCTCACAAATACTTTAACATCTAATAATTGATTATCTGACTGAATTAACTCCTTTATTCATCATATATTCTTACATCAAACAAATATTCAAAACAAAATGCATACCATTCACTCAACACACCAACTAAACGACAACTAAAACAAATGTACTGTTAGAAAATACTTCAATCTCACTTTCTTATGGGCATCATGCTTCTTAAGCAAGACTGTGACGTTAAAGAAAAATGACAATTGGCATATTCCTTAAAAGTTCGGTGGGGAGTGAGATGCGTGTTCTACCCAACAAATAATAATTATTAAGTCAAAATTTAAATCTCCATAATAATTATTAAAAAACTATCAAGCTCTTAGCATCAGAGTTCATCCACTTTTAGAAAAGCTGAAATGAAATTTGATTTGATGATTACAGTCTAATCACTCTTTGGTGAAAGAACACAACACCACTCATAAAAATAGACCCTCCTGAAATATTATAACAACTCCCAAAGCAATAATTGATTCATAACATTTTCTATGCTGCTGCTGCTTGCGTGGATTGAACTGAAATAGGAATTCAAAGGTGAAGAAATCTGCTGACAGTTGAACTGAAATAGGAATTCAAAGGTCACGAAATCTTCTAACTGGTGAACTGAAATAGGAATTCAAATGTGAAAAAATCTTCTGACTGTTGAACTGAAACAGTAATTCAAAGGTGAGGAAATCTTCTGACTGTTGAACTGAAATAGGAATTCAAAGGTACCCATTGAAGAAACCTTCTAACTGATGAACTGAAATAGTATTTCAAAGGCGTCTATTGAAGAAATCTTCTAACTGATGAACTGAAATGGGAATTCAAAGGTACCCATTGAAGAAATCTTCTAACTGATGAACTGAAATAAGAATTCAAAGGTACCCATTAAAGAAATCTTCGACTGTAGTGTATGCCATCTCTGGATAAAGCTCACAGACTTCCAAATCGTTGGGTTCTTCCATCTTAAAATTGTATTGGCATCCATTAATGAAGATGTCATGTGTCAGGGAAGCCACTATGCTCTCTGGAATATAGTTAGCTGCACCAGTCACAATTAAATTCTGTTACAAGTTATCAATTTCTCAAGTACCCATGTGAATGAACTACTAAATTTATCACAGAATAAAATAATGTAGTATGGTATATACCTTTGGCTATAGCCAAGAGATCTTGTTCTGAGATGCAAACCCTAGGAAGAGTCCTTCCAATCTTCTTCTCCCATATTGCTGCAAGCTCATTAAGGGTGAGGAAGTTTTTGGGTGGTCTGAAGTGCACACTCTTATTAACAGTATGAATATCCTCCACAGCTTTTATGGTGTATTTACCAATGTCTTCCCCCGTCACAAAGTAGGCTGTTATCAACAATCCATAAATTAATACTGATATCACACTTTCCAACCGTTCAAATGTTAATAATAACAGTTTTTCTATTAAAAAAATTGTTGTTTAAACTCGTTTTTCACATTAATCTAGAAAACATTAATTATTAATCAAATTAGTTAAACTTATACGAGCAAAAAGTTCATAAATTTCTAAATGTATTTAGATTTCATAATTTTGCCAATATGCTACTATTTAGCATTTTACCTTTGATATTCCCATCTCCATAGATTTCAAACTGGTCTTGGGGAGGAGGAAGCTCAGACGGATGGGTGTGATAGAAATAAGGCCACCCAGCAATGGAGTTGCAGCAAATATAAGTGTACGGAATGTTGGCTGCCTCTATTGCCCTCCTAACAAATCTCTTCTCTTTGTAAAAGGTTAGCCCCGGCTCCACTGGATTAGCTCTGTCTATATCATGCCCGAATTCTGAAGGAAGAAATCTCTGGATCAAACATGAACGTTAGTTCTAAGACCAATTATAGGTGAAATAGTAAACAAACAATCTTCTGGTCCTAGTCCTGACCTTAACGGTGCCAATTTCTTTAATGGCATCTAAAATTTTCAGTTGATCTGTAAGTTCAGCACCGCCTACAACGGAAATAATAACATCAATTCCTTGCATGGCCTTAACCATGGAAGTGTGGTCATTTAAATCCCCCTGCATGAAACCATCAAACACAAGTGCACATGAAATTGTAAAAAACATTCATGTTGATTATGAACAGTTGAATCTATTCTATCAAAGATATAAAATTTTCATTTCTACTATGTAAATTTTTCTATTCATCAATGTTTCGGATCATATTCTATGGTCTATTATCAATTGATATATTTGTTAATTATATAAACTTTTTCTTTCATCAACATTTGGAAACATACTCTATAATTCATTGTTTCTATGATCTATTATGAATTAATATATTTCACTATGCAAAAAATTTCTTTCATCAAGATTTCGAAACATATTCCATGATTTCTCATTAGAATGAGATAACGAAAATATACATAGAGAATGTGAACACCAGCATCTTTCAATTCCTGAAGGCACTGTGCTTTGGCAGGATGAGAGGCCGTTGTGGGCCGAATGAGAGCATGAGCAAGATGGCCTGCAGCCACAGCAGCCAAAGCAACAAACTGTCCAATATAACCTGTGGCCCCAATCACTAGTATTCTACTAGTACCACTTTTCTCTTTCTCCACAACATGATCACAAGAGGGAGTCTCAGAAACAGTGGCCAATCGTGGAACTGAATTTTCCTCCAGCATTTGTAAATTCTGGTGGACATTGACAGAGTGAGGCAATGTAGCAGCACTTGCAGCCATTTTTAAGCCTTCCTAGTATGTAGTTCTTAACTAGTTCTAACCCAACAGAGAAATTTGAGCGTACAAAGCAATGGAACTCTCAATATTATATAGCTGATGGCCTCGATCCTTGGGTTGGTAGTTAGATAAGTCTTACCAGCTGGTTCAAAGAAGAAAGGTAGATAAGCATACTTGATACTTCTTTGGTATATTAGATGTCAAAGATCCCAATGCTGTCACAGCAAGATACTATGCCTGACAGAGATAGAATATTGTATTTGCCAAACTTATGTGCTCAGACAATGCATTTTATTAGTGTATAAAATGCATGTCTGAGCGTCATGTAATGCAGAGGGAAAGAATATTGGCCTTTTTCTTTCGATGTAAACTGTCTTACTATTTATTGTGAATGGTGTAACATCACTGCAATGGGACACGATTGCCTTTCACTGTTTTAGTGTGTTTTTCAAATAAGGTAGTTGATTGGTATTAATGGCATGTGAAATCCGCATTTTTTGTGGTAGCAATAATGCAAAGACAGTTTTTGTTGTAGATTCATTGGATCTTGAAAAAAAAGATAGATGATTGGTATTAGGTGTGATGAAAGTTAGACAAACAACTATTATTGACTGTTTCATTATTGAATAGAGATATATTTTTAAAAATAACATTTTTAGAACATTTTTTTATGTCATGATATTTAGTAAAAACATTAAAATCAAAATTATTAAAAATAGCATATAATTATATAATAGTTACAAGTAAAAACAAAACATAATGATTAAGAAATAATTAATGGTGGTATTTTTATCAAATGTAAAAGTTATATATAAAACTAGAATTAGTGTGTCTATTTCTAAAAAAGTCTATTAAAGATGTAAAAATGCTATTCTATAAGTGCAAGAATGATACTTTTGGTATTTTCTAATAAATTTTATTTATATTTATATTTGAATTATAAGTATAGTTTATGTTTTATTTAATTATGTGGACTATTGAAGTTTAATTTTTTATGTTGGAACATATATTAAAAAAATTAAAACCATTGTGTATTTGCTTATCGTTTGTTGTTATTTTGATGTCATACTACATTTTTGTTGGAGTAATTAAGATAATCATTTAATCATTAATTATTATTAAGTCCTTTATTACTTTAATTACTTTAGTTAAATTTAGGAGTGTTTTTTTATTATTAAATTGGGTTATTTATAGGTTAAATTACCCTATTGCATGAGATTATGACACTTATCACAATCTAATCAAATCCTCATCTAGGGTTTGCTTTTTTCTTTTATAAGAATTCATGATTGTAATTATTCATGTGTACTCATATTCATTATTCAATATAGAAATAATATCATATGCTTGTGTTGATCAAACATTTCTCTCTTGGTTGCGTAGCAAATCAATTTCTTTGATATCTCGTTTGTGATAGACGTTTTGGTTGCATGTGATTTATGAGAGCTATGAGATTCATTATCAACTCCAACATGGTATAAACCATCTGATCTAAATGACTTTGTATCAAAATTCTAAGAGATCCAAGAAATCTTGGTCAATATATTTTGTTTGGTGTATTTTGGAGAAACACAACTTTTGGGTTTTGTTTACAATCACAAAAAAACCATCTAGGTATTTATTAGAGTTTGCATATAGTGAGCAGATTTTGCAAAAAAGATTGTCAAAATAGCACAACATGACCAGTTTTTCTATAGGTGAATTTTATTTTTTACCAAATCGCATGTGTTTGCTTTTTGAGATTAAAATTATTTTTGGGTTTTGTTGGGTAGCATCAAAATATTTTGTGGGTATCTATTTGTTTTTGCATGTAATATGTAATTTTTTTAGAAATCAAATCAAAAGAGCCAGGTCTATTGGCTATCAACTAGTTAAATTTTACTCATTTTTCAAAAAATCATAACTTGGGCATACATTGTTGAAATCAAGCAAATGATATATCATTGGAAATTTAGTTATATTTAATTTTCAATGGTGCAAGTCTCATCATCAAATTTTTGTGCTGGTTTATTTTATCCTTACTCAAAGTCATATCATTTTTAATTTTTTTCAATCTCATAATGTTTATCCCGTTTCTTTGATTTTCACAATCTTGTGGCATTGAAAATGTATTTTAGAGCTCTTTAGATCCACATATGCACTTTTTTTCTAAAATATACCCCAAGTATATTTAATTTAGTTTTTTTGTAATTTCATACTTTTGTCAATTACTTAGACATCTTGGCACCTAGAAAGGATTTGTTTATGTGAGATGACTTCATTTAGTATGCTTTGCATACACTAAGGTTATAAATCTTTGATTTTTTATTTGAGAAAGTGTCATAAAAAAATTTGTTATCCTTCTATGGTCATCTTGGAAAAGGATAATTATGATTATTGGTGAAACATCCTGACACATCTCAAATGGCTTGATTTTTTGCCTTATATTTATGGACTCATACAGGTAAACTAGACACACTAGAGAGTTATTTAGCATTGGGTATTATTAGTGATCATGTTGTAGGAGTGATTTGTTCGAGTGTTGATCATAACACTATGTGTGTTGTACATCCGAAATTGATTATCTCCACACACTTTGGACTTGAACTTGGGAGATCTATGGAGATCCTCATATCTCTCCATTCTTAGAGGATCCTTTTGTAAATTGTCTCCTTCCTCTTGTAGATGCAAATTGTATATCATTTGATGATGATACTTTAGAAGAGATGGAATATATCACAATCCTTGCATGTTTTCATGGTTCAAAGACTTACCTTCATGTTCCCACTCTCCATATTGAGACTCAATCATCATATTTTATTTATTTTTGATCATCTTGGCATCACCAAATCCTTGGGCCCTATTAGTATAGTGCAACAAGACATTCATCATTATTTAGACATAACTACTTGGGATTCATATCTTGCAAACATATTATTTAGAGGATTAATTTGAGAAAATTCATCTCCTCTTTGTTGATAGTCACACCATTGTTGTTGGCCCATCATCTTCATCATATTTGGAGCTTTTTCTACATTAGTCTTCACCAATTTCTAGATTGACATCATCTCTTTTCGACATGTGGAAACTTGAGCACTTTTAGAGGAACACATCATTTGGATTTGGAATCCAAATTCTTCCATATTTTTGGAATGGCTTCTCCAATCACCAATGGATCTATTTCTTTCTAGCGAGAGAAATGTTGTTTGTAGGAAGTGGATTGTGTTATGTCTTCAAGTTTTCATCATTGGCATAAGAGATCTTTCTTTATGGTAGGATTCACATCCTCTTTTTATCTCTCTTACTGTGGGGACATCTATTGTACTTGTTTGATAGAATTGGACCTTGTGGGGTCATATTGAGTCCTCCTTCTATCCTTCTTTCACTAATATAATTTTTTATTTTCTCTCTTTTGGAGAGGATTTTTTCCTAGATGTGGTTTTCTCCTTTTCTTTGGTTATGAGAGATTTCATTTTTTTATACATGGGTACCTCATCAGGCCTTATAGCCAAGACCCATACATGCATCCATCATTTTATTTTTTATCATAGTCTTTTAGCTTCTTCTTAAGTTGATTTAAGGGGGCTGTTAAATTAATCTGGATAACACTTGAAAATTAATTAATTATTAGGCCGCTTTTTACTTTAATTACTTAAGCTAGACTTAGGATTTCTTTTTTATTATTAGTTTTATTTATTTATAGGTTAATTTGTCGCATTGCATGAGATTATGGCACTTGTCACAATCTAATGAAATCCTCATCTAAGGTTTTCCTTTTACTTTTATAAGAATTCATAATTTTAATTTATAATTATTCACATGTATTCACATACATTATTCAATACAAAAATAATATTAGATTCTTGTGTGGATCAATTATTTATCTCTTAGTTGCATAGAAAATTAGTTGCTTTGATCTCTCATTTGTGATAGGTTTTTTGGTTGTGGGTGATTTTTGGGAGCTCTGGGGTTCACTATCAACTCTAATAAATTTGACACAAATAAATATATCATTTTTTCATATTTATTGTGGATCTTCTAGATTTTTGTTTAAATGGCTTCAAATTTTATCAACTTAGTTGTGTCTACTAGTGTTGAAGGTTTAGGAGTTTTTAATAGTGGTATGTCTAAACAAGAGACCCCCAAAATTTGTGCCCAAGGTATTTCATGAGGTAATCTAATTTTTATCTTCCTCTAGATCTTGTTTTACCCAACCCAAACTTTGATAATCCTTATAAATAGCTAGAACATTTTGCTATTTAATAGGATTTTTTTTGGAGAATCTTCCTAAAAGCATGCTTCAAGAGTGGGTCAACAAGCATTGGGTTTCATATGGGATTCAATTTTTTCCTTATCATGTCATTGATGCTAGCCATAAAAGGGCCATATTTAAACACATGGCCCATGATATGTTTGATCATCCCTTTAATTTTTCCAATCTTGGACTGAAGAATTTTTAGTCTTAAATGAATAGATATTTTGTGTGCTTATCTAACAATAATTCCTATGGTTGCCCTTAATTTAATTATTTTTTGACCATGATTACAAGCTCACCTAACAAGGTTATTTGTGTTGATCTTGAAAAACTATATTTTTCTTGTCTACAAAAGCATGTGTGTAGAGGTTGACCTCTCCATGTATTTGAAAGAGTGTGGATACTTAATTTGGATATTTGCATCACATCAAATGTTCTATTTACCTAAAATTTCTCAATCCTCCGATAATAAGATTATAGATTTTCCTCTAGGATTCCCTCACAATAAGCCCTCTACTCATGGTAAATGTACAATATTGAGTCCCCAACTTGGGACATTATATTTTTCAATTTGAATGGAGGTGAAAAGTAGGAAACCCCTTCATTTGAAGGTGTAAAATATAAAAACCTTTCAAATGAATGCAATTTCCATAGTTCAAAGGTAATTTTTGTAAATGGAAAAAGATGACTTTCCTTCAAAAGTCCCTTTCTATTCCTTTTATAGAAATTACCATTTTTCATTTATGGAAATTAACTTTGTTCATTTTTATAAAAAAATTGTGAAAATGATATACCTTAATTCAAAGGTCCTTGAACACATTCCAATATAGGCACCTTCACTTGAAGGTCTTTCAAAAAAGGCCCTAAAAGTGACCTTTCCACCTTCGGCCTCAAATTTTCTTTAGACATTGTTATTCTCAAACTTGGGTTGGATCAACAAGTGGAATGAATATGACATGATAATTAGTAGGATCATAATAGTCAAAACAAGCTTTCCAACAAGTATACTTTTGAATATATTTAATTTGACTATTATATTTATTTTATATTTTCTATTGAATACAATTTTATAGCAATTCTTAAGGTATTTTTTCACACACATGGAAACATCGTAAACTAAATAATAATAATATATATAAATATATATATATATATATATATACACCCTTCACATTGATAGTTTTAGTTTTAAGTGAAGATTTTCACTTGAAACTATGTGGAACCTACATGACACTAAGAGTATTGGGGAAATCTATTTTAACTGAAACCACTAAAAAATCATAATTTTTTTTAAATGCTACTTTTGTATAATTTTTTTTACCAAAGCCTTTTCAAGTGGAAGTGTTTTGATTGAAATGGTTTTTCTCGATACTGTTTATGTGGTCACCTAACCCTTCTTTTAAATAAAATTCAACAACTCAAACTCAACTCCAAATTTCTCCAACTAGGGGCACTTTAATTAAAACCTTAAAATGCTTTGTTTTATAAATTGAATTCTTGAATCTTTTTTTTAATATTTTGATTAGTTTTATTATATTTTTAAAAAAATTATTGCAAATAGGTTATTATAATCAAACATGAAGCTAACTAGAAATAAAAAATACTAAAAAGTATTTAATTTTAAAAAATATATATATGGTGCACGAAAGGAGAGAATCCTATCCAAAAGGGTTTTTGTCAAAAAATGATTAAAAAAAATAGACAAAAGTTGGAATCCCATGAAAAGTATGACATTTTGATTAATTTCAACTTTAAAAATGACTAAAAA
The DNA here is from genome assembly GCA_007115665.2 of Sequoiadendron giganteum. Taxonomy (NCBI): domain Eukaryota; kingdom Viridiplantae; phylum Streptophyta; class Pinopsida; order Cupressales; family Cupressaceae; genus Sequoiadendron; species Sequoiadendron giganteum. Next base: position 185,239,312 of record CM021101.1, on the reverse strand, counting down.
ATATATTTTTATCATTTTTTTCCATGCACAAGATTTTCAAGTTATCTATGTGGGAAAATAAATCAAAGAAAAAATTGCTCCCCATTGACCTCACTTTTTAAAAAATAAGCAATTAATTTATTTCTTTTAAATCTACAAAAATATATCCAACTAATTTTTTTTAAAACTATAAACATAAATTACATTATTAATTATATATTTTATTATTTTATATGTAAAACAAAAATGTCACTTTTAGGCACTCCAAGTTGAAAAATTATATTTGTGTTGGCTATTTCCTTAACAAAGTGTGATATAGTTCTAAAAATTTACCTTGGGTTCATTAAGTACACCTCCTAATTTCTTCATATCCATGGTTGCTGGATAGATAGAATTTCTTTCCATGCATATGAAACCACCACCTCAAGCCTATGCTAAGGCACCATTGTGTTTGAAGTTGACCAATTTTCTACTACTTTGCGGTTAGAGGTGATTAATATTGACCAAAGAATAAAATTGTTGATAATCATATTCAATGATAGGTGTGTAGATTAAAACTAGGTTGTATTGGATGAAGGTGTAATATTGTCTATGTAACAAGTTTTTTCAAGCTCTTTATGATCATCATACTGGTCAAGGTGGTAAACAAATCAAAGATGACTAGCAGTTGTTCAATGAGCTCCTCGATATCCTTCATGCCTTTGTTAGGAACTATGAGAGGTTTTCCAAGCTCAAGATAATTATTTGGAATGAGACAATGCCTTGAATTTTTTTCTCAATGTTGTTCCTTGTTGGCTCTCTTCTTCTTAGAAAACCTTCTACAATTAGTTTATCTCTATTATTGATCTCAATGAAGAGAATTTTACTAGGGCTAAGATAAAGCCCTTAGATGTGATGATTTTTGTTGTGATTTTTTCAAGACCCTTATGGGCTATGTAGGGGAGGATCTTCATAAATTCAATCTTGAACCATTTAATTATAATTCATTAGGAAAAATTATCAATTTAGAGAAAACATAAAATTCATACCTAAGTCTTATGATCCTAACAAAATATATAATTGGAAACCAATCATTTTGATCAATGTTTGCTATATCATTATTGAAAAAGACTTAATGATTCACTTAAGCCATCTTCTTCCTTAGATTGTGTGACCTATGAAAACTAGTTATTAAGTCTATATTTAACATAAATAATATATCATCACTATTTGGGAAGGCATATAATGAACCCACTAACCCCATCAAGTCATTTTCATCAAAATTAATTTTGCTAAATCTTATCATTGTAGTGAGTGGAATTTTTCCTCATTATGCTCAAAGCTTTGGGATTCAATCCCTGATTATTTAATTATCTCATATTATCTTTGAAAATGATTCATCTTGTCTCACTATTAATAACAATCAATATAGTGATTTTGGTATTTTTTGGTTTATTTTCCAAGTGTGTCATTTAGCTCTAGCGCAATATGTTATTTCAGCTAAAGGCTTTAGATATCTTTTAGCTCATTTCCTTTCTTAGGGGATATTCAAAGGTATTTATTTACCTAATTAATCAACTCAACTTGTTAATGGTCATTTTATTCATGATTATTTTCTCTCTCATGGAGGTGGAAAATCATGTTCACCAAGCCTTAGGTTCAAATATTCAATGGTAAAAAATTAATGTTATACATAGTCATTCCTACCTAAGCCTCCCTATATCAATTTTTATGGGTGAAAATGGATTGGGCATGGAGAAATATTCAATTTTTTGGGCATTCCTTTTTCTTTCAACCTTCTCCAACAACTCTATGGGAAGTTGTTCTTTCCAAAATTGTGAAGAAGATCATATATTAGGTTACTAAACCATTGTCTTTAGTAGGGAATTTTTAAATATGTTCTAATATTCTTATAGCCACTCATGTGTATTATCCTTCTTGTTAAGGGTGCTTGCAAAATCCTCTATTTGAAACTGGAAAATCTTGTTAGAGACTTTATTTGGGCATCCTCTAAGAATCATAGAGTTTCCATTCGGTGGCTTGGATATACTATTGTCTCCCTCGTGATTTAGGTGGTCAAAATTTCTTAATTTCCACTCAACGTCAAGGTATTATATGGTAATGAGGCCTACAATTTTTTTAATTTTTGCACTACAATTCTTTTGGCCACTCTACTAGGAGACGAACTTGGAAGAGGATTGGTCTTCACACCCTCATTATAATGAAAGAGCTTGTTCAATTTCAAAGGATTTTTTTTATGAAATGCATTTGGTGAGCTTGGGAAGCTATTAAACCTTGGCTTCTTTGGAATGAATCTTGTTTCATAATGGTTTCTATATCAATAAAAAACCTAGTTGGTGGTCTCCTATTTTTTAATGTCAAAATAATCCTCACTAATACCCCTTGGGTCCATACTTTGAGGATTTCCAAAAATGGGGTCAAAACCATCCCTAACCTTTTTTCTAAGGTTACTATAAATTTCTTATCCTAAAATAAATTCAAGGAAAATTATCATATTTCTAATCAACACTATGAAACTTCAATCCATCCTTGTTGATATGGTAAAATTAACATTGTAGTTCAATACTTCAAACCTTGGTGGAAGGATTGGAAATTGTATCTTGATATAATGTTTCATAATTGCATGCCTCATATTCCCATGGTGCCTACTATTGTCAATTTGAGCATGCACCATATATTGAATGATGAATTCAATTTCTTAGTGAAAACATGGGAATGAATTCAAGGCACTTGCCTAGGATCTTTCTAAATAAATACAAACCTATAGATGAAGGGTTGGTTCCCTCTCTAGCCTAGATGTAATGAACTAATCCAATCCAATATATAAAAACTCCTATAACTAATCCTATATTATTGATATCTCAAGAAAAAGGGGAGGAGGAATGCATAAAAGGGAAAGGGTAGTGATGCACCTAGATTAAAGTGAGTTTATTCCTACCCACAATGGCACAAGGAATCAACCAAACTATTGAAAGAACTCACATATTTCTCTTTAGTATCAATTCCTAGATGTATGTATGGGGGTTGAAGTTTGATAGGGAACTAAGAGGGAAGAGATGCCCATAGTTAACTTTGAAAACTAAAATAACATAATATAAATACATAAAAGATTACAAGATTCATCTAGAAACAAAGGCAAGTAAGTTTATACAGAGTGTCAGGAGTGAGAAGATGTGACAAAATTAAAAAAATTATTAATTGAGAGGTGTGGAGACTATTTTATAAATGAAGAGATTTCAAAATGCAAATATCTTGAAAATAAAATGTAGGAAGGATATCCTTTATAATGAGCATGATGCAATTTTTTAATTATTTTGGAGAGGTGTTGAAATTTCAAAAAATGTGGAAGGAGAAGAAACCCTAGTCACCATCATAAAAAATGTCTCATAGACATGTGTACTATGAGATTAGATTGATTGGGGAGAGAACAATCCTCTTTTATGGTTTATCAAACAATCGAATCTTCCTAAGAAACCAATTACAACAGTAGCTTGGGGAGTTGGCATGTTAGAAAAAAGGAATATTTATAATGGTAAAAGAAGCATGGGAATTGCTTCATTCATTAAAATTTACAAAAATACATTTAAAACCTCTTGGAAGGAACCACAAATTGAATATGGGAAGGTGGGAAGGTCGTTGCAATATTGATAGAGTCGTAGAGTAGTTAAGTGCAAAAAATATGCAGTTATTAATTCTCCCATGCATAGCAATAGGTGGCCTTGAATTTTATGATCACTCTTTACCATGCAATGTTACTTCTTCTTCATTGCAGTTTCCTTGGTTACTAGTTGTTACCCATCAAATTTTCACTTGAAAAATGAAATTCTTCCCTCTTAAATAAGTGAGTTTTTGATGATTTTGTAGCTTCTATAAGTTTTATAACCTATTCGTGACCCTGCCAAATTCCCTAACCAAATCACCAACTTTCAAAATTGCCCGACTGCTCGACCTATTTGTAGCTATCAAAGTTTCAAGTCTCATCCAATAATGTCTCATTTAGTCGGCATATCGAAGGTTCTTAAAACTTTAAAACTCTTGACAGATGGTTATAGAGTTCTATTCATCATTGATGGCACGACCTTGACGAGATGCATGACTTTCAAAGTGTCAATTCATTTAATGGCTTGTACGGTGCCTTTAAGGGATGTCTTTCCAAATTCTTTAAAATTCCAACTTGAGGTTTAAACATAGTCTTTTAAATCCTCTGAAAGGATAACTTTTAAATAAGGAGGTGGTGAAATGGATTTAGTTGCAAATTGGCACATTTTTTTGTGGCAAATAAATGGTCACTACTCACCACCAAAGTTAAGTAAGCCTACATACGAGGAAAGGTCGAAACATTTCCAAGTTTAGATTTTTCTCAAAAAGGTATTTCCTACCAACATTAGGGAATGGTAAGATGAAAATGTGCCCATTGTGCAACCAGATTTGAATTTTCCTAAAGAAGAGCAACTCGACATCATTTCTCAGCTACGCTCAATGGCATGGAAAGAGAAAACCAGCTATGCCAAGCACAATAGGGTGATTTTTTTTTTAGAAGAAGAAGAACACGCTGAATTTCACAATTTAGTTATGGAGATGGAGTTAGAACTATACAAATTTTTGGCACCTCCAGTAGTTTAATAGCATGCATGAAGTATTTTTGTGACACATAATGGTAATGTTTATTTTGAAATTATTTTTGTTTCGAATTCTTTCTTGATTCTGGTTGTTTTCAAGATCATTATTTTTGTAATGTAATAGTTTGGGGTGTGTCTATATATGAACCTCCGAAGGTAAAGAGAAAGGGGGAGAGGGAGATAGTTTTAGCTTTCAAGCACATTTTGATTGTATATGGTGTGGGGTCTGTGAATCCACATTTTTGGCATCAAATAAATAAAGGAATACATTTCTAAATCTGTGTATTTATTAATGCTTCCTTTGATTATGAATGAATTGTGTTTCTTCATGGTTATTCTTCAATGTTTATCTATTAGGTCAGGATGCATATTTTTTCATCTCTGAGACTTTGTGTTCAGATTCATTCATCTATTAAAAGAGAAACTATCACTTTTCTTTACTTATTTTGCATGTGAATGCGAGACAAATGAACCTTGTGTCATTTGTTTTAAAATATCTCACATCTATTTTCATGGTTATGGGTAGGTGTTAGTTGCCTTTCTTGATTTTTGGTTAAAAGCATACCTCGTGTCTCTATTCATTGCATATTATTCGTAGGTAGTTGCACCTTATAAAATAAGTAGAGAGAAGTATCACTGCGAGTGACTCAATTATTGGCCAGGTTTTCATTTGTGTGTGCCAAAGTGAATTAATTAAAGTTACAAATCTATAAACCAATAGATTGTTTACGACTTCGTTGGGGAAATTTTGATTTGAAAGATTAGTGCTTTCATTCCTCATATTTTTGAAGATATCTCTATGTGCAAGGAGACTGGTGACTCTGTTTCAAATTGAAAAGATTATGATGCAAAATCAAAAAAATTGAAGAAATGGGAAGGGACCCAAGCCTACCATTCCAGAATTCATTGATATGGATGACAAAATGCTTCATGAATTTTGGGAACACTGTAAAGAAAGAATTGTTGAAGCTACAGAAACAAGGTTGAGTGTTGAAGAGGATCACAAATCTACACTCTTCTTAATAATTCTTCATGTTAGGTTTTTCAAACTGAAGGAGCTTGAAGAAATAAAACATTCAAGTTGTAAGCATAGGAAAACAAGATAAGGCAACTCCAAGAAGAAATACGAGTTGATGATTCCTTGGGTCTCTCTATTCCTTTTTGCTTTTCAAATTCTGATGTTCAATAAATGATGATAATTAAACTTCGTGAAAATTTGACCTCGTTGAAAAAGAATGGTTATAATCAAGACGGTACTAATTGACACATAGTCAGAGTACGCATCTTTTGAGTTTTATGGCCAAATTGATAAAAAGGAATCATCTCAATCATAGGTCAATTAAGAATATACCTTTGAATCATTTCATTTTGAAGATGAGAGAAATTTGGTTCCCATGGCTTTTGGAAATGGAATTTGTGTTGAAAGTGAAATGAATGACTATTTAATTAATGAAGCTTTGCGATATGAAATTATAAAAGAAAATTCAGAATTTAAAAAAAGAATGGTCAAACTCACGAGAAGTTAAGAGTTTTGAATGTTGACCCTCTCTATGAAGAAGAGATTATATTTCAATTTATATCATCTATTAAAGGAAAATGTGTTCTTGTTAAGGCTTTGGGTATTGACCTATCTACCTCTTCAATTGTAGAGAAAGAATTTTAGATGATTTGATTGCAATAAAAGAAGATGAAATTCCTTTAATAAAAAAGGATCCTATGTTTTATGAGGCTAATATTTATTTCAAACTAGAAGTGAATCAAGATATCAAGAATGGTTTTATGCATGATAAGTTTTATAGTGGGAGTATTGAAAGTGATGCATCTTTTATGTCTAAGAACTCCATTTTTCTTTGTTTACAATAAAAAAATGGAACACTTTCTTGTAGCTTATTGTCCTATAATGAAAACATAGTCAATAATATACAGAGCAACCATCAGAAAATTCAAGAAGATTCAAAAATATTTGATGGAGAATGGTTGTTTTGTAGGCATCTTTACGGGTCATTTCATTTCAAAAGTTTAAGCTTTGCATTCATAGTTTTCAATATATTAATAATTTTGTAGTCACTTCATGCATGCACAATGGTATTTATTTCTCCCTACCAGTCAATGGTTTTGCATAGTCTTTTGGGAGTTGGAATATTGCACTTTGTTTGAGTGCATAGGTTTCTTAGGCCGCTTTTACTTCGAGTCTTTTGGTTTGGTCCTATTTTTGGTTTTCTCATTTTTGGTTTGTGCCTCATTCCCCTCCATCCCATTTGTGAATTAGCACTTGGTTCTCCTACCTTTATTTTGACTTCGTTTCCCAATGGAATTGGACTGGTCTACCCCAAGGTTCTGGAGTTCTCTAGATTTTCTTCAAACATTCATTCCATAATTAGAGTTGATGTTACCCATCAATTTTCACTTGAAAAACGAAATTCTTTCCTCTTAAATAAGTGATTTTTTATGATGTCGTAGCTTCTATAATTTTTATAACCTATTCATGACCTTGCCAAATTCCCTAACCAAATCGCCAGGTTCTGAAGTTTTGAAACTACCCAATCACCTGACCTATTTGTAGCCCTCAAAGTTTCAAGTTCCATCAATTGATGTCCTATGCATTCCGCATATCAGAGGTTCTTAAACTTTAGAACTCCTGAAAGATGGTTATAGATTTCTATTCCTAAATGATGGGGTGACCTAGGCAGGATGCATGAATTTTGAAGTGTCGACTCAATTAATGGCTTATACAGTGCCTTTAAGGGATGTCTTTCCAAATGATTTGAAATGCCAACTAGAGGTTTAAACGTAATCTTTTAAATCCTCCAAAAGGATAGCTCTTAAATAAGGTGGCGAAATGGATTTATTTGTAGATGAGCACATTTTTCCATGGAAAATAAATGGTCATGACTCACCACTGAAGTTAAGTAAATGTAATCTTTTAAATCCTCCAAAAGGACAACTCTTAAATAAGGAGGTGGTAAAATGGTTTTATTTGCAGATTGGTACATTTTTCTATGGAAAATAAATGGTCACTACTCATCGCCGAAGTTAAGTAAGCCTACATACGAGGAATGGTGGAAACATTTCCAAATTCAGAGTTTTCTCAAAATGGTACTTCTTGCAAACATTAGGGAATGTGAAGATGAAAATTTTTCCATCATGCAACCATATTTTAATTGGCTTGAAGAAGATAAACTTGACATCATTTCTCAGTTGTGCTCAATGGCATGGAAAGACAAAACCATCTGCGTCAAGTACAAGGGGGTGATTTTCATTTTAGAAGAAGAAGAAGAAGAATGCGCTAAATTTCATAATTTAGTTATGGAGATGCAGTTAGAACTGTACAGAGTCTTGGCACCTCCAGCGGTTTAATAGCATGCATTAATTATTTTTGTGACATGTAATGATAACATTTATTTTAAAATTGTTTCCATTTTGAATTCTTTCTTAATTCTGGGTGTTTTCAAGACCACGTTCTTTTGTAATCTAGCAGTTTTGGTTGTGTCTATATATGAACCTCTAAAGGTAAAGAGAAAGGGGGAGATGGGGATAATTTAATCTTTCGAGCACATTTTGATTGTACAGGGTGTGGGGTTTTTGAATCCACATTTTTGGCATCGAAAAATTAAAGGAATTCATATTTTTAAATATATGTATTTATTAATGCTTCCTTTCATTATGAATGAATTGTGTTTCTTCATGGTTATTCTTCCATGTTTATCTATTAGGTTAGGATGCATATGTTTTCATCTCTGAGACTTTGTGTTCAGATTAATTCATTTATTAAAAGAGAAAATATCATTTTTCTTTACTTATTTCTCGCATGTGAATGTGAGACAAACGAACCTTGTGTCATTTGTTTTAAAATCTCTCACATCTATTTTCATGGTTATAGGTAGGTGTTAGTTTTATTTCTTTCTTTCAGGTTAAGAACATACCTCGTGTCTCTATTCACTGCATATTATTTGAATGTAGTTGTTCCTTGTAATATAAGCAAAGAGCACTTGCATCTATCACCGTGAGTGACTCAACTGTAGGCCAGATTTTCATTTGTGTGGGCTAGAGTGAATTAATTAAAGTGACAAATTTGTAAACCAACACTAGTAACCATTGGTTCATGGCCTCCAAACCCTATGGTTACTTCTTTTTTCATCCATGATTACTATTCCATTTCCTTAGTCATTATTAATTTTTTCCCCATAGGAAAGGTCCTTTTACTTCATTGAGGGTTCTTGATGACCCCAAAAATATTGCCAACTCATAAGTTATTTTATTTAGAACTTGGGATCTACGTGGCCAACTAAGGTGGAAGGAAAGGAAACCCTAAACAAAAACACTATTGACACAATGACCTATTGAGGTAACTTGGATAGGTTATAACTTGTGGTGGAACAAAGTTTTAACATCTTTGGTGACTCTTTTGGGATGATTTCCTACTAAGAAAGGGACTAAAGCCCTAATAATCCATTAGGAACAATTACAATGGCTTAAAAGATAGAAATAGACCTACCTCAAGCCACCACAAAACTGTGCATGTGCAAAGAACTTATAGGAAAACAAAAGAAGGTTCTAGATGATACATTATCCTAATGAGAATGCAATGTGTACAAATAACTTCTTGGAAAATCAGAATACTAAAATAATGTGTAAGTTTTTTTAGAAACATGTGGATATCAGCTTCAATATCTTACCTTTTTCAAAGAAAAATATTTTGAAGGATTTTATCTCCCTTATACCACAATTGCACTCATTACTATTTGTAACCATTGAGATTCTTTGTTTGCATGCACAAGTCACACATATCACCCATATAGTGAAGATTCACCTCACTATAAACTTTTCCATTGTAGGATAGCCATGTAAAACATAATTTATTGACTCATCCAATGATGAATTAGGAATAAATATAATATAAGGTGTAAATAATTTGAGAATCACATCAACAACAAAATAAACACCACTTACAGAGGAAAAGACACATTTTCCACCCATAGACACATTTTTATTGTCATATAGGACCTCTTCATGACATGAGCTCTAAAGGAAAAAGAGAATTTCTCTAGATCATATGGTGATGAAATTTATGTCATATATATGCATATTAATTTTCACAAGGAATATCTTTCTTTATGGACATCAAATGAGAAACATTGAAATTATAGAAAATTATCAAATTGAGAAACAAAGGAAATGTCCTCCTAAACATGTGTCACTTTTCAATAACATCAAATTTGGAATGCTAGTCTCAAGTAAAATAATCAATTTTAGGTACATTATCGCCAATGAAAAATATCACATCTTCATCTTGAATGAAGACCTCATATTTAGTTTTATCATATTCAAGGATAGTGGAAAACCAACATATCTTATAATTACATGTATTGATGCACATTTCAACCACACAAGCTTTGGTTCCATGAGATACTTCAGATGAAGAACTAAAATCTTTAAGCTTTCTCTCTATTTTAATTCCTTCCTCTTGTCGGTGGCTAGCTACAACAACTTCAAACCTCTAGCACAATCCATCTTCCACATCTACTACTACAACAATATCATATTTTGTAATTTATTCATGTCTATTTGTATTTGTTTCATCCATATTATTCTCTAAGTAATCAACTATGTGACTTTATGTAAAGAGAAAAAGTATTTAATTTCAAATAATCTTATAATTCCTTTAATAAGTTCATTTCCATTCCATAAAATATCGTAACTCCACTCAAACATTGTTTAATCCACAAGATTGCAAAACATCGACTTAAATTCTACAATAAGATCTATAATACATCCAATTACATTTATAAAGACGTGTCATCTTTCATGACATTTAAAATACAAAAGATTGTAAGAGAAATCTACAATTTAAGACTTAGGCATTTTGTCGGCTTAAGTTCTACAATAATCGTTTAATAATAAAATACAATAGATATATGAAGATATCTTCATTTGATCTTCAATCCAACTACAAATCTTCAAACATGAAGATGAGAACAAGGTTCAGATGATTTTTCCGCCCAACCTCGAAGCTTATGCTTCCCCAAAATTATTTAGTTGTTCGAAGAATACCCAACCCTACATGAATCCCTTGGCAAAAAGAAGTCGACAAGCAGGATGGAATCTGATGCATGCCTAGTATAACTAGTAATTCCACAAGCATTTTCATTTGTCTAATTCATTTAAGAAACAAGAAAGTTCGATACTAGGATATGGTAGAGAGTTATAAATATTCCATCTATTTCAATGGTCCTTAAGTTACTTGGCCAAGTAAACTACCATGCATGAAAAATAGTAGTAGTTTTGGAAAAACAAAACTATGCTCTCTAATAACCCATATTCGGCACCCGTCCCGGAAGGCAACTTTCCAAACACATGTCATGCACAATCAATTATCAAGCATGCATGGCTCCATTCAAAATAAAATAATATTTCACAAACACATGAACTACACTTTATCTTTCCAGCAAACATGGTATTTAATGCAATAATTTCACATATTTAAATCTTTAAACAACACTAAGTTAATTCAAAATAAAATAATAAAATAAATTTAAAAGGTGTATCTCAAGTATGTAATCTAAGTACATATTTAAGAAGGAATAAATGAGCACACATTCTTTCAGTTCATTTACTCATATAATTCAACCACACTTCAATATAGTCTCTCTCTAATTCATTTAATTTCAAGGTAAATTTATTTTTACTTTATTTTGTTTTCTTTTGTTGTTTTTCATATTTCTCTAAAATTTAATCCTTTTTTTTTTTTTTAAATGTAAACACTTTACTTCAGTTTCATTTCTAGAAAATTGTCAAATTAGATTCTTACTTTTCAAGCATTAATCTTTACACAAAATTATTTTAACTTGTCATTCTAGATAATTTTCAACAATTTTATTTACATAAAAATCACTATCCTTCCTGTTTGCATAAATTTGAGAAATTATTTGTCTGACAGTTTTGGTTTTTCTGAAGCTTCTTTCCAAATTTTAAATAAATCTAAAACATTACGTTTTCTTTGTGCATCTTTTCAATTATGCCAAAAACAGAATTTACTAAATAACAAACTCTACTATTCTTTGATTTTTTTGTTCAAGCTTGTTTAACAATTTTATGATAAAAACACAATTTGGTGTTTGATCTTTTTCCTAAATTTGATAAAAAGAGTGACAGGTTTCCATTTGATGAAATACAAAAATAAAAGAAAATTATTCAAATCACACATACTAAGATTGTTAATTGGTAAATAATGATTTCTTTAAATCTACCTGGTAATTTCCTGAATTTGGCTTTTTTTGTTTCCTCTGTCAATTTTCTCTCATGTAGGTGTTCTTTTCTTCTCTCCTCTTTTCTTCTTGTTGTTCTTCTCTTTATTTTCTGTTGAATCTTTCTCCTTCTATCATGGCCGCCTCACTTTCTTCTGCTGCTTGGGTGAGATGAAGGGAGGCTGATTTATATTTTGTCTTTCCCTAAACTCCCTCTTTCTTCCTTAATCATCTGCACATCACCATCCCTTCCTCTGGTCGCACATGATGGAGATAAGTGTTCAAAAGATGAATAAAACTCAATAATGTTTTAACCTTCTCCTCTCCATATTGGTTGCATCACCTCCTTTCCTCATGGGCGCATCATGGTAAGGGATCTTTCTAACTCTCCCTGCTTCTTCCTCTCTTCACTCTCTTTTCCTGCCACACCTTGGGAGATGGGATGTAAGGAATGTAATTAGCCTCCAAATAATAAAGCTAGACCGATCTTCTCCTTTACCACACATTTGGGATGAGATGATAATCTCTTAATAACAATAAACTTCTTTGTGGTTGTATACTCCTCCCTACTTCCACGCACACAAGGGAGACAAGAAGAATGCAATCTAGAACAAATACGGTTATCTCCTCATACAAGTCGTGCATCATAGTAGACAAGCCACTAAAATGCAATTTAATAATTGTAATTTATCTTGCTTTAGCCTGGCTGTGCATTGGATACATAAAATGCAGACTCAATGTCCATAAACTATCTCTTTCCTGGTGCATGGTAAAATAATACGAATCCCCTCCAGATAAAATGAAAAATATTTGTTTTTTTGGCTGCCTTCTAAAAAAAATGGATTTATCTCTTTTTTAATTCAAATTTCTTTTTCCCAATTTCATGCAAAATGGTGGAGTTTAATAATATCTCAGATCCACTATTCATGCTTGATCTCTAGCAAAATTGCCAAACTCCAAGTTTTAATCTTTGATTGCATACAAAATTTATTGAGAAGTGATTGTTTTCAAATTGATAATTGTTGTTCTCAATTCCATTTCAATTTCCATTGCAAACGTATTAAGGTTTTCTTTTTGTTTTCAATAACTTATTTTAATATTTATCTTATTTAAACATATACTTCCCCTTTCATTAGATACTAAATCTTAAAAGAAAAATCTATTTCTTTTTAAACATTTATTTTTAATTTCATTTATTATTTGCGAGAATAATGAATAAACCAATAACACAATATTCACGTTTTTTTATTTCCATGAAATAACATAATATAGTCAAATTGAGAAACAATCAATCTTTCCATTTCGTAACAAAAATATTCATTTTCACAATTACGTTCAAGAAAAAGCAGTCATAATAATCATTAAAAATTAAACCATTTAATCATCACGAATATATTATAATTAACTAAGTGGTTTGTGTGAGATTCCATCATCCTTATCAACATCTAATGGCTAAAATGACTCTACCTGAACAACATTCTCGCCTTCATTCTCGTTCACATGTTCCTGCATTCACGTGCACTCAATTTCTTATCAGCAATGACAATCCCCAAATTTCATAATAATGAATTCAAAATCATTTCATTTGCATTTGCATTTCAATTTCAATTTCAACCTCAATTTCAATTTCAATCTCAATTTCAATTTCAATTTCAATTTATATAATCATCTAATATAAAAATTGAAATTCTCATGATTAATAATTGCAATAAAATAATTGATAAAATCAGTACGTGAAATCATTCCCCTCTTGGAAGAGATATCGTCTTGATGTATTATTAATCAATCAATAAGCATAGTATCTCAATCAATAAAACATAGTATCTCAATCATAATGATATAATAACTAACATCACAGTTCTCAAAACATAAGCATAAGAAATTCATAGTAGCATCCATGCTATCCAAATTCACAACATGTGAATCAAAAACCAAAGTATCAAGTATCTCATGCATTAAGCAAATACTATTATAAGAAATAAAATGAGGAAAATAATGGTCAATCGCCACAAAATCCTCCCATGTAGCACTATCCTTAGTATACTGGTCTCATTGGACCTTGAACTGAGTACTATCCCTATTAACGCTAGTCTATCAACAATTGAAATAATGACTTCCAGTACACCAAAGGGTCCCACAAATCTCGAAGCCAACTTGATGATTTCCAAAAATACGTAAGATTTACAAAACATTTATCCTATACAGTAATCTTGTCCTTTCTAGACCTTGCTTCAAGTTTCCTTACTATCACATAGGGAAATCTTGTATGCTTCACACATACTTACTGTCCCAAAGAGCTTTATTCCATAAATACATCTAATATATAAAAATAACTATACTTAGTGATTGGAATTCATTGGTCCATGAATTTATCCTTAGTATAACCCAAATGGAAGAGGAATGTCGATGTATTCTACACTAAATCATGGGTCCAATCCTTTTCATTTGTATTTACACTTTTAGACAACTCATAACCCAAGTCCATCTACCACTTACACATTCATTATCCTTACCATAAAGTACTTTCCCTGATTACTTGTCTATCTTGAGCATAACCTTGCTTCTAGACACTTGTCAATTTTTTTATACTACTCCACACTTAAGCTTTGTTATTAATTAAGCTTCATCGATCACTTCGATCTATTACTCCTTTTTTGACATTTTATCAAGTCTATGATTACATCCAAGCCTTTTTCAGCTTTAATAGAGTTTCCTTTCTTTCCATATAATTGTCCAAATGTCAATTTTTAGAAGTTTAAAAATCATTCAAGATTTAGTCCACCATTTACTTATTTGACTAAAATAATATATTGCACATTTATTCAAATAAATGTCTCAAGGTATGATTTTGGTTTACACAACCCTATCATTGTTTGCTAAACTAAAATAACCTTTTAGGTTTACTAAGAAACTGCTTACCCACAATATATTATTTAGGATCAAAATCCTATAAGTCGAGTTTCCAAAAACTGTTGGTTTCTTTGATGATTCTATCCACTGGAACATTATGTTAATTATACTAGCATAGATAGATCAATTTGTCTTGTGTTCTACCTTTTTCCTTCTAGAATGTCAAGTGAGTTCCATGTCCTACCAATGATGACTTTTGGTCTTCATTTCTTGTCATACTAGACATTACCTTGCTACACTCCATGTAGCTTCTTACTCTATCTTCTTTCAGATAATAGTGGATCCTTATTTGAAAATTCCCTTTTTCATTCCGATGTCCTAACTCTGACATTGTTTTCCTCGTTCCTTTCTTAAATCTTTCAAACTTTGGACACATAGATTATTTTCAAATATGCAATTCATCTTTTAATTCAATCTAATTTCCTTGATTTAATCTGGTACTAATTTTTGAGTATTAATCCTCATTCAATCACATTGATCTCTAGAAAATAAAAAATTGAATTGGATATCTAATCATCAAGCATAAAAATACAACTCCATGATTTCTTAATTTTATAGGAGAGTCTCAACTTCAATATATCCATTTTGAGCATAAGTAACATTTTTGATGTTTTTTCATGACAATAGATACTTCCTTTTGAAAGTGTTTCTCTTTTAATATAAGCGCTACTTAAAGTAAAGTCTTGTCAATAATACAACTTCCTTTAACTTAGTAGGCATCCCTCCTATGCTTCTATCCTTAAAGAGTTTCATTATCTCCAATGATATGCAATCGCATGGGAAAGTCTTTAACCCAATATTGCCTTCCAATTCTTAGGATGGAATCCTTAATTGTTGACTAGTCCAATTATTTATAGATTTCCCCACTCTATATGACTATAGTAAAGACCCAATTTACAACTCATTCAAGTTTAATTCCCACTTATAGGTGTTGAAGAGTAATCCAATACACAATCCAACTTAATAGGTTTAGTCTCATCTTAAGTTCTCTCTCTTTATTGAATGAACTTCTTGTCCCAATTAGGTTATCTTTAACCCAAGGTTTCTTTCAAGAGTAAGGTAGTGATTAAGTGATTTAATCATTCTCATTAAGAGATTTAGGTGTGGTTCACATAATGTCACATCTTACTTTATTTTTCACTCCATCTCAATGGCTTAAAAAATCTAACCTTTTTCTCATCCATAGGTTTCTTAGCATAGTAAGCTTCAATGTCAAGTCATTTCATGACATGGATCTATTTCATATAGAAATAACAATGTTATTTAAATTCTCTATATAAATTATATAGGAGTATAGAGACACTTTCTTCCAATCACGAGTCTCTTAGATCTTTCCTTGTCAATCGCATAGACAATGATCTTTCTTATCATGATCAAGTTATTTGCCTATCCTTTTCTAAGGAATTGATAATAATATCCTTTATCTTTAGATCAAATAATCATAAGGTATAAAGGTCATAGTTCTTAACCTTTCCATTTGTCCTTTTTCCTTTGTGGTCATAAAATGTATGACTTAATTGTTCTTATGAAATGCAAAGAAGTCATAACCAAGTTTTTTATGGGTGGGGTACTTAGCTTGAGTCAATTCACTCTCTTCCTTCTCCCCCCCTTATTGTTTTCATAGCTTTCTTTCTTCTTTCATTGAACTTCTAGTAATTTAATTTCTTCTTTGGAAAGGGTTTGGCATTCCTTCTTGTTGGCTTTTCATTTCCTTCCCTTACCTCATGGCATACCTAAAATACACTTTTCTCAAATTTATATTTTTCATTGTTTTCTTTTATCTCACAGATTCAACATATTGGATCATTCAATAGGATATCCAATGAATACTCAACAAAAAATAATATTCCATATTCTTTCTAATATCCTATTTAATGGAGGAATATCCATGCTCACAAACCTCTTTTGTTGATGTACTTCTCAACTTAAAGTGTTTCTTTCCTTGCAACTTCTAGTGTCCTAACACATAGAGCCATGTTACATTCCTTTTCCTTTTGGAACCATTATTCATAAATTGTTTGATTCCAAAAACTTCAATAACTTAATTGATTATTTCCTCTGACCATTCTGGTCTTTTCTCAATTCCTCGGTGCTAACTCTTTTCTAACAAGATCTTTATCTTTACACAAGAGTTTAAGTCATGAGTGCCCCAACCCTTGAGGATACTTCCTTCGTTCATATCCTACTTTGAGTCAATCTAATCTATGTTGACTGTTCATACATAGATTCATAGTGATTAGAATAATCCAAGAGTTATTGACTCTTTTACAATTGTAGGTTGCTACAATTCAATTTATCTCATTCTCTTTTTCTTAGAGTCATGTATGTAAAGGTTATTCTTCCTAGCCTTCCTACATAACCTGATTGCATAATCTTCTGCAATCCTAGGTTTTATCATAATTTGTTGGTTTAGGAATTATGATTCCAGGGATGAATCTTTAACTAGCCCCAATTAACACAAGTTACTATGACTTACATCTTCCTATTTCACTTCCTTATGTTATTTTCTCTTATCGTTCTGGCACAAGAACTTTTCAACCTTTATCTTCTGATAAGGTTTACGTATTATTATGTAATGAGCTCATAGGTTTCAGTGCAGAACCTAGCTCTGATACCAAATGTAAAGAGCGAAAGTCTTTAATTTAAAATAATCTTATAATACCTTTAATAATTTCATTTCCATTCTAGAAAATATTGTAACTCCACTCAAAAATTGTTTAATCCACAAGATTCCAAAACATTGACTTAAAGTCTACAATAAGATTCATAATACATCCAATTACATTTATAAACACGTGTCATCTTTCATGACATTTAAAATACAAAACATTGTAAAATAAATTTACAATATAAGACTTAGGAATTTTGTCGCCTTAAGTTCTACAATAATCATTCAATAGTAAAATACAATAGATATATGAAGATATCTTCATTTGATCTTCAATCCAATTGCAAATCTTCAAAAATGAAGACGAGAACAAGGTTCGGGCACTTTTTCCGCACAACCTTGAAGCTTACGCTTCCCCATAATTCTTTAGTCATTCAAAGAATACATGGCTCTGCATGAATCGCTTAACAAAAAGAAGTCAACAAGCAGGATGGAATCTGATGTGTGCCTATTATAACTAGTAATTCCACAAAAAAAATCATTTTTCTAATTCATTTAAGAAACAATAAATTTCGATACTAAGATATGGTAGAGAGTTATAAATATTCCATCTATTTCAATGGTCCTTAAGTTGCTTGGCCAAATAAAATTTCATGCACGACAAATAATAGTAGTTTTGGAAAAGAAAAACTACGCTCTCTAATAATCCATATTCGGCAATCATCCTAGAAGGTAACTTTCCAAACACATGTCATGCACATTCAATTATCAAGCATGCATGGCTCCATTCGAAATAAAATAATATTTCACAAACACATGAATTGCACTTTATCTTTCAAGAAAACATGGTATTTAATGCAATAATTTCACATATTTAAATATTTAAACAACATTAAGTTCATTTAAAATAAAATAATAAAATAAATTTAAAAGAAGGTGCATCTCAAGTATGTAATCTAAGTATATATTTAAGAAGGAATAAATGAGCACACATTCTTTCGGTTCATTTACTCATATAATTCAACCACACTTCAATATAGTCTCTCTCTAATTCATTTAATTTCAAGGTAATTTTATTTTTACTTTATTTTGTTTTTATTTTGTTTTTTTTCATATTTCTCTAAAATGTTATTCTTTTTTTTTTCAAAAAAATGTAAACACTTTACTTTAGTTTCGTTTCTAGAAAATTGTCAAATTTCATTCTTACTTTTCAAGCATAAATCTTTACACAAAATTATTTGAACTTGTCATTCTAGATAATTTTCAACAATTTTATTTAAATAAAAATCACTATCCTTCCTATTTGCATAAATTTGAGAAATTATTTGTCTGACAGTTTTGGTTTTTCTGAAGCTTCTTTCCAAATTTTAAATAAATCTAAAACATTACGTTTTCTCTGTGCATCTTTTCAATTATGCCAAAAACATAATTTACTAAATAACAAACTCTATTGTTCTTTGATTATTTTCTGTTCAAGCTTGTTTAACAATTTTCTGATAAAAACACAATTTGGTGTTTGATCTTTTTCCTAAATTTGATAAAAAGAGTGACAAGTTTTCATTTGATGAAATACAAAAATAAAAGAAAATAATTCAAATCAAACATACTAAGATTGTTAATTGGTAAATAATGATTTCTTTAAATCTACCTGTTAATTTCCTGAATTTGGTTTTTTTTGTTTCCTCTGTCAAATTTTTCTCCTGTAAGTGTTCTTTTGTTCTCTCCTCTTTTCTTCTTGTTGTTCTTCTCTTTATTTTCTGTTGAATCTTTCTCCTTCTATCTTGGCCACTTCACTTTCTTCTACTGCTTGGGTGAGATGAAGGGAGGCAAATTTCTATTATGTCTTTCCCTAAACTCCCTCTTTCTTCCTTAATCATCTACACATCACCATCCCTTCCTCTGGTCGCACATGATGGAGATAAGTGTTCAAAAGATGAATAAAACTCAATACTGTTTTAACCTTCTCCTCTCCATATTGGTCGCATCACCTCCTTTCCTCATGGGCGCATCATGGTAAGGGATCTTTCTAACTCTCCCTGCTTCTTCCTCTCTTCACTCTCTTTTCCTGCCACACCTTGGGAGATGGGATGTAAGGAATGTAATTAGCCTCCAAATAATAAAGCTAGACCGATCTTCTCTTTTGTCGTGCATTTGGGATGAGATGATAATCTCTTAATAACAATAAACTTCTTTGTGGTTGTATACTCCTCCCTGCTTCCACACGCACAAGGGAGACAAGAAGAATGCAATCTAGACCAAATACGATTATCTCCTCCTACAAGTCGTGCATCATTGTAGACAAGCCATTAAAATGAAATTTAATAATTGTAATTTATCTTTCTTTAGCCTAGCTACGCATTGGAAATACATAAAATGCAGACTCAATCTCCATAAACTATCTCTTTCCTAGCACATGGTAAAATAATATGAATTCCCTCCAGATAAAATGAAAAATATTTGTTTTTTTGGCTGCCTTTTAAAAAAACGGATTTCTCTCTTTTCTAATTCGAATTTATTTTTCCCAATTTCATGCAAAATGGTGGAGTTTAATAATATCTCAGATCCACTATTCATGCTTGATCTCTAGAAAAATTGCCAAACTCCAAGTTTTAATCTTTTATTGCATGCAAAATTTAATGAGAAGTGATTGTTTTCAAATTGATAATTGTTGTTCTCAATTCCATTTCAATTTCCATTGCAAACGTATTAAGGTTTTCTTTTTGTTTTCAATAAATTATTTTAATATTTATCTTATTTAAACATATACTTCCCCTTTCATTAGATACTAAATCTTAAAAGAAAAATCTATTTCTTTCTAAACATTTATTTTTACTTTCATTTATTATTTGCAAAAATAACGAATAAACAAATAACACAATATTTACATTTTTTTTTCTTTCCACGAAATAACATATTATAGTCAAATTGAGAAACAATCAATCTTTCTATTTCGTAACAAAAATATTCATCTTCACAATTACGTTCAAGCGAAAGCATAGTCATAATAATCATTAAAAATTAAACCATTTAATCATCACAAATATACAATATAATTAACTAAGTGGTGTGTGTGAGATTCCATCATCCTTATCAATGTGTAATGGCTAAAATGACTCTACCTGAACAATGTTCTCACCTTCATTCTCATTTACCTATTCCTGCATTCACTTGCACTCAATTTCTCATCAGCAATGACAAACCCCGAATTTCATAATAATGAATTCAAAATCATTTCAATCTCAATTTCAATTTCAATTTCAATTTATATAATCATCTAATATAAAAATTGAAATTCTCATGATTAATAATTGCAATAAAATAATTGATAAAAAATATAAACATTAAAATTCTCATGATTAATAATTGCAATAAAATAATTGATAAAATTAGTACGTGACAGTTGATCCATCTAAACTTTTTATGCTACACACACATTCCTCTTCATGTAAGGAGATATAAACACCATCTAAACATGAAATATTATCAAACTCATCAGTAAATAATAATTCTTGTTGACCCATATCTTTAAAATATCCTTCACTCCAACTCATCAAGCTACATTCTTGTTTCTCTAATTTTTTTACCGATGAAAGAATCTTCATGCTCTCCTTATAGACCAACATCTTATCATGGTCATTTATATCATTTTAATACTCCAAAAAATTTGTTGATGTTGACATTGGAATGTTCCCTTCATTCTTATCAAAAGATAAGGAAGCTCATCAAACAATATTTCTAACTCTTCATTACCTCCTTCTTGCTTATTATCTTTCTATGCCAACTAATTATGCTCATTTTCTTCTTGTAATAGGTTTAATTTTTCAATTTTCACATCATATGAATTTTTTTCAACAATAAATTGTTCTTCTTATACCTCAAACACCTCCTCCTTTTACTCATTAAACTATCTATATTAAAAAATAATAGGCCACCTTTAAAAATAAAATAGTGCAAGGAAAAGAAGGTTGAACACACCTAGATACTGAGAGGTGGGGGTGAATCAGTATCTCAAAACTTAAACACTTCAACACAATGGAAATTCAAACTTTTAACAAGATCAATAACTCTTAACCAGATCAAAAACTCTTAATCAATTCAATAACAATGACATATAAAACAATGAACACATGTGCACAAGATAACACCAGATATACATGGAAAATATAAGAATAGAAAAACCATTGAGAAATCTAACATTATATGAATCTCACTTATAGAATTATAATTTTATTTTACGGCCCATTCCTTAAGGAGGCACACTTCTCCCTGAAAGACTTACAGTCTTAGGCATATAGCCTTAGGGAAAGATACAAAGGAATTGCATACTGAGGTGCACAACCCAGGGTAAGATACCAGAACCTGCTAAAGAGACTCATTGTGTGATAGCAAGATACATGAAGATTCATAATTACAACATATGTCAACAATAAACTCTATTAAATGAGGCATTAAAGGACATTTGAATTTTTTTTTCTACAACTTACTATTGCAACTGATTTTTTCTTCCATTTACATCATCTACAAGGTCACAAAACACTAATTAGGTCAACTAGAATAAAATACAAACAATAACCTCAACAAGTCGGCCCAAAAAATATAATTACAATGAGAGAGGTCATATCCAAGAGATAGAGAGGACCAAATACAACTTATTACATCTTCCAATGTGATCCCAATCATTAAACACACTAGGGCACAACATCCCAAGTTGGCAATAGGGAAAGATGTAAAAGAAGGAAGTAGCAAATTACCAGTCAACCAAAAAACATACTTTCAACTGAATCTACTAAATGTGGTTCTCAAAAAGGTAGGGCAAGACCCATTGAACACAACTTAACACAACCTAAATTTCAAGCATAGACCCACAAGCACATAGTGTATGCAAGAGAACAAGCCATGTTGGCTAGACATCCACAAATTACCTAAAAACCAGCTTAAAATAATATGCGGCACCAAAGAGATCAATGATTGATGTGAGGACCACAAAGAGATGTTCCACAAAATTCCAAAGATACTTCCATATACTTATTCCACACTATCATTCCACAAACATCCATTTCAAACCAAACAAAAACAAAACACATCATCTCAAAATCCCAAAAGACACAACCATGAGATAGAACATTAATAGACCAATTTTCACTAAACACCATCAAATGAAAGATGAGCTATGACATTGCAAACACACTAAAAACATGTCCACCAAGTTGTAGGAGAAAAAAATAATATGGAGAAATGCAGAGCATTTTTTGGACCAATCTTGACAAGAAAAAAAATTGCCAACCCACTCCAATTACCAAAAACCTCATCAACAACATTGGTGACTTGAAAAGATAAGAGTACAGTATCCAAAGAAAAAAATTACTAAATCCAAAACTATAAGAGAATAGCTTCAAGTGAGGAGGAATGTGGAGCATTCTCCCAAGCATTCTTTAAGGCAACTTCCTAAAACAAAACCTTTCACCAACATCCAGAGACTAGAATGTCCTTGTAGCAGCACATACTTCCCCAAGAATAGAAAGAGAGAGCATCCAACATAATGGAGACCATCAGAAACAGCTCTCCAATTTTATCATTACTTATAATCCTCATCTTAATATGATAGCATCTTTTTTGAAATAAAACATACTCAATACTTCTTTAATTGACAAAAAAAGGCATGGCATCTAACCATTAACATCAATATCATCATTGTTAGCACAAAATCATAGTGTACCATCAACATACAAATGTAAACATCAATGACATCCCAAAATGAGTGTTAAAACAAGCATCAAACTGAGTCTTGGCATCAATGACAAATAATTTCATGCATATGTGCAACAATCTCCCCCTTTAGCATTGATGGAAACACACACCTGCACATTCTCCCCCTTTGATATCAAGGACAAAGGGCCAAGGTCTCCATTTAAATCAACACATTCTCAACACCTACACTTCTCCTTCAAATAATTATGCATGGTCCCCCTATTAGCAGCAACCAACCAACTACCTACTCCCCCTGAGAGGTACCAACATCAATCTAGGAGAAAAGGGTATGACATGAATTTCTCCCCTTGGATATATGCACCATCTATGCATCTATTTTGAAAAGGGAGGGAGGGAGAGGGTGAGTGGAGATAGACAAAATTACAAAGGGAAGGTGAAAGAGAGGGAGAGAGAGATGTATATATTGCTCACATCTTCTTGTATTTTTGTTATAATAAATATGATATTTAAAACTCCCTTGCAACAATCAATCAAATAATTTTTTCTAATATATTATATTATTAAATATATAATATAGCATATAATATTTGTATTAAAAATAATGTATATTATATTAATATTAATATTTATATTAATATTAATATTTATATTAATACTATAACATGTCACATTTTAATCTGTAGTGATATTTATATATACTAATATTTCTATTAAAAGAAACGGATATTCTTTCCATCAAATATTATTTTATAATATATTATATTATTATATATATAATAATATATTTATATTTAATCTAACTTTAAATATTTATATTAATATAATGTATATTATATCAAAATATTATTATTTCCTAGTATATAATAATTTATCATATATTATATATATTATATATTATTTTTGATATGTAAGGATAAGATTGTATTGATTTTCAAAAAGGAATTGCAATCTTATGCTATCTATATAATCAAAATTACAAAGACTCACTACATCAAAAAAATCAAAGAACCCATCCCCTAACCATGTCTACTTCCAAGGAAAATAAAACACCTCTTGCCTCTTGAGATCATTGAATTTTAGTTGTAATTTTGGTTCCTAAATTAGTGAGATCATTGATGCACTTTCCTCCTGATTTCCTTGAGTTTACGGATGCAATTTTTTCTTCTTTGCACTGTGTGCCACTCATTGTATTTCCCATTGTTTTTTTTCTAAAAGGGGAGAAACAAATTGTGTAGCTATATTTTCATCCCCGGGATGAGTGAACCCAAAGATGAGGGAACCCAAAGAATCTTCTAAAACTTTAATTTTTGAGCCAGTGACAATATTTGGGAAGGTACTAGGAAGGAAACACCATTGGTATTTTAGGATTCTAAGCCCTTAGTAGCACCAACTTGAAGAAGTTCATTTACTTTTCCTTTTCCACATTTTTCTTCTTGGAATCCATCTTTTGGAAGGGTGCATAACATTATAGTGTTTGGGGAAGAATCCTTCCACCAAGAAGCCTCCATGTTTGGCTATGATTTGATTGTTGGGAATTCCACTATAATGTGCCTAGTTTGGTAGCATCTTCTACACCTAAATATTAAACCTTCATAATATAATGACTATTTCCAACATTGTTCATTGGCCCTTAGATAATTTATTTCAAAAGATCCTTGGAGATGTCCAATTCCACCAAAATCCTGGTATAAGTTGTGCGGATAGATTTTCTAGAATTTTCATCCACATAAACAAAATTTCCCAAAGAGTTCTCAATCATTGCAAAACATGATTCAAACCAATAGTGAAGGGGGATATTTGGTAGGCGAACCTAGATTGGAAAACTAAAAAATGATTCAATAGATGGATCAAATTCAAGATTTCAAGATTTAAGTTATAGCATATTTTCTTCCCACAACCAAACATGGTTAAGAATGGTGTTCTTGTCCCTCTTGCAATCAAAAACCATCATGAAAAACCCCTTGTGCTAGGGTAAATTTAAAGATTTCTCTCCATAAGAAAAGGCCATGATTTTTTAATCTATTCATGGAGATTTGGAAGACTAGGCCAGTGATAGTTGAACCATCCGATTTAGCCATTCTCAACAAAGAAAATTTCATTTTCATGCAATTCCTTCAATAAAGTGTCGTTGAAATTCAGGGACAAGGGATTGTTAGAGCATTGAATGATTCTCTTGTTGCCAGCAAATTCTTGGGTTTCTATGTTATGTCCATCAAAGAGTGAGAGACGGATTTAGCCACCTCCAAGAACAAGCTTTTAAACCCATTCAACCCTTGCCTAGGAAGAAAATTACTAAAATCCTAATCATTCAACACTTGATCCCCAATGGGAGGAAAATTTGTCCCATTGTAAGAAAGTCCTACATTGTAAGTGAGTCCCACATTGTTTCCTTTGTGAGAAATAAATGATGAAGTGCCAAGAATCACGTCCATGATGCCTAAGGAAAAATCATATTTCGGTACAAAAGCAACTAGAATAATAGGCAGACCCCCCAAAATTCCATGCAAGCCCAAGGGGATACCCTTTGATGCAACAAAATCTCCCAACATTGTCACACTAGTGGATGCAATTCCATTCGCAATGCACTGAGAAACCCTAGGGCAAGTTGTGAACTACAATTTTGCTAATTTCTCCAATTTTACTATTTTGGGCAATGATCATGAGTTATATAAAAATTATTAAGGTTTGGACCTTGGTTGTTGCAACTACAGGAAAGAATCCCCGCCATTTCACCAAGGAACCTCCCCTTAACACTAGGGTAGGAAAACTCCATTATTGACACAATAGAGAGTGACCCCATGATTTTTGAACCTTGGTTGTTAGCTCTATAGGCAAGAATCCACACCATTTCACCAAAGGGTCACCCCTCTAAAAAAAGGTTATATTAAGGTTTGGGCCTTGGTTATTGGCACTACAGGCAAGAAGCCCTGCTAGTTCACCAAGGAACCTCGCCTTAACACCAAGGTAAGAAAACACCATTGTTAACATGGAAGAGAGTGACCTCGTGAGGTTTTAACCTTGGTTGTTGAATCTATACACAAGAAACCCCACCATTTCACGAAAGGGTCAACCCCAATAACAGATATATAATATTGTTATATATCTTAATATATATAATATATAATATTAATATGTAATATTATAAAACAAAATTATTAATATTATTATTATAGCATGTTAAATTTAAATCTATAGTCATATTTATTTATATTAATATTTATAATTAAAAGAAATGAATATCCATTTCTAACGGATATCCGTTAATAACAAATATTCATTTAGCCTCAGTATTGCTTTGAGATATGGCTTGGGGGTGTCCAACCAAAAAATTCAACATCCCCAATGTGTTTATAGGGGTTGTAAGGGGTTTTTGAACTTCACCCTTCATGCTGACAATTTTTTTCATCTGATTTTTATGAAATGAAAAGGGTTTATTCAATAAATTATCAACATTCTACCAATGTAGGATATGCTTTATTTTAAATTTAATAAATTATTATTATTGACTTTCCACATACACTATGTGTAAAGTCTTGATTGATAGGTTGATTGAAAAAATATATAACTCTTAAACAGTTATACATTTTTTGAATCTGAAATATGCATCACACACTATGATTCACAAACTATAGTTTTAAAAAATCATAAATATTTTACCACATTTGGGTGGTCGAACAAATGGTTTTTAATATTTTTAAAAATTCCTATTAGAAAATTCATAGCTAATTATTTACTTGCAAAAAAAATTACAAAAAATGTGTGTCACATCCAGGGATGTGTCTACTTATATTGAAAGATTAAAAAAAAAAAAAAAAATTCTCATTATTAGGGTGGTTGGACAAACACTTACTTTTTATTTCTTTTCAAATTTTAATGTACTAATACATTGAAATTTTAAATTTTCACCAAATCAAATTACTTTTTTCCAAAAAAGGACTAGTATCTTATAAAATAAATTAAATTTGCTACAAATTATATTCTTGCATATTTTTGAAATTATGTTAATAACCTATTCAGATTCTTATGTGAAGTTTTTTAAGTCTATTTTTCTATGTTTTCATTGCCACTTAAGGGTCATGTTTGGCCCATTATGAGTTTGCACTGACCCACTCATTGTTATAGTGGGACAAGGGATTGCCTACAAGAAGTTAATTTGATTATAGTGACTTATTGAAATTCCTATACCATCTTTTGATAGTTGGAACACAATTACAATAGTACATTGAGAGATATTGCATACCTCTATTATTGATTACAATGATTTAATTCATGCCACATGTTGATGGATTCATGCCACCCAACTTACATTTACTCTTTATAATTACTTTGAGATATTTTATATTGTTAATCATGATGTTAGTTCTCATACTCAACATATGTTTAGAAGTAACATTGATTTAATTCTTTTTTTTTAAAATAGATTTTAGATGAAGTATTAATTGGAGGGAGTGTGTAGAGAATTGTCATCAATTATTGATATCTCTCTTTATGATCTAGTATGAAATATTTTACTTTCATGTTACATACGTGCTTTACTTTGGCATACATCTTCATAACATTTTGTTGGCAACACAAGGGTAGACAACTAAGAGAGGGGGTGAATAAGTTGTCACAAAAATTATACTTATTAAACTTAATCTCAGATTTGATAAATAAACATGAAAGCATAAACCATCACCACGTCAAAAACACACATAACATCAAGATTTTTGCATGGAAACCCTACTAGAGGAAAAACCACAGTGGAGGTTAATCCACAAGATTATACTCTGGTAAAATTATTACAAATAGAGAATGTGCATGCATTCAGGCACACTGCCTAGAGCTCACTACTCAAATACAAAAGGCTTACTACCCAAAGAAAAACACACTATCTTATAGTCACATTCGGATTACACTGGAAGATTTGAACTGAGAAAATACCTTTTGCTAATGCTTGATTATTGTTCTAGTTAAGCACATGAACACTTCCTTTTGCTCACTCTTCTTCACACTTTACTTCTTCCTTCAAAGATTAGAACATTATTTGCACATAGCACTCATACATCTCACTCTCTACTTCACACCATGCGTCAAATGGAATAAACAATCGATCATATTTTCGTAAGGATAACATCAACTACATGTTGGCCCAACAAAATATGAAATGTGTACAAACTGTTGGCCACCCAAATTAGTAAATAATTAATCAATGTGAATCAAATAATGTCGACCAAAACATAGCAAGGACCCAAAACAACATGCCTCAAACACGAAAAAACCTTAAACAATAAGCCTCAAAGATCCACAACACATTACAATAACCTTGTCGGTCATGATCATGAAAAGCATGAACTCTCAAAAGAAAATCACTAATCATGAGCACAAAAATCAATGCAAACCAGAAACATGGATAGAGCATGATCTAGAAAAATCCACAAGCATCATGAATCACCATAGAAGCATCTACAACAACTTAGATTACTAGAATCACATCATCTTCTTTCAGGCACACCAAGTAGAGCAACAAAACAACTATCGAAACATCGATACTCATAATTTGATCAAATATTCATGCGAACCTTTGAAACTTCATGTGGATAAACTAGATATACTTGTCAACAAACCCTTTTCTCCACAACTCCTTATCCTCAATATACTAAGCTAGCCATCATACTGGACTTCACTGCATCACTAACAACCTATAACTTATTTTATTACAATTTTCTCAATATCCTTGACATATACAACCTTAAAGACATTAATGCCAATAGTGTTGACATCAATGACAACCACATATCAGAATAATCTAACAATATCCAACAATCTCCCCCTTTAGCATTGATGGAAACACATGATGTAAAAAACACCATCAATGATACTTTCTCTTAACACTTTCTCCCCCTTAGGTTTTGACTCTTTTCTCCTTAACTCTTTCAAATATTTTCACATGACTCTTCTCCCCCTTTGACATAAATGACAAAGGTACACATTATCTTTCTCCACAAAAGCTCTGAACCACATATTTGAACATTTGATTACTCCCCCTGAGTAGCAGCCACCACAACATCAATCTAGATCACATGATATTACTATGAAATGCACGGACTAGTGCAATTCATTGCATCTTAATTCTGATTAGGAGGGGTAATCACCCCTAGCTTCCCTTTGAGATACTCAAAATTATCCTTAGGCAAGGGCTTGGTAAAGATATCTGCAATTTTTTCCTTAGTAGGTACATACTCCAATCTGACTTACTTTTCACTCACCTTCTTTCTCAAAAAGTGAAACTTGATAGATATATGCTTGGTTTTTGAATGCAACACCGGATTCTTAGAAATTTTAATTGCACTTGAATTATCACATAATATAGCAATAGGTTCATCATACACAATTTTGATATCTTTCAACATCTGCTTCATCCACAATACTTGAGTGCAATCATTAGTAGTAGCAATGTATTCTGCCTCTGTAGTTGATAAAGAAATGGCATTATGCTTCTTACTTAACAATGAAATTAGCTTATTTCCCAAGAAAAATGAACCACCACTAGTACTCTCTATGTCATCCACATCTCCTGCCTGATCAACATCAATAAAAGCACTCAAAGTAAGGTCATCTTCTTTAGGATACCATAGGCCAAAATCAACTATACCCTTTAAGTACCTAAAAATTCTTTTCACAGTTGTCACATGAGATTCCATAGGATCAGCTCGAAATCTTGCACCAATGCATACATCATTCATGATAGCAGGTCTAGTTTGAGTCAAATAGAAAAATCCACCAATCATGGATCTATATCTAGTCTGATTTGTTTTAGGAGAGTCATCATCTTGTGTCAACTTACATCCAGTCAACATGGGTGTATGAACTGGCTTTGAATCTTCCATACCAAACTTCTTTAGCAATTATTTCACATACTTGGACTGAGATATAGAGATCCCTTTATCTAGTTGAGCAATTTGCAGTCCTAAAAATAATCTCATTTTTCCAATCATAGACATCTCAAACTCACTCTGCATCTCATTAGAAAACTTCATGCACAAACTATCATCTCTTCCAAAAATGATATCATCAAAAAAGATTTCAACAATCAAATCTTTATCATGATCAATCTTGAAATACAAGCTACTACTAGAAGTACCTTTATTAAATCCAAGCTTCAACAAATACTTGTCCAATCTGGTATACCATGCTCTTGGGGCTTTCTTAAGTCCATACAATTATTTCTTCAATTGGAAAACCATATCTCCCTGACCAGTCAATTGAAATCCATTAGGTTGCTCAATATACACTTCTTCATCCAGTTTTCCATTTAGAAATGTTGACTTGACATCCATCTGATAAACCTTGAAGTTTTTGTAACCAACATAATCAAGAAATAGTCTCACAGCTTCAATCCTAGCAATAGGAGAAAAAATTTCTTCAAATTCAATTCCTTCCATCGAAGAATATCCTTTACACGCCAGTCTTGCTTTGTTTCTAACAACTTCACCTTTCTCATTTAGTTTGTTTCAAAAGACCCATTTAGTTCCAATTACATTTTTTTGCTTTGGTATAGGAACAACAATCCATGTATCATTCTTCTAAATTTTCAGTAGTTCTTCTTTCATTTCCTTCACGTAATGTTCATCTTTGCATGCTTCATTGACATTATTAGGTTCAGTCTTTGAGATCAAATAGTATTCTTCATCAATTCTTCTCCTAGGTTGAACACCTTTGTTATTATCACCTATAATCTGAACTTCTAAATGATTTAGTCTTACTTACCTTGGAGTCTTAGGTTGTTCTTGAACTTCAAGCTCTTGTGATCTTAATTTTTCACTTTCACTAGTTTATTTCTCTTGATTTTCCTGATTTAGAGCTTGATCTTTCTTTCCTTTATCTGTATTGTTGTTCTGATCATCTGAATCATATCTGCAAGTTTTGGATGGTCTAAATGTGTCTTCATCAACCTTTACATTAGTGTTTTCAATTACTTTCCTTAATCTCTTATTATAGCACCAGTAGGCTTTACTTTGACACTTCTAGCATAGAAGTTTCCTATATTTTCATCTCTTTTGATATAGCATTTACTCCCAAATAATTTGAAGTATCTAATAGTAGGCTTCTGACCAAACCATAGCTCATAAGGAGTCTTACCAGTATCACCTTTGACATGTACTCGGTTGAGAGTGTAAACGACAGTACTCACAACTTCTCTCCAATAGATATGAGGAACATTTCCTTCTAACATCATAGTCCTAGCGGCTTCTTGAATTGTCATGTTCTTCCTTTCCACAAATCCATTTTTCTGAGGGGTCCATGGGGTAGATAATTGTCTCTTTATCCCATGCTCTTCACATAAATAATTAAACTCACCAAAAGTGAATTCAGCACCTCTATCTAATCTCAAACATTTAATCTTCAGACCTATCTTTATCTCAACCATAGTCTTGAAAATCATGAATTTCTCTAGAGCTTCAAATTTTTCCCTTAAGAAATTAACACACATCAATCTAGAATATTCATCAATAAGTAACATGAAATACCTATCTCCTTGTAGACTTCTGACTTTAGAAGGACCACACAAGTCAGTATGCACAAGCTCCAATACTTCATTTGAACAATTTTGTTTTCTTCGGAATGAAACTCTAGTTTTCTTCCCTAACTGACATTCCTTGAATATAGTATTGGTAGGTTTTATCAACTAGATGATCTCTCACTATCTGAGTAGAAATTATCTTGATAATATTGTCAAAGTTTACATGACACAATATCTTATGCCACAACCAACTTTCATGAACTTGAGCAATCAAACAACTTTTACTAGTAGTACTAAGGTGAAAGATATTACCTTTTTTTTTGTACCAGATGCAATAACATTTCCATAGCTCTCCAATACTCTACACTTTCCATCCTTGAATTGAAGATTATATCCCTTGTCAACCATTTGTCCAAAACTTAAGAGATTATGCTTCAAACCTTCCACATATAGAACATCATCAGTATTATGCTTACCATCAAAAGAAATGGATCATATGCCATGGATTACACTAGATTTGTCATCACCAAATATTACAACACCACCATCATACTTTTCCAAGCTCACAAATTTAATTTTATCACCTGTCATGTGATGAGAGCATCCACTATCAATCACCCATTCATCTTTTTCTTCAACTCTAGCAGCTAGAGCTTTCTCCACATTCATGCAACTAGTAGAATCAGCAGGTACAAGATTGTTTTCCTTGATAGAAAAAATACCCATTCATCCTCACTTGCATTTCCTTTATCAGATTCACCATTTGTCACACCTTCATCAACAACAAAATAACACTTTCTTTGGAATCTAGGCTTGTTAGATCTTGTTTTAGGAACTCTTTTAGGACACCTTGAGGAAAAATGACCTATCTTATTGCAAGAAAAAAATTTAAGAGGAAATTTCCCTTTATACTTACCTTCTCCTTTGGCTACCCTCTTGACAAGAAGTTCTTCAAGCTCATCTAGGTTTCTTTGTTCTTCTTCAATCTCTCTCATTTCCTGCTTGTTGACGCAAAATTTTGCAAGTCATAGCCTTATGGGAAACTTAGCTATCTGGGGACTTATGTGCATAGCTAAGTAACCTTTGGGGTTTTATCGAAGCCAACTCTTCATTTTTTAATGGGGGGATGGAAAGGGGAAGAAGATAAACATAAAATAAACACACTTAAGCTAAGGTGATGCACCAGATCAGAAATGAAATAAGTAAGCACAATGCTGAAACAAATGCTTGAATAATAACTAGCGTATATCAAATAGATGATTGCCAACACCACAAATGTAATAACATCAAATCATTTGCATAATATAACTCATATAGCATAATCTAACACAAAAGAGTAGCAACATGATATGTATTACGCTAGGCTACATAAAAATTATAAAAGCTTGAAACAAATGCTCAAATGCTTTAGAAAATACAAACATAATTTAATGTTTTATCAAATGCATGAAAATAGAAAGGCCAAACAGAATGGCATAGTGTGTGAGTTCAAATTAAATAGAAAACATTGCAAAGGCTAATTCCTAGTGCTTAGGAAAATTTCATCCATCTAAAAACAAACATAAAAATGAAGAAAAGGTTGCTTAAATAAGCCAGCCAATCGCCTGGAGACCCCAACAAAAAATATGCTTCTACAAAGCCATCAACGATCAAGATTTTCTTGAGCCAGAACCAACAAAAATATGTTCCAACAGCACGCGATAAGGCACATCTCGAGGAGATATGGGCCATGCAACAGCAAAAGGAGAGAACACAAGGCACCAAAATAGATATTGCTGCAACAAACGTCAAACCCGAGATAATAGATGCATGAATGAATGCCATGCAGAAAACTCCCAACAAAGGAAACTAAGGTGTGGGCACCACCCAGAAAAAAAAACAAGCAGAGGTGATGTGTCAAACAAACATAGCTTGAAAAAAGTAAGAAGAGATGTACCAAAAGAAAGCTCTGATAGGATGCCACATGGCGGCTTCGAGAAAGCTACGGGAAATACCAAAATAAAAAGGTGAAGCCATGCCAGAAAGAGAAACTGTGAAGGAAAAGAGCAGTGTGTGAATAAATATTCACAGCGTGGTGACTCACAGGAATATTTCTCTCATGGACTAAAGAACTCCAGATCATGATCTTGTAGACCAACCCAACCCCTTGGACCAATCTCTCACAACTTAGAGAGGGTAGCCTAAGGGGATGTCCAAACTTCATTCAATGGTGCAGAGAGAGTGCAAATACTTTCATGCACCATTTTTAGATCAATAATTTCCTTAAAAGGAAATCCACCAGATACTTTTTCCTCATAATCAAGCTAGAAGAAGAGCTATGCCAATTGATGCACCATGTTTTCAATATTTGTGGCAGTCGGAGATTGATCAAAGGACAAGAAAATTGAGAAATATTTCTTTTTCTCCTCAATCTTTTCAATGATGTGTTGTATGCTTGCCACTATTTGATTAGTCACAAAGGGCAATGGAAGCCCTCGTCGAGTTAGACGGGAAAATTTTTCCTACATATCACAAGTCATTTGAGCCAGCTTTTCTCTGCACTCACCAACATGTTGGGTGGCTTCATGCATAGAGATAAGAACATTCACACTCACGGTCACCATTGTTCGGTCCTCAATCCCCACATTGCTCAATGCCTCATCGGAAGCTATATACAATTTTCCTAACTATCTGGCCTCTAGAACTCTATTAGAAGTCACCTCCTACAACCATTGCATTGTTTCACTAACCACCCTGCATAGATTGGTAGCTTGTTCCATAAATTTGAGAGTGGGTTGCAAGGTAAGGCATAGTGTCTTGACCTTATCCCAATATGATGTGTGCAACTCTTTGGCTATCTCTAGTGAGTTCATTTGGGATGCAAGAGGTTGGGATCTCAAAAGCTCTAATTCCATAGCCTTGCTGCTCAAATATGCCTTCAACTCTATAATGTTTCCCTCTAGGGCCAAAAAATGATTCTTCGGAGTAGTAATTTCTTTCTCCTTCTCCCTCAAGGCTAACTCGGCTTGTTTTTGCCTTTTTGTTTCCTGCTCGAATGAAGTATTTATTTCATTTACCTCATCATTGGTACTCTATCAGAGCTATTTCAGACCATCACTCGCCTACCTCAATTCATCGCGGAGGGTCGCCTTTGTCGCCTGGAAATGCTTAATTTCTCTCTGCAAGGCCGGAACAACCTCCGTACCCAAGGCCTGAAGCTCACCAACCTTTCTCTCAAAGGAATTCCTCTCACTCCATAGTCAATTGATTTCGACTTCTTGGGCCTTATGCTTATTCGACTAGAACTCCACCTTTCCTTTCAACTCTTTTATTTATTCATCCTTCTTCTTCATCTAGCAACTAAGCTTGAGGAAATCAGTTTTCACCACCCTTTGGGTTTCCTCCATTAACTCAACCTTATCCTATGGATGATCCTATTGCAAATCAAGCCCTACGACTTTGATAGAATAATCATTTGGTTGCATTTCTCCAACCAGCTTGATGACATTAGGTGTTACATTTTCAAACATCAACGAATTTTGGCTTTCATTGAACACAGTCTATAAAAGGGGCTTCGCTTGTCTTCTTGCATCCTTTTCCCTTATTTTTTGTATTCGGATAGCCCGAGCACTTTTGTTTACATCCACTTGTGAGAAATAATCCTGCGACGAAATACCTAGTCCACCAACAAAAGGGAACTCCCAGGGAATTGCTAATGGGAATCACTATGTGCTCAATGTATTAGCGTATTTTCTAGGTCTCATAATAGTTGCTGTGGAAAAAGGTGAGATAAAATGACTACCCGAAGATGGTGAAAATATGGTGGGAAAAAATTTTGGGGAAGAACTTACCTGATTTTGAGGCCTCGAAGATACAAACCATTGACTCAGTGGGTCAGGATATGTTACCATTACTTGTGCCTCATGGGCAGTAGACATAGGAGGAGATAGAAGGGGACCCCTTGGGGAATTAATATTGACCTACAATGGGTGACCAGTGATAGGAATAGCTAGCGCGAGTGACACGGTAGAAGAAGGTGCAGAGGAAACTAAAAACATAGAAGAGAGAGAAGGGGAGAAATATACCTGAGTTTCCTAAAGATTTTTAGCAAATACAACTACCTCTTCACATTGTTGTTCTTCTTTCCTTCCTACTTCCTCCATTTATGGTCTCTTCTCTTTCGAAGAATTATCTAGGTCCAAAATAACCCTTTTATGGCATCTAGAAGATCTTGACCTCTTTACACCCGATCTAGAGGAGCTAGTAGGCTCCGACAGCTATGTATTTGAGGAGTCTTCATGTAGAAACTATTATCCACTGATTATCTCTCTTTGTGTAGGATCTTATTCAATTATGGGAGCCTTTTGGACTACCTCTTCTTCATGCTCCGGGGCTACACTTTTTTCCTCACCGAACCTCTCAGAACCCGAAGAGTTAGGAAAATCTTCACTATCTGAATGCTCGCGACACCAAATATCATCAAGCTGGTTGTCTGAATCCACCTTTTGAAAGAGCCCATTAGTCCTTTCTACCTCTTGCCTATAAATCTAGAAATATTTAATCCTTTCAGGCTTCCAACAGATCCTTTTTAACTGGTTGTAGAGGAATTGATTTATTTTCTGGTTGGGGGTAGGCTTCGCCATTGAATGATAAAAATTTAGCCAAGGTGTTCGACTTGAGCTAGAAGGGATATACTCAAGGCCAATGTATAATCTCTCATTTCCCTCATCTACATTTCTTCAAGGGTCCCAAAATGACTGAGGTTGGTGAGAGATCTTAATGCCTATCTCTTCCAAATTACCTTTTAGATTATAGCACCATTTGTCATAGATAACCATTAATCCAAGGTGACCCAACTTAGAGTTTAATACTTTGGAACTATTCACCTTCATATTATTCTTCTTGACCAATGATATAGAGCCAAACATGATTGACAGTGTCAAAGAGGAAGTCAAATTCTTTCCTCCCCAGTAATCGTTCTCAATATTACACAACTACTTGAAAACCTCTAAGGCCAGTACCCTATCTGAAACAAAATGCGGGAGCCATAAAGGCTCCTAGACAAAACCTTGCATCTAGAGCATTATAAATTATGAACTAAAGAACCAATTGCAAGGTGGTACAAGGCCTCTCATCCATGATATTTGAATCTGCGTCAAGTGACCAAACATCCTGCCTCCATTATGATCCAAAGCTCTTAAATTCAGAGCTAGGAATGTGTCTAAAAATGCATAATAATCAAAAATATTTGAGAGTACAGAAGTCCAAGTCGAAACTAGCTTTCTAGCGCCATTTTCGGAAAATACTACTAGGGGCAGAGATTGCAAGAAATAATCCGGGTTCTAATGTAAAATAATGTAGGTCAATAGAGAAGAATACCTGAACTTGGAACAAGTATCAAACTCCTTTAGATGTCAGCACATCCTTTCCACAATGACCTTCAAAAAGTCCATCAGTGGAGCTTTGCTATTATTTTTCACCATAAATCTTAGACTCATTTGAAAGTCTGAGACTTCTTTATCTATATACAATTCACACTCCAACGCCAACATAAAGAAGACGAAAGTTGAACCCGCTTTAAAATCAGCTAGACTAAGAGGGAGGCTAGGAGGGATGGAGTTATCTGATGGTTTCCCCGTTTTGGTATTAAAAATTTTTTGCGCTAACCTAAGCGTTCACTAGTAATTTTGCAGTCTAGAAATATCAAAATCCTTAGCACCCTCAAGAGTCGTAAGAGGAATGCACAACATATCTGAGAGAGCTTGGTGACAGATTACCACCTTGAAATTATGGCCACTTATAATTCTCGTCTGAGCGTCAAAAATTTGAGCAAAGGCAACCATAATCTCTAAACAATGGTGTACCAAAGGAACCATATACTGAGGAAGACCACAATTCCACAATCGGCTATGAAAAGGATCATTGATCTTTTCATCTTTTTGCATGCAGCCTCTCTTAAAATTTATGGGTTCTGAGATAACTCTGGATCTCAGACGTTATCCCAATCTTCTGATACCAAAGCTTGGTTTCTAGGAGAAACCATGTTTAACACTTTTTGGTCCACCAACTTAGTGTAGGGCCATTAAGGTTAAGCTCAAATGCCTAGGGTTGCATAAGAATCTTGGATGTATATATTCATGCAAGGTGCCTACATCCTTCGTTCTTTAATGCTTTTAGTGGTGACGACCTGAGTTGAGATCTCTTCAATTTTAGCCATTTTACTTGTGTCTTCGAAGAACTCTGCAACTTAGTTTCTTGAAAACCTTTCTATATCTCTGCAAATGACTTAGGCGGTTACACGCTTTGCCAACCTTGCATAATTAATTCCTTTTGCACAATGCTCCTATCTATCTTTTTTATTTTTAAGAATATCAAATTAGCAAGGGTACACGTTATCTTTTCACATTATTTATTCCATGCACCACTAACCCTTTCATGCATGCGAAGTGACCACCCACTTTCCAAAAGATTACACACATTAAGGGATATGACCTCACATATGGTGGTTCTTAATTTTTCTTGGAAAAAGTACTAAATCAACATCACCATATCTTTTCATGAGATTTTTCATTTAATGATTACTTGATTTGAATCGAGCACATCAACCCATGACTTCATCTTAAAATATTTTCTTTGATTTAACCAAGTTAGAAACATTCTATATGGAAACAACTAGCTCCCTCTCATTTTGTTTTAAACAAAGGCTCAATTTGAACAAGTTGAAACTGCATTTGATTATCTTCATTATTTTGCATGCTGCAACACTACTTGTTAGGGCTCTTCATACCATTTGTCTCTGATGTAAACATAACTTGTTCAATTACGGAGACCTTTTCCCTTCTATAAAAAGGACCCTTATCACTTTGGCAATCCATATTTTCACTTAGCATTTCTTAGCAATTGGCCCTAAGATATCATTGGTAATTTCATTATTTAGCGAGAGTAGTGGTAGTCATGGAAACACCAATTAGGATTACATGCAAGAAGACCTAGGCTAACTTCATAGGAAAATTTAGGTGTAGGCATCTGAAATGCATGACTGGCGTGAAGTGTGAAAGCTATAAAGTGGGTGCTAGGTAAAGACTATGTAGAATATGAGGACCAGTATAGAGTGAATACCAGTATCAGTTCCCACTTTGTATCTTCTATGTTAGATGTTGGAGTTTCAAAGAGGAAGATTCTGAAGCTGACAAAGCAGGTATTTCCCAAATGCTACTTGGAGGGGTTGGAGAACGTTGTGAGAGCAGTCAAGATCGACCATGGAATTCCATATGTTTGCAACTTGCACTGACTCATCTAGGAAGGAGGACCTATGCCGACTAGGCCCTTTCTTCGTGGCTTTGAGCTTGAAACTCATAAAGAACATCGTTGAAAAGTCTGTGTTGCCTGCCATTTTCTGATGAGGATGCATAACGTCAAACCCTTTCGCGAGGTGCAATGGTATGAGAATTTTGAGAGGATGGTGTTTCCTCATTGTGCACCACATTTTGTCATTGTCGAACCCTCGAGTTCTTGAAGAAACATCAGGAAGATCCTTCCTCTTTTTCTTTTGTATTTGAAACATACTCTACAACACTTTTCAGCGACAATATATATGTATATGGGAACATGGCTAAGGGCCTCATTTAATCAACATGTATATAGATGTAAATATCTCCATAATTAATACAATATATATGTATCTTCCTATAGTCTAGCTCTTTTCTTCATTTTATTTCAATTCCTTGCATCAATATGGTTGTTGATCTAATAAAGCATTGAGAATGACCCAAAACTAACAAAGCAGGGAAAATATACACATATTTACACACTTACTACAAAAGTCAAATTAATTGAATTTTTTGAGGTGTATTCCATTAACTGGAATACCCAAGTCCTCGCCCTCTATTGTTTCTAACTCAAATGAGTTATGTTGCTTGCACTGTGTGATTTTGAATGGTCCTTGCCAGAGACTATCAAACTTACCATGTTGATCGGGCTTTTCTCCACGCTTGTTAAACTTGAGCACCAAGTCTCCACATTGTAGACCCTAGTCAGACATTTTCTTGTCGAACCATTTCTTTACCACCTGCCGACAGTTGGTCATTGCCTCAAGAGAATGCTCTTGTTTCTCCTGAACTTCAAGTAATTCTGAAAACTACACCTCCATCACTCCATTTTTCTCATTCTCAAGAGACTTGAGTAGTTGGATTGTAGGGATTTCCATAGAGATTAGCAATAGCACATCCTTCCCATATACTATCTCGTAAGGAGATATTTTCAATATTTATTTGGGTGTGATACGGTCTTTCCATAGTGTTGTTCAAAGGTGTTTATGCCACTCCCTTTGATGTTTTGAACCTATTCTCTTGATTAGAAGGAGAAGATTCTTGTTTGTAGATTCGGCAAGGCCATTTCCTTGAGAGTAGTAGTTGGAGGATGTATTTAGGAAGACTCCATATTTTAGTGAAAATTGGTGGAGTTTGGAGCTGAGAAAATATTTGGCATTTTCCTGAGATAATTGTCTTTGGTGGGCCAAACCTAGCCACCAGTTCCTCTAGGAAATTCATGATTTCTACCTCGATTGTATTCTTCAAAGGTACAACCTCAGTCCATTAGGTGAAATAGTCAGTTGCTGTTAAGATCCACCTATGTTTGATTGGTGAAAAGGGATTGATCATGCCAATGAAGTCTAGACCCCATTGAGAAAATGGCTCTTCCACTATAATTGGTTTTAGTGGGATGGCAACATTTTTCCTTTTCCCAACAAAAAATTGACACTCATTGCAAGACTTCAATAATGAATACGAGTCCTTAAATAATGTTAGCCAGAAATAACCAGCACACATAATCTTGATTGCAGTAGTTTTTGCTAAAAAAATTCCTCTAGCTGGGCCATTGTGGTACTGGTCCAATATCCTTTTTGATTTCTCTTGTGTTACACGTCTTAACAAGACCCATTGAAGTTTCTCTTGAAAAAAACTCCCTTCAAGAGTACATAACCATTATTCTATAGTCGATAAAAATTCATTTTAAATGAGGGGAGGTCGAGTGGATACCTTCTTGTTTGCATGAAATTAATTCTAGCGTCTAGCCAATCATCTCTGAAACTATCTTCATTTAGCAGCACCGGTTCCTAAACTTCATACTTAGTAATTGCTTCATTTTTTTTAGCCAAATATTCACACAATCCCTTCCCTTTCACAGTCGTGACTGGCTTGATCTCGATGTCATACTCAATAATCTTGGTTATCTTGTTAGCCCGCTTCATAGTGATTTCACCTTCCATAATATATTCTTTCACACTAGGGTGTGGCACACAAACAATCACCTGGTTGCATGATATAAGGTGTCAAAACTTCTTCAGTCCATTTACAATAGCAAAAGCTTGCTTCTCCACAAAGTTTTACTTCACCTCATAATCTTTCAGAGTGTGCAAATAGAAGGCAATAGGTAATTCTCTTTTATCTTCATCATCTTTCTGCATCAGGACAGTAGCGATACTCATGCTACCACTAAAGACGTACATAAGGAAGTCTTTCGACAAATCCAGATTAACCAACACATGAGAAGAAGAGATGATTTCTTTAATCTATTTGAAATATTTTTTGGCTTCCTCTATCCATTTGAAAACTTGGTCTTTTTTCAACATCAAGGTGATGGGCTGAACAATCCCTGGGAAGTCTACTATGAACCAGCTGATGAAGTTAACCTTGACCAAAAAAGATTGAACTCCTTTTTTGTTGAAGGGGAGAGGAAATTCCTTGATCGCTTTAACCCTTTCTAGATCGATGGAAATACCTTCCCTCAAGATGACATAACCCAACAGCTTCCCTTGTGGGACCCCAAACACACATTTCTTTGGGTTCAAAGAAATAATGAACTCTTGGCACTTCTAGAAGACAAGCTCGAGATGATCAAAATGATCTTCAGTAGATTTAGAGAACACTTTTAGGTCATCTAGATAAATAAGAATGATCTTATGTATCATAATCCCTAAGATCAATGTCCATAGCTCATTGAAAAGTGGCTCTAGCATTTGAAAGTCTGAAGGGAATTCTAGCATAAGCATATGTTCCCCACTTGGTAGTAAATGATGTTTTATGTTATTCCTCCTCTTTCACCTAAATCTGATTATAGCCAGAGAAACCTTCCAACATTGAAAACATCTCAGAATCAACAACTATTTGTAGAATTACCTACATGGAAGGCAAAGGGTAGTGGTCCTTCAGGGATGCTCTATTTAGGTCTCGAAATTCAACACAGAGTCGTATATCATCATTCTTCTTCTGAATCGGCACCAGGTTAGACAACCAAGTGTTGTGTTTGATCGGGAACACTATCTGAGATTCAATCAGCTTCCTTAATTCTTGTAACATTAGTTACTCGATCTTTGGATTTACTGGCCTCTACTTTTGACATACGATCTTTTCTCCTTCTAGTAGCTCAATGATGTATTGGATAATCCTGCGATCATATCCCTTAAGATCATCATATGACCATGCTACCACACTCAGATACTTCTCACAAAAATGTTTCAACCTTTCTTTATTCTTCTACGAGATTCCTTTTCTGACCTTAAGATTTTTATCTTCTTGAATGTGCAAATCGGCATAATCGCCTTTATCAGTGACAAGCTTTCTCTTGTGTTTCTTCGCATCATCAAAATAAAAAAGACTCTCGAGAGTAACCAAACCCTTGGGAAGCTTGTTTGATTTAAGCTAGATTACTTGATCCTCATAGGCCTCAATGATCTTCAGCTATAGCTGGTTGGAAAACTCTCTAGATAATTGGAGAGATGACATCATATGAGCATCACTACCAAAAACTTGCCAGTTTTGATCATTATTTGAGACTACAAGCCACATGATCACTCACACTGAATGTTTGTTATTAATTAACTTGGAAGCTAGCTCAATCTGAGATCCGGTGGTTTCCATTCAGTCTGCTTCAAGGTTCTTCTCTCTGGGTACACCTTGGATGTTGAATGCCTCGAAGCCTTTAATGAGATCCTAGACCCTATGTCGGTATGATCACAAATAGCCCTTGGATTTGGTTCACCACCAATTATGAATCTCCAAACACCCGTAGTCATGGACAAGGCCTTCATACTCTGCTTCATTGTTCGAGCACGTGAACTAGAAGCGGTAATATTTTAAGGTATTTTATTTGGATGGAGATATTAAACATATTCCTGCGTCGACTCCTACTCTACATCTTGCTCCATCAAAGTGTAAGGTTTTTAATTCTAAGGACCCTTCACCCTCGGACTCTTTAGTCACTTTGGGCATCATCTGGTCCTTTTCATGTATGACGTATGTTCCTAGCCCAGTTGCATGATAATTGCCAAAAGGATTTGTCTCTATAAATTCATTTAAAAGAGCTTCTTCTTTTTGCATCTAGGAGATACTTGATTCTTCATCCTCAAGGAGTTTGACATTGAGCATCTCTTCTAAGGTGATTGAGGTATGTGTTGCTTCAAAATTGATCATGGCTTCATCAGCCACATACTTGGAATGTAAATATTCTGATAGGAACTTCATCTTAGCTCCATGTTTGGTTCTTAGGATCAGGTGCGACTAGTCCAATGCTAGGTAACCTCCAACATTTATAGTAAATTCTTGGGACATTCATATCTTGAATAGAGGAGGGACGTCGATGAGCACAGTATCTTGATTCATAGTAATGCTGGGACAAGCAAACAATGTCATAGGAAATCCTTTGATTACTTTGACGGTTTCAACCTTGTTCCCATCGAGTTGCATGACTCCCTTTTTAAGAGGCTCATATTTGAGTCCTAGAGCTTTAGCTACTTGCTTAAGCATGACAGTGGTGCTAGCACCAAACTCAATCATACAATTATGCAGTATTTTTTTTACCAATGATAAGTGTTAGAAAGAAAGGCTTGGGTTTAAGCTTACTCTCTTTTTCGACCTGCTTTTCTTCTGGTTGATTTTCTAGAACTCTATCCAAGTCTGGCTTGGATGTCTTATCTTCTGAGGGTAGCTCAAGCATCTTCATGGCCTCTTCTCTCAATAATGCCTTCTATAATAGAAAAT
Source organism: Sequoiadendron giganteum (assembly GCA_007115665.2). Taxonomy (NCBI): domain Eukaryota; kingdom Viridiplantae; phylum Streptophyta; class Pinopsida; order Cupressales; family Cupressaceae; genus Sequoiadendron; species Sequoiadendron giganteum. The sequence continues at coordinate 185,195,723 of CM021101.1, read as the reverse complement.
TTTGCTCCAAGATGGCCAGGATATCCCACAAAGAAACATTATTAGAGGAATTCTTTAGTTGTTCCACCACGTTGAATGGCATTCATGATTGATGAGCTATGGTAGTTTTCTCCTTTTTCCTTGCATCTAGTGTATCTGGTTGTTTGGCCACTATAAGGGTGGCCATGGGAGCTCTTTCTTTCAAAGAAGGTGGATTCTTGGGACTTGGAATAGCCACCTTAGGTTGTTGTGGAATTAATGACACATTTACCGATGGATTGGGTGATGAATTAGGTAACCCTTTAGTCTGCAAAAATGTGAATTCTCTAGTGAGCCTCCGCTTGGAACGAGTATTGTAATCCGACTGTACCTATGGCACTTGGGTCACTAGAATGTCATTCGAGAATGTTGAATCCTCTCCTTCCATCTGATGGCATTCTCAAATTTTGCAAATTTGAGATTCCCTTTTCAAAATTTTGCATCTGCACTTTTTGAAGTGCACCTGAAGAATCTGCTTAGGTGACCTACTTTGGAGGCTTGTAATTTAAAGCTTGTTGATTTTCATGCAAAACCCATTTGCAGGCATATTCAATTGACATATGTGAATATGCATGTCCTTTTTCAGCTTCCCATAATAAGTTTTGATAGAGTTTTGAAAAGTGAAGTTGGAGGGTTTTGACACCTTTTTGTTGTTTGCAAACTTTCAGTTTTGCAAAGTAGCTTCCCGTTTGAGCTTTCATTTTGCAACAAGTTGATCGTCAAGTTAGAATGAATGTTGTTCTACATTATCCATACCAAGATGATCTCACATGTTAGTTTTCAAAGTCTCATGAGCTGATTTACTATTTTTAACAGATCAAAACTAAATGCAGTTTGTTGAGTTTTGCATCTGCATTTCTGACATTTCAGAAGAGTCAACTTTCACCCTCAATATTTCACAAAGGTTGATGATTGAAGCTAATCCCTTTTTCACACATGCTTAGGGTACCTAAATTATCTACCGTGTCTAGTGGAAATTCATAAGGAGTTAATTTTTTATATTTTCAAAATAACAATTGGGTGACTTTTAGTTGATTTTGAATAGGCTGTTGTTTCAAAAAGTTCAATTGGGCAACTTTTCTGATTAATATCTTTCACCTTGTAACTCCTTTTTCCGAGTTGTCTATTGCACTGCACTCTCTAGTCAAATGACTATATGCCTACAAGTTTTAGTGACTTCATAAGATCATTTACCCAGTTTTCCAAGCCGATTCTAGAGCTAACTTGGCTAGTTTTCATCATTTTGCAAAAGTGTCTGAAAGCACATTTTAATGGGAACCCATATCATCTTTTCATCTCTAATGCATTCAAAAGAAATGTTCGGACAATTTGAGTAGAGAAAGTTGTTTGAAAATGAAAAAAAAATTGTTGAGCCCACATGGGGACCCGACATGCTCTTACTGAAAGACACTCTGGTTATGAAAATATATGAATTTCAAAGCTTTGTTCCATGATTGAATTCTCATTGGTCATTATCATAAGTTTTTCAATCAACACAAATGAAGGTGGAGGGTCTACTTCATTTGGCATAATGAGGCGGAGGAAATTAAAGCTATTTCTCATAGCTTGATGGTGAGGGTAGTGCTCCATTTAGACTTACTATGGATAATATATTGCAATACTATTTAATCTTGTTAAGTTATTGGAATATTTTTGGAGAAGTTATGAAACCAATGTTGATAAAGCTTATTGCCATTGCTACTTTAGTTAAGCAACATTTAAAAATTGACATGGGAGGAGGAGTAAATGTATATGGCCAATTTAAGACTTCAAAAAAGGACCAAAATGTAGACATGTAAAGATGGCATATCATTTGGGTTTGATTCAAAGCTCAATAAAGCGAGGAAGACTAGTGTTGGATCAATTTTTTTTAACTTCTCAAGCAACATTGATGATGTTTATGGCACTGGAAAATTTGTGAGGCCTCTAGAAGAATCTTAAAGCAATATTTTGTCTCCATGGATAATATCCACTTGGCAATTGATGTGTCGATTGAGTGTATTATTTTATCAAAGAAGAGTTCGAAGCAATGGAAATAGACAAAGCTGTGCAGTATAATTAATTTGTCATACAAATTCCAATGTGCTTTTCAAATGCTAATGAAATGATTTTCAACCTTGGTTCCAATGGATGGATATCCATCAAAGCTCGCTTGGAGCTGAATGAAGGCAGCGCTATCTGATGGGCTCGAGTCAGATTTGGGCACCATGGATTTCTAAAGAAACAATGAGTGAGGGTTTAATCATGCTTTATTGTTTGAATGGTTGTAAAATACTGGTGAGGGGTTATCTAGCCTTATTGATTCACTAATCTCAGACAAACATGTTGTAAATCTCATGACTAGCATAAAAGGGAGTAATAACAGTGAAAATGCATCAAAATTGTTTGAGAAAATGTTGTTTTGGAGCAGCCACCACACTAGATAGAAGAGAAAAGAGAACCATGAATGCAAGAAACATGTAAATTTATACTGTTGAAATTTCCTTAGAAACTTGTATGCAAATATATGTTATCAGCACACCAACCAGATGATACAAAGCTTTGAAGAATGCGCAGGCCTAGGGGATAGTCTACGCAACAACATAGGAGTGTGGATATCCATCAAAACCCATGATGTTAGGGGACAACGGGGTGTTTGAAATTAATATGTATTAACATTTCCATGATTGCACGCTATGAATAAAATGGAGTTATTGAAGAGGTTTTAAGAAAATTTCACGCAAATGCTAGTGGCAATTGTGATTGTTGATCCTCCTAGGGTGAAGCCACAATAGTGGTTTACAATTCAAGTGAGGAAGGAAAACTCACAAAAAATGACCCCAAAGAAAAAAAAGTGATTTTAGGGGTTCATACGAACCTATTGGTTCGACCAAACCAAAAAGGGGTTCGCTCGAACCAGGGTTTGAGCGAACCCCTTTGCATCTTTGCCGCCAAAAAAGCCAATGAAATGCATAGCAAAGGGGTTCAAGTGAACCCCTTCAAAGAGGCTCACTCAAACTAGGGTTCAACCGAACCCTGGTTCGACCGAACCTTGGTTTGAGCGAACCCCTAGAGGTTCGACCAAACCTTGGTTTGAGTGAACCTTAGAGGTTCGCTCGAACCCCCTTATCCCTCATTCCCCATCTCAAGCACAAAAAAAAAAATTGGCACTTCGGAGCTCGGGTTGAGGATGAAAATGAAGGAATCTTCACAAATCCAACCAGAATCAGGTAGTCCTCAAAACGGGCTATCCAACGAATATAATTTTAATATGTTTTGGTTTTATTATGTATGTGTTATTTTAGTTTTATTAAATATAGGTTTTTCACCGAAAGTCAAGCTCTCTCTTTTGCACATGTGGAAAAATAGCAGATTATCAAAATAAAAAATTTTAAAATATGTTGACGCTGGGTATTGATGTCCTTGATCCATTAAAAATAAATAAAATTGAATTTCGATACATACAAAAAAAGTTATGTTGTATGCAGTCTACCTATTTCTGAATTGCAATTGGTTTGACTTCAAAACTTGATTAAGGAAAAAATATTCAATAAAAAACTATGAGACCAAATGCAAGTGCTAGATATCGTAGTTACAAATCTAAATTTGAAAAAATTAGAAATTTATCATTCATACAGAAAAATTTATGTTGTATATGGTGAGCATCATTTTTTAAAAATGTTGTTCTCTGAAAAAAACCAGTTTTCGTGGGAGATAGAAAAAAAAGTGCAATCTGATTCCAAAAAAATTGAAAAAAATATTTTTAGAATCAACAAACAAAATGTGATGAGACTCTAGTTTGCATCATCTCTAAATTCCTCATGGTTTAGCCACTATAGGTGCCCGAATATGAAGATTTAGTTAAAAATAATAATTGCAGTGTCTAGTTTGGCCAAAAATTGTAAACCACTATTGTGGGATCACCCCCTAAACTGCACTAAGATTAAGTGCTAAGGATGCCATCATTGCAGAGTGTTTCCAAAATGGGACTCATTCAAAGACCTTAGAAACTTTCAAGCAAGTGTTGTTGGGAGCACGCATCTTGAAGATAGGAAGTTTGGTCTCATGCAATGCCATTGCAGCAGAGTACACACCAAGTAGATGTGTAATTTTTTCAATAACCTACAAGATGAATGAGGCTTGATAGAGGAAAATGTGTGCCAATGATAGCAATGTAATGAAGGCAGCCGGTATGTACTCCTCATAGAGAGTTGGCGCAAAACTCAGGTATGTCTTTTGCACAGGATGAGAGGTGGGTGCAATTTCCAGAAGGGTATGAATATTCATCAAAGCACAAGGTAAACAATGGACGAGGCACATGACCTGCTTGACAGTATGCCTCTGAGTAAAGAAGGAGGGGTGCGACTTAGAGGGTTTAGACATCCATCAATTCATAGAGCAAGTTTCATAGTAATGGTGCTACTAGTTGAGAGGGGAATGGAACCAACAAATGGGATCGATCAATGTAGGAAGCATCACCTTCTGAGGAGCCTATGTTATAGAGGGCACCGAGAGAGGAAATTTATTGGCAACCACTGAACTTGTAAAGGGGTGCCATTGTATAGAAAAAGGATACCATTAGCAGTAGAGGGGCATGACCAGATTGTGAGGGAAACCCATTTCAACTGGACAACAAATGTGATCTATAGGAATACCATGATTGTTGGGTTCACAAAAAAAGTAACTAGAAGAGGCATGGTTTGGGGAAAGGATAGAGAAGTTGTCCTCAAGATCTTTGTGTAGTTAGAAGGAGGCTCCTCATTTTATTTAGGTTTCGAGAATGCTTTCCAAGGGATAGTGAATGGAGAGCTATGTTAGAATGTTTGGCCACCACTTCCATGATGAAAAAAGAAAAGCTTGAGTGTTGCAGAGAAGCAAGATGAGGATCAGGGTAAAAAATTAAATGAATAGCCAGGAAGGAAAAAATGGTAGAGTCAAATCCTGGCTCTTAATCGCAAGCCTCACATCACTTATTGGTGACACCAATAGTGGGCTGTGAGGTTGGCAAGAATGTACGAGAGTGCATTGTGGTGGGCCCGTAGTTTTTGAATGGTCATGCATGTAAAATTAAAATGTTGTTAAATAGGAAAAGAAGGTAATGTGGGGTGTTAAAGTCAAGTGCTTTAAAATGAAAAATAAAAATGAATTTCACAGGCAATATTTTATAATACCATATACTTGAAATATCCTTCGTGATATTTTAATCACTTGAGTAATATTTTAAAAGTAGAAATCTTTTAATGAAGGGGGTGAAAGTTTTAAATGGAGAGTGAATTAAATATTCACTGTGGGTGTTTTATAAAGTGAATTTATTCACTTTATAAACACCTATTATGTGCTAGAGATTAACATATTAAAGTGTAACTATAGCAAACAAAGGGATTAAATTGGAGTTTTCATGGGCAAGTTTGGTTTCTCAACAACAAGGTAAATGTGAAATTTTAATGGGCACACAAATATTTTCCAAGAAGTGAAAATGTAAAATGTGAAAGTGGATAGATCATCTAATTTACTGGAGGTGAATAAAATAAAGTGCATCCACAACAATTAAAATGCAAAGTGGGGAAATATTTCAAAATGCAATATTTGAAATTAAAAGAGAGCTGAAATAAAATTTTCACGGTAGAGGTATTTTTCAGTAGCTGGGTGAATGATGAGATTCTCCACATGGGAAAATTTTTTGTTTCAAAGCAATGATGAGAAAAGGCAAATTTGAGAGGTAAAATTAGTTGCAAGGGAGGAGAGATGAGATATTATTTTCAGCTTGTTGATCAACGGGAATGAAGCTTCTAGGTGGCATTGGCAGATCAAATTTAGGGCTTCTCATGTTTGCTTCTCTTCTTCTATATCTTCTTTTCTCTTCTAAATTGTAAAGGGGTTGCAACTTATGAAAGCTTTAAAAGTCAGGAAGAAGCTATGGGTAGATTGTAAAGCTAAGGGGAAATATGACTAAACAGATTAGTCATTTAATCTGAAAGTGTGTGTTCTGAATTATTCTGTTATGTTTATTTTAGCTGATAATTGTCTCCATGGCTGAACTGTAATGCTATTTTGGATTCAATAATAAAATTATCTGAGTTTGTTCATGTACATTTTTTGCATTTAAGTTACATCTATTGTTTCCTTTTGTTCTATGAATGATGCAATTGCTTTAATAAAGCACAAGTTGATTTTATTATTGTCTATTGTTCAAGGATAATGTAATTGCTTTAACAAATGTGACAAGAGTGTTATGTTTCAGGTGCATTTATAAGAAGAGTTATTAGAGAAAGCTTTTATGGTTCGGTTGTCATAATGTGACAAAATTTGCAAGACCTTCAGAGCATATTCAACACTGAAAGATAAATGCTAGTTATATGACTCCATAGCCCATTTTTATGGCATTGGTCCATTATCATGTTTTTGTTGTTTTCAGTTTGGTCCCAACTCTTTGAATTAAAAACCATTTCAAATTTGTTTTGCTGAGTTATGTTTTTCATGTTCTCCATGCTGGTTAGTGAAATTCACTCAAGGTGTTAGCCAATTTTGAGTGATATTTTAGGTTTCTCAGCAATTTTGTGAGAGCATTATCTATTAAGCAATATTTTTTTACTTGTGTGTCTAGATTTTTAGATGTTGCTAAAGGGTTACCCCCCTAGGTCTTATAGATCCTAGAGTGTAGGAGAAATTTGTATACATTCCATTTCCTTTCAGTTGGCCACTAGCCTTTGTGGTTCTTTAATATAGAGGTTGGCTACCTCTTAGAGAGTTTCAAAGCCTAGCTAGAAAATTAGAACACCAACACCATCCAAGAAAAGAGTGTCTGGTCTGGAGCTATCTCTAGCTCCTTCTCTATAGACATTCCTTGCATTTGAGCAGTGAGAACTGCATTTTCTATTTGTTGAGAGGCATATGTATGGCCTCTAGGATCAGGCATGATGCCTTGACTACGTTGCTTTGCTATCTTTTGTTGTAAATTCCCTCGTGGACAATTTTGGGGGGGCATGTGTGCATCATTGAAAGGGAAGCACCATGGATTAATCTCCTTGGTAAGATTGTTTTGTCCTTCTACTAACTCCTTACTTCAACTCGGATAGATGGTTTGCATCGGCATAGTCACGGGGATGACCTGATTGTTCTATTGAGCTTGGGTATTACTGCATGATCTATCTTGCCACTAGCTCAGCTAGAAAGGAGCCTTCCCACCTTGGTAGTTTTGGTAAGTAGGCTTCTGGTAGGTATATTGTTATTGCTTCATAGTGGTTAACTCATTTTTCATGGTTTGCATTTGATCCGTCATGTCATTCACTTCAGCTACCAGGGGTTTAGGCATTGGATCCATGCTTGACGTTGTTCTCAGGTACACATACATAGACTGGGGAGGTGCAAGAACGCTGGTTGAAGCTACCTCTAGTTCTGGTGCAGTCGATTCTAGGAATAATGGCATGATAATTCATGGGGCCAATTTTTCAGCAGCAATAATATTGTTTTCCACAGTGATGGCAAGGTTGTATGCATCGGGTAAGGTATTCCCACCAAGATCTTGTAGCATCACAAAATATCAACATTTATGGACTTTAGATAGAACATGAACGCTAGATCTGTAGGTGGTCAACTACCAACAAGAACTCTCTACCAAGTCGAATGAAACCAAGCATTGAAACCAACCAAAGCTTCATGGGGAGCCTGCTTTATATGAGCCAGCTAGTGTTATAGTGACGATCTATCACCATTATTTGAGAAGCATTCATAGAAAGGATATCTAAGCTAATCCAAAGTACCAATAGCATTAGCCAAAAGAGTACGATACGAGTCCAATGCCTTCCCTCTGAAAGAGGCGACGAGCAATCGCAAAGTCACATTCTGATTAGTAATTCCATGAACTAGACATATATTAGCCACATCTTGCAAGTGCTCTGCTAGAGTTTTTGAATTGTCCCCAGAGAACTTAGGGATAGCCTTTAAAGAGGAAGTTGGGATTGGAACCCACATTGCAGGAGGTACAGGTGATATTAAAGGACTACCAACATCTTAGGCTACAAAATTTCTAGCCATTGGTGCAAGGGACGAAGCAGAAGAAGGAGGTGAAGTATTAATCTGTCGACTTCTCACCTAGATTGAAACCAATGGTGGTACAAGCAAGCCAAGAATTCTTACAATTTGAGACCTAGTGATGGGCCTATGGCTCATACACTCCTATTGATTTGCGATCATGCTAGTTCGCATCCCATCAGGCATGCCAAAGAAAGAAAAGTATACTCAGACATTTTTCTAGAAGAACTTTCTCCCGAATCATGTCTCTGCTTATCTTTTCCAAAGATAGTAGCTTTGAATGTAGATTCTATCTTAGGAAGGTTATGTGTAGGATCATCATGGAAAAAATAGGCCCTTAAGTGGCAATAAAAAATCAAAAAAACAAAGTTAGGCAACTTGACGTAAAAATTTGAATAAGTTATCTATATTATTTCAGAAATATGTAAGAATGGAATCTATAGAAAATTGAATGCAGTTTCTAAACTACTAGGTTTTTTTTTTTTTTTAAATATATTTGGTGAAATTTTGAAATTTCAATGCAGTAGTACTTAAATTTCAAAGAAAACATAAGAAGTAGGTGTCTGTCTGACCACCCTAACCACAATAAAATGAAATTATTTTTTTATAAGATTTTAGATATAAGTAAGGGAATCATGTCCGAATGTGATGCATGTTTTTTTGTAATTTTTTTCTAGGTAAATAATTAATTATGATTTTTTTATTACAAATTTTAAAAAATATAAAAACTCGTATGTCTAACCACCTTAACTTGGTCAAAACTTAATGAAATTCAAATTTCCTTTTTGTAATCCTATAGTATGCAAAGCGTAGAATGTGGCGCATATTTTGGATTCAAAAAATGTGATATTGTTTGAAAGTTATAGATGTTCTCCAATCAGCCTATCAATCAAGACTTTAGTCGTAATTCAAATAGAAAATGAATAATAATAATTTATTAAATTCAAAGTAAAGAATAATTTATATTGGTGGAAAGCTAAGAATATCCTTTAAAAACTCTTTTCGTTTCATCAAGTTTGGGTAAGAAAAAATTCTTTAGCCACATGGGTCATCATATCACTTAGATATCACCACTTTTTGGCCCACCATGATCCCGCACATACCCGAAAGAGATTCACCAAACTCACTTAACTCAAAAGAAGCAAGATTACCAATCAACATGTCTCTGGTTAGATTTTTCACAGTTTGGATCTCCTCAATAGCAACAACTTTGTGTTTGTATGCAACAGGCAAGGATCTGAGCACTTTAGCAACAATCTTTAATTTTTCCAATGTTCCACCAGGACATCTGATACTACACACAAGTTCATTCACTCTCTGTATAAAAGAAGTGATGTTCTCATCTTCATCCATTCTCAATGTTTCATATTTCCCTCAAGCTCTATAGCTTACAATCTTCACACAGTTATCACCTTCATACAAAGTTTCCAGCTTTTTCCAGATCTTATAAGCAGTCTTCAGCTCCATTACATTTTTCATTTCAAAATCAATCAGAGAAATCATCAATGCTTCCTTAGCCCTAACATTGTACTCAGCTTCCTTAATCTCACCTATAGTAGAAGGACCATTTTGTGGGATGATATATCTACTTTGTTTAATCATCCAATAAGGTTCACCAATGCATCTCAGATGACACTCCATTCGATTCTTCCACAAAGAATAATTTGTTCCATCAAATCTCAAACTATCCTTCGTATATGTCACCTCTTGGATCACCTCAAGAAATCAAGCTTCTCCAAAGGAACCTAATCTAATACCAATTGTTGGAAACACGAGGGTAGACAACTAAGAGGGAGGGTGAATCAGTTGTCACATAAATTATACTTATTAAACTTAATCTCATATCTGATAAATAAACATGAAAGCATAAAACATCACCACATCAAAAAGACACATAACACCAAGATTTTTGCGTGGAAACCGTGTTAGGGGAAAAACCATGGTGGAGGTTAATCCACAAAATTATAATTTATTAAAAGTATTAGAAATGGAGAATGCACATAGATTCATGCACACTGCCTAGAGCTCACTACTCAAATACAAAAGGCTTACTGCCCAAAGGAAGATACATTGTCTTACACTCACATGTTCATATTACACCTGAAGATTTAAACTAAGAAAATAACATATTTTAATTCCTTATTACAGTTTCGGTTAAGCACATGAACACTTCTTCTCACTCTTCTTCACACTTTACTTCTGCCTTTGAAAGATTAGAACATTATTCGTACATAGCACTTGCACATCTCACTCTCCACTTCACACCACACATCAAATGGTATAAACAATCGATCATATATATCTGCAAGTAAGGATAACATCAACTACATGTCGGCCCAACAAAATATGGAATGTGTTCAAACTGTCAGCCCAAATTAATAAACAATTTATGAATGTGAATCAAATAATATCGGCCAAAACATAGCAAGGACCCAAAAGAACATGTCTTGAACATGAAACACCTTAAACAGTTAGCCTTGAAGATTGACAACATGCTACAATCACCATGTCGGCCATGATCATGAAAAACATGAACTCTCATAAGAAAATCACCAATCACGAGCACAACAATTGATGTGAACCAACAACATAGATAGAACATGGTCTAGAAACATCCACAGGCATCATGAATCACCACAAAAGCATCCGCAACAACTCATATTACTAGAATCACATCATCTTCTTTCAAGAACACCAGCTATAGCAACAAAACAACTATTGGGACACCGATACTCATAACTTGATCAAATCTTCATGCGAACCTCTGAAATTTCATGTGGATAAACTAGATATACTTGTGAACAAACCCTTTAATCTGCAACTCATTATTCTCAATATACTGAGCTAGGAATCATACTGAACTTCACTGCATCACTGACAACCTGTAACTTATTTTATTACAATTTTTTTATATCCTCGACATATACAATCTTATAGAAATTAATGCCAATAGTGTTGACATCAATGACAATAACATATCAGCAATATACAACAATCTCCAACACATTTCACATATAATTCAAAGTGGTGATAAGTATAATGGTGAAATTACATACCCTACACTCTTTCCATTCATTTTGGGCTCACTTTGACTTAATATTTCTTTTGTGTAATAACTAGCATACAATTAGTCTATTTTATATAAAAAAAATGTAAAATTATGTAAGCCTTCATTGAACCCAATCTTCTTGCATCCTAAGAATCTTATTTTGACTTATACATTGCTACTTTTAACATCATTCAAGGAGAACATTTGAGCATTTATTATTATATCAATATTTGTATACTTAGTGACTAATAGCATATTGTATGGCCACTTGTTATATTTGAACTTTGTTCAACTATCATTAAATCAACCCACTTAGTGGTTTGAACAAGGGAGAATCACCCTACCTAGCAAGCTCATCAAAGGCGTTTATCACTATCACTAGTCACTTATTATAGATTTATGTATGAGGGAAAAATTAGATATTACACAAGTATAGGTTCCCATTGCTTGTGAGGTATTTTTTATGCACAAAAATACATTTAAAAAATTAAATGTAATTCTACATTGATTAAATTCAATATAGGTTGATAATGTATTCTAAAATCAACCCTCTCTAATTTCTAAATATGACCTTGTGTGTGTATATTTATATTCCAATACATTTAAGAATAATCAATTATCAATTACAATTCAAAAAATTATGATCAAAATACTAGAGAACTATTTATATAAATTATCAAAATTAATTTGTAATTGTCTAACTATTATTAGATGATTAGTTATAATCCTATATTAGATTAATAAGATTATATTGGTTGTCATAATTTTAAACCTAATTTTAATAGTAAAGGAACTTTTCTTTTTATCATAAAGGGACCAGAACTCTACAAAATAAATTAAAATCATAAATATAATCCTTAACAAATGAATATTTTTTTGCATGTCTTATATCAAACTATAATTCTTCATCACAATAAGTAAGAGAAAATATAAGTAGGGCATCTTTAGAGTGTTAATGAAACAAATGTCGATTAGTTCTCCCAATTACAATATGTTTAAAAATACTATAAACTATAAATGGAGTAATTAATCCATTATATCTTTTTTCATATATTAAATTTAGTTGAGTATGGTAATAATGACACATTGAAATGAAGCAAATGTTAGATCTTTAATGTTGTTTTGTGATGTAATGAATTTTTAGATTTTACAAACTTGTATTTTTTCTCTTGATAATTAAAAAATTAAAAACTCTTAAGATGGATTAACTACAATCATGCTATGAAATCATTTTCAAGTTAATAAAATTTATATCTTAGAAGACATTAACAATGTGACATCAATCCATTGATTGTGATGTTAAACTTGAATACAAATATTTCTCTAGATCCAACAACCTATCAATCCTTAAACAATACTTAATTCCAAGAGTTCAAATGTCCAATCTTAGTTGAAAATAAAATCATAAATATTCAATGTTCACAAATATTTTCTAAAACATGATCATTTATAAATTATTTCTAGCAACCACTTATAAATGAGTATATATATTTAATTGTCTAGACTCCTCCATTTTAATAATTTTGATGTGACAAATATTGATTTATGATTTGACATAATTAATGTTCACATGGCTTCTCATATTTATTATTATTAAATTAGTTAAGAATATATGAACATGTAAATAATATATTTAATAACCACTACCCATTTTATTAATCAAATAAGGTAATATGATGACAAATCATTTAACCAATAGCAATCCACATGAATCTTGTTTAATTTTAATAAATCTATATATTTATATTATAAATATCAATATACTTATAAATGAGTATATATATTTAATTGTGGAGACTCCTCCATTTTAATAATTTTGATGTGACATATGTTGTATATTAATTTGACATAATTAATATCCGCATGCCTTTTCATATATATTATTATTAAATTAGTTAAAAATGTATAAACATATAAATAACATATTTAATAAACCTAGACCGCCCTTGTAGTATAAAATATAAACATATTTAATAAACACTGTTCATTTTATTAATCGAAATAAAATAATATGACGACAAATCATTTAACCAATAGTAATCCACATGAATCTTGTATAATTTTTTAATTAATAAATTTAATGTGATAGAAAAATCATCAAAAGCAATCCACATGGATCTTGTTTAATTTTTTAATTAATAAATTTATATATTTATATTGTAAATATCAATATTAAATAAATAATATACACTTTTTAATAATTTAAAAAGATATAATCCCTCTCGAGGGGATCAATAAGATCTGCCTATCTGTCCAAGCGACAAATGTAAGAGCCGGGAAATTATTAGGGGCAATGATTTAAAAAATCTTTTCAATAGTACGAAATTATTCAAATTTATCCCATTTTACGGGAGAAAAAAACAATATTGAGCCACTTGAATCGTACCTAATAATATTATAACCTCATGATAAAAAATATATTTCCTAAGATCGCGATCGTATAAGCTTACATTTATATCATTGTTTTAACTTATTTCCACGGAAGATACAATGAAGCCACAATTATGGTGAGGGGATCTACACTCAATAGTTAATCCTATGTTTTCTCTTTCATGATTTTAGATAATGGGAACCATATTTTCCCTTAACCTTTTTAAATGTGAATTTTCATTGTCAATCATTTTTTTTAATTTGAGAATGTACAAATAAGTTATAGATTGTTTTAATTTTAAATTTACTAATTGTAAAGGAGAGAAATTCAAATACTAGTTACGTACAAACATAATTTTCGAAGGTAGGTTTCTCCACCCTATCTCAATGTATTGTCAAGACATTTAACAAAAAACATATAATTATGTCAGATATCGTTCTTCTAATAGAATGAGGTAGGAGGAACAGTATAAAACATGTTATAGTCCACTTTACCCTTGTCATGTTTTGTTTTAAGTCTATATTAAAATATTTTCATTTAGTTCTATGAAGGCAAGAAGTTTACTTATAGCTTTGATGATTTTTTGTAAGGATTTAATGGAATGTTGTAGAAAGAATGATATAAGGCACAATTAAATGTAGTTATTGTCTACTTTTTTTGTGTTATGTTTTAAGTTTATTGTAAAACATACACATTTAATACTACAAAGTAGGGGTTTACTTATAACTTGAATGGAATTTTTTTAGGGATTTTGTCAAAGGTTGTCATGGGTCCCTATAGGTCTTGAAAATCTACTTACCCATGACTTCCATATAATAGTTATAAGGATTTTATTAAAGGTTGTCTAAGTGCCTATAGGTCTTAAAAACTACTTTTCAAGAAATTTTATATGAGATCTACAGTTGTTTTCAAATGAGATTTATGTACCTAGGTTGTGTTATCTAATTGTATGACTACCATTCCTATTTGTCATCTCTATTTTGATCATGCATCATTACATTATTTTGTTGTGTGTGGAAAATATGTTCATTTGGATTTATATGAGATCTATTATTGTGTTCATATGAGATTCATGTGTATGTTTTGTGTTATTTCATGAATTATTGTCTTTGATCTCTATTTTTACCATGCACCATTACCATTTTTGCTATATGTGGAAATTTGTCTCTTTTGGATTTATATGCCATCTATTATTGTGTTCATATAAGATTTATATAACTAAGTTGTTATTTCATCGTATGGTTTTCATTCATATGTTCCATCTCTATCTGTGCAATGTATCATTATAGAGTTATAAATTAAGTAGTTTAAACTTGAAATAATATAGAAAAATGGTTTGATTAAGTTTATAGTTTATATAGTATAGAAAATAAAAATATGATATTTTAATGTCCTTTATGCTAGTGTAGCTCCAATTAAAGCGGGTGCCTAAACTTATGTTTTGTAGGGTTATACATAAATTATTAGATTTGGTTTTTATAAAAAATTACAAGTTGAAACTGTTTGTGTGAATTAGGTGTTTTACCTAAATATTTTATCTAATGGGTCATATTCACATGTTAATTTTACTTAGGTACTAGTAATCTTTCTAGAAGTCTTAGTTGGGATTATACCTTATCTTATCTCATTTAATTTACTTCTTATTTCCTAGGTAATTTAATGTTTGTTGTCTCAAGATATAGGATTAGGACACTTGTCATGATATTGTTTAATCTTATGTTTGACATTGGCTATATAACCAAGGGGTTCTCATTTGGAAATCAATCCAATTATAAGTTATCATTTGCATCCTTTGATAGAATAATATTATTCTCTCATAGATGGTCTCTTTTGTAGTTGCATAGAAGTTCCTAAATCTTGGGTGGCTACAATCTTCAACCAAATCTTGCATGGTATAAAGAATTCTATACCAACTCTTACATGGTATCAAAGCTTGTGGGATTGCTTCTTGTTAATATTAATTACGAAATATAGGTTGTAGATCTTGGTGTATCTTGAAATTTTGATTATGCTATTCTCTTGTGTCGGATGATGATCTAGAGGATCAAAAAACTTAAAAGAAATACCAGATTTGGGGGTTTCCTCTTTGTGGCTTTGTATTTAAGGTTCATTTTGGATCTTTTAGGTGCATATTGTAACACCCCACCAAGGAACCCAAAGGACAATACTAATTAAGACATAAGAATGATTTTATTTTTTAAAATTAAACAACAATATTTTGCGCCACATAACATAACATATAAACTAAACCTAGGTCCTCTAAGGTTCCATGACTACGCTACTAACATATCTATAATCAAGAACTAGAATTCATTTCATTAACTACAATGATAACATGAATTAACTAACAAGAAAATTTCATTTTAAATCACCACATCATAAGATCCTATAAATTAATCACTTCCATAACATGACATTAGATAAATAACATTTAAGATCATTTCAAGTAACTATCATGTGCAAGATATGTCACTTAATTAATTTCATTACAAGAAAACTCATCTACATACATTACATTGTTACAAATTTTACAACAAAGCTTCCCCAAATACAATAGGGAAGATTATATCAAATTACAAATAATGGTACAACTGATATATGATACAATACAAATACATAAAAGATAGTCCACTCAATCTGGAACAGGTACAAGAGTCCACAGTACCATGAGAAATCTTCATGCACACGAAGAAGTAGCAAGGGTACCCAATGGAGGAAAAGCACAAACCTCCCGAACATGTGGAATACTAAGGTCCACCCCCATGCTAGGAGATAACACAAGGTCCCACCTCAAATAGTCAATCAAGAAGACAACAGGATAACATAAACAAGGTTGTACATGACTCCAACACAACACTGCTAACAATACTACGATCACATAAAACACTTACATTGCTTCCAGAGGTAAACACATAACAGAAGGAGAAAACACACCAAGGAATGCTAGACTATAATAGGGAAGAGTGTCATCACATGGTCCTGACATGGGTTATCCTGGCAGTCTCTCACTAGACCTCGACCCCCATAGAGTGACACATGCAGAACCAACATTCCTTTTGTGAGGACAAGGAAGTTGATCTTGCCAACCTGGCCTTCTAAACCCATCCTTAGCCTAAACGAGCACTACAAACATGGGTGAAGCATCCATTATCTTATTTAATGTGAAATCTACCTATCCCACTAGTTCATTTTAAGGTTATCACTGGATTAAGAAAACTCTCCAATGGGTTGTCTTGGACACCACTTTGGGTTACGACCACCATTGAGAACCACTCCCCCTACTTGCAACTAGTAAGCCCAACACAACAACAAACAAGGCATATACCAATTGGACACTCAACATAATCATATAAATCCAACCATGAAGCAAGGCATTGACCATCTCGCACCTAACTTAAAATAGTAACAAACCAATTTCAAAGTGAAGCAATCTTAAAAAACATACATACAAAATACTCCCTCCTAATCCTCTGGAAGCCAAGCTCGTCAATTTTACACAATGACACTCTCTTTTAACAATTACAAAAACATCCCCAATTCCAAAATTCAAGCATAATCGACAATACAATTCATCAATGAAATGATAATCTAACTCATGTATTTAAACAAATCCCTTCAATTTCCAATTATGAGTAAATCAATTTCCTTTATTTAATTATCCAATTCATTCAACTCACGTAATCAAATAATTCTCACAAATATAAATATTCTTTTGCTATATTCATAATACACATACATGTATATATATATATATAGCTTATAATCATAATACTATTTATATTATAGTATAAAATATCATATTATAGCATGGCATATATGCATATATATATAGAATGCCATTCATGTAAAATATCAAACATAATGCATAGCTATCGATTACCAAAAATAAAGCTTATAAATCGAATTCCCAACACAATGGTTTTCTTTGAATATCTAACACAATGAATTGAATGCCACACAAAAGCTATTACCATCAGATGAAATTTATCTATCAAATATCAATCTTAAAATTGTATTGACTCGCCTTATAAAGTATTGGTCACAAAGCATATAACTTGCTCTTCGAATAAAACCCGATACAAGTATACAACATATTCTATGCTAATCAAATAAAAAAATTTCAAGTATATATAAAGTGGAATGCAAGGTAATAAATTGCAGACTGTGTCGTCCAAAGAAAATATGGCCATACCCTAATTCGATGCCAAAGTAGCAAGGCCACAGGGAGGAAGGATAGAAGGCGTCCAACCATGGCTAGGTTGGTGCCAAAACTAAGCAGATGGGGCACCTAAAATATTTGGGGCTAGACCCCTGAAACTATAAAAGTGATAAAGTGGTCAGGTAAAGCCCACACCTCAGAATAGGGCTCCATGGATGAGCACCTTTCATACTTGTTGCCCTGGGTAAGCATGCAAGAGAATTGGAATCCAGAAGGAGTGCAAGAATTAAACCGAATACCATAAAAAGATGCTATCACATGGAACGCAAAGATTACACAAATTGGATTTATTGAAACGGCTTCAGAATCTTTCCAGCAAAAGACAAATGACTAGGAGAATTAATTTGACACCATAAGCTAGTTTGCAGAATGTGAAAAAGTTTGATTTAGCAAAGAATCACTCAAATTCTTTGAGTTATGAAGCACTCAAATACACATCCAAACATTATACACTTTATTTGAAATAAAATCGAATGGGGAAGCAAGAATTGGATAGATGAAATAAATGGAATACCCAAAGGAAATGGGATTTCACGACTGCAATACATTTATAGGTGCACAAATCACTTTTCAAGAAGGCATTTAGGAAAACTCAGAAAATACATTTAATAATTATTTCAATTGGAAAATAAACAAATAAATAAATGTTTTCTTGTCCCAACAACATTCATCATTCAAACATTAATTTCAATAATAAGAGATGAAATTTAGAAAACAATGGAACCTGGATCCAATTCGCTTGACGGGGTTGGAGATTTGATGTTGAGCTCTGAATTCCCAACTTGTAGCTCCAATCTTCTCCACAAAATCAACGGTATTGCAATTTCTACAGGCAATTTACTTCCTACAGCCAACGACATGAAAAAATCCTCCAAAATAGAAAATATTCACAGGAATAACCCAAAACAAGAATTTTTCTTCTAGATATTTATTCTCAATCCCTTTTCTTTTGCAAAAATAACCAATTCTCAGTAATTGTTCGGGAGTACCTATTGTTGCATGCAAAACTCCTCTTTAATTTACCATTTAATTTTATATTTATTGCTCACTACCACTATTCATATATTTATTTTTATATTTATTCATCTAGTCATATTCTAATTTATTTAAAATTAATAATCACCTTTTAATATTTTATTTATTAACTTCAACTTTACATTATAATTTATTTGATCATCATTATAATTATATATAAACATTTATATTTACTTAACAAAAGTACCCTTTTAACTTAATAATTCTATTTTAATGCAACAAGAACAAAATTTGAACTGCTCTGAGTCTAGTTTCTAAACTACTATTTATTTTTGAAATTAATGAATATTAAGGGTCTCAAAAAGGAGGGGGGGCAAAACAAGTCCTACTTTTATAAAAAAAAATTGCATAGCACCTGAGGGCTCCCCCCTTTTTGATTAACTTTTTTTTAGAATTTCAAAAATCCCAGAAGTGAGAAATTAGCTAACACCATGTAGTTTATCCTCATTCTTTTGGATAACTTTTTTAATGAATATATAACATTTTATGAATTTTCAAAGTGGACACATCCTGAAAAGCTGAAATTTGAGCGTGTTCCTCCCTAATGTTTTTGAAAACTAATCGAAAATTGATTTTATTTTCATCATGTGTAGAATGGAGTCTAGTTTCAAAAAATGTAATTTGTTTCACGTTTCGATGAACGAGTAAAAATTTATCCTAAACCTAGCACATGTTGGTTTTTTACCAAAAACAAAGACATATACAAAAGGAGTCATGGATCATAACCTTAACTAAATCAAAATGAAAAAAGAATTATATATTTAGATAGCTAAGAGAGAGTTTAATGCTATCATGGTTTTTTTTTATATAGTTGCATTGAAATACATGATGAAAATATGAGGAAATTTGGCAAATCTTGTCAATTAACACGTCCAAAGCAGGTCATTTGGCAAGCGCCACATTTGGTGCTCGCTAAATGGCACATCACATTTGGCGAGCACCAAATTTGGCATGTGCCAAATGTGATTGGTCATTTGGCGAGCACCAAATTTGGCGTGCACCAAATGTGATGTGTCATTTGGTGAGTGCAAAATTTGGCGCTCGCCAAATTAACTACTTTGCACAAAACTTGAATTTCCCCTCTCTTTGGTCAACAACTTTGATAATGCTTAGAGTGCACAGTTTAAGATTGTAGATGGATAGTTGAGGTTTTACCTTTCATATGCTCTCTAACTCGTTACCCTAATTGGATAACTCTTTATCCCTTTGAAGTCTCTCTCTCAAGTCTCACTCCCTCCCACACGACCTAGACTACTCTCTTAGTTCGATCCCCTCTCTCAGGTCTCTTTCCCTCCCACATAGGTACCTAAATAAATCTATCTCACTCCAACCCCCTTTCTCACTCTCCCTCTCTCTCTCTCCCTCTTTGTTCTTTTTGTCTCTCTCACTCCATCTCCCTCTCTTAGGTTGTTATCTTTCTCTCTCTATCTCTCTCTCAAGTCTCTCCCTCCTACCCCCTCTCCCTCTCTTAGGTCTGTCACTCACTCCCTCTATCTCTCTCTCATTCCCTCTCTCTCACTCACTCTATCTATCTCCCTCTCTCACACTCTCTCTCTTGGGTATCTCCATCCCCCCTCTCTATCTCTCTCTCACACACACACTCCCTCCATCTCTCCCACTCCCTCTATCTCTCTCCCACTCTCTCCCACTTTTTCTCTATCCCTCTCTCTCAAGTCTCTCCCTCCTACTCCCTCTCCCTCTCTCTCTCTCTCAAATTATCTTAGATCTACCCCCCTCTCCTCTCTCTCTTTGTCAGGTCTCCCCTCCTGCCCCCTCTCCCTCTCAGCCCTCCTCACCTCTCTTCCTCCTCCCTATCTGACTCCCTCTGTCTCTCTCCCTCTACCTCCATCTCTCTCCAGTATCTCCCTCCCACCACCTCTCCCTCTCTCTGAAGTCCCTCTCTCTCTCATGCCCTCTATCTCTCTCCCACTCTCTCTCCCTCTCCCTCTCTCTCAAGTCTCTCCCTCCCACCTCCTCTCCCACCCTCTCTCTATCAAGTCTTTTCCTTCTACCCCCTCTCCCTATATCGGTTCTCTCTTTGTCTCTCACTCACTCCCTCTATCTCTCTCTCACTCCCTCTATCTCTCTCCCACATCATCTCTCTCTCACTCCCTCTATCTCTCTTCCTCTCTCTCCCTCTCTCTCGTGTATCTCCATCCCACCTCATCCCACTCTTTCTCTCTCCCTCTCTCTTAGTTGTCTCTCCCCACCCCCTATCTCTCTCTATCTCTCTCTCACTCCCTCCATCTCCCTCCAATCCCTCTATCCTAAGTACTCCCTCTCCATCCCCCTCCCACCTCCTCTCCATCTCTCAAGTCTCTCTCTCTCACTCCTTGCCCATCCTCTCCCATCCCTCATCCTCCCACTCCCTCTCTCCTACTCTTGGGTGTCTCCTTCCCAACCCTCTCTCCCCTTTTGTCTCCCTCCTTGTCTCTCAGTGTCTCCCTCCACCCTCTCTCTCTTCCTCTCTTGGGTTTTATCCTCCCACCCCTCTC
Source organism: Sequoiadendron giganteum (assembly GCA_007115665.2). NCBI lineage: Eukaryota > Viridiplantae > Streptophyta > Pinopsida > Cupressales > Cupressaceae > Sequoiadendron > Sequoiadendron giganteum. The sequence continues at coordinate 185,174,526 of CM021101.1, read as the reverse complement.
CCTCCCTCTCTCTCTCTCACGTCTCTCCCTCCTCTCTCTCTCTCTATGTCTCTCCCTCTCTCTCTCTCTCCCACACCCTCTCTCTCTCACTCACTCTATCTCTCTCCCTCTCTCTTAGGTCTCTCCCTCCCACCCCCTCTCCCTCTTTCTCTCTCTCAATTATCTCCATCATACCCCCTCTCCCTTTCTCTCTTTGTCAAGTCTCCCCCTCCTACCCCCTTTCCCTCTCATAGTCACTCCCTCTATCTCTCTTCCACTCCCTCCCTCTCTCACTCCCTCTATCTCTCTCCTCTCCCTCAACCTCTCTCTCAAGTATATCCCTCCCACCACCTCTCCCTCTCTCTCTCTCTCAAGTAGAGGGTTTAGGGTTTAGGGTTTAGGGATTAAGGGTTAAGGGTAGATGGTTTAGGGTTTAGGTATTATGATTTATGGTTTAAGGGTAGAGGGTTTAAGGGTTTAAGGGTTTAGGGTTTAACCTGGTTAAGGGTAGAGGGTTGAGGGTTGAGGGTAGAGGGTTTAGGGTTTAAGGGTTGAGGGTTGAGGGTTGAGGGTTTAGGGCTTAGGGTTTATGGATTAAGGGTTAAGGGTAGAGAGTTTAGGGTTTAGGGATAATAATTTACGGTTTAAGGGTAGATGGTAGAGGGTTGAGGGTAGAGGGTTTAGGATTTAGGGTTTACAGATTAAGGGTTAAGGGTAGAGGATTTAGGGTTTAGGGATTATGATTTGCGGTTTAAGGGTAGATGGTGTAGGGTTGGGAGAGAGAGGGGGGGTGTTGAGGGTAGAGGGTAGAGGGGTTGATGGATTAAGAGGGTATAGGAGTTGAGGGATTAGGGTTTAAGTGTTTAGGGTTGAGGTATTAAGAGGGTATAAGGGTTGAGGGATTAGGGTTTAAGGGTTGATGGATTAAGAGGGTATAGGGGTTGAGGGATTAGGGTTTAAGGGTTGAGGGTTGACGGCTGAGGGATTAAGAGGGTATAGGGGTTGAAGGATTAAGGTTTAAGGGTTGAGGGTTGAGGGTTGAGGTATTAAGAGGGTATATGGGTTGAGGGATTAGGGTTTATAGGTTGAGGGTTAAAGGTTGAGGGATTAAGAGCGTATAGGGGTTGAGGGATTAGGGTTTAAGGGTTGAGGGTTGAAGGTTGAGGGATTAAGAGGGTATAGGGGTTGAGCGATTAGGGTTTAAGGGTTGAGGATTAAGGGTTGAGGGATTAAGAGCATATAGGGGTTGAGGGATTAGGTTTTAAGGATTGAGGATTGAGGGTTTAGGGATTAAGAGGGTATATGGGTTGAGGGATTAGGGTTTAAGGGTTGAGGGTTGAGTTTTTAAGAGGGTATAAGGGTTGAGGGATTAGGGTTTAAGGGTTGAGGGTTAAGGTTTGAGGGATTAAGAGAAGATAGGGGTTGAGGGATTATAGTTTAAGGGTAAAGGGTAGATGGGTTGAGGGATTAAGAGGGTATAGGGGTTGAGGGATTAGGGTTTAAGGGTTGAGGGATTAAGAGCGTATAGGGATTGATGGATTAGGGTTTAAGTGTAGAGGGTAGAGGAGTTAAGGGATTAAGAGGGTATAGGGGTCGAGGGATTAGGGCTTAAGGGTTGAGGGTTGAGGATTGAGGGATTAAGAGGGTATAGGGGTTGAAGGATTAGGGTTTAAGGGTTGAGGGTTGAGGGATTAAGAGGGTATATGGGTTGATGGTTGATGGATTAGGGTTTAAGGGTTGAGGATTAAGGGTTGAGGGTTGAGTGATTAAGAGGGTAGAGGGGTTAAGGGATTAGGGTTTAAGGGTTGAGGGTTGAGG
>CM021101.1:185045609-185172629 GCA_007115665.2 Sequoiadendron giganteum | reverse complement strand
GGGTTTAAGGGTTAAGGGTATAGTGTATAGGGTATAGGGTATAGGGTTTAGGGTTTATAGTTTAAGGGTAGAGGGTAGAGGGTTTAGGGATTAAGGGTTGAGGGTGAGGGTAGAGGGTTGAGGGTTGAGAGTAGAGGGTAGAGGGTAGAGGGTAGAGGGTTTATGGTTTATGGTTTATAGTTTAAGGGTAGAGGGTTTAAGGGTTTAGGGTTTTACCTAGTTAAGGGTAGAGGGTATAGGGTAGAGGGTAGAGGGTTTAGGGTTTAAGGGTTGAGGGTAGAAGGTATAGGTTTTAGGGTTTATAGATTAAGGGTTAAGCGTAGAGGGTTTAGGGTTTAGGGATTACGATTTACGGTTTAAGGGTAGATGGTGTAGGGTTGAGAGAGAGAGGAGGGTGTTTAGGGTAGATGGTTAAGGGCAGAGGGTAGAGGGTTTATAGTTTAAGGATAGAGGGTTTAAGGGTTTAGGGGTTGAGGGTTGAGGGATTAAGAGGGTATAGGGGTTGAGGGATTAGGGTTTAAGGGTTGAGGGTTGAGGATTGAGGGATTAAGAGGGTATAGGGGTTGAGGGATTAGGGTTTAAGGGTTGAGGGTTGAGGGATTACGAGAGGGATTAGGATTTAGGGGGGTTGAGGTTGGGGATTAGGATTTAGGGTTGAGGTTGAGGGTTGAGGATTAAGAGGGTATAGGGGTTGAGGGATTAGGGTTTAAGGTTGAGGTTGGGGGTTGAAGGGAGAGGGTAAGGGGTTGAGGTTGAAGGGTTTAGGGGTTAAGTTGAGAGGGTTAGGGTTTGTTGAGGTTGGGAGTTGAGGGTTGGTTGAGGATTAAGTTAAGGGGTTGGGGGGAGGGATTGAGTTAGGATTAGGGTTTAAGGTTGAGGTTGAGGATTAAAAGGGTAGGGGTTGAGGATTAGGGTTTAGGGAGTTGAGGTTGAGGATTAAGAGGGTATAGGGTTGATGGATTAGGGTTTAAGGTTGAGGGTTGAGGGTTGAGGGATTAAGATGGTATAGGGGTTGAGGGATTAGGGTTTAGGGTTGAGGGATTAAGAGGGTATAGGGGTTGAGGGATTAGGGTTTAAGGGTTGAGGGTTGTGGGTTGAGGGATTAAGAGGGTATAGGGGTTGAGGGATTAGGGTTTAAGGGTTGAGGGTTGAGGGATTAAGAGGGTATAGGGGTTGAGGGATTAGGGTTTAAGTGTTGATGGTTGAGGGTTGAGGGATTAAGAGGGTATAAGGGTTGATGGATTATGGTTTAAGGGTTGAGGGATTAAGGGTTTAAGGGTTAATGGTATAGTGTTTACAGTTTAAGGGTCCCACTTAGGAAAAATTCGATTGCAGAACAAATTTTTCCTCATGTCAAAACTAAGAGGAGAAAGAGATATGCCTTATAAAATTTGCAATTACAGTTCACTAAGATGCACATGAAAGAAGTTGCAAAATAAAGAAATAACTCAAACATAATTGACACCATATTTACGTGGGAAAACCCTTACGGGAGAAAAACCCACCACAATAAAGAAGAACTCTTGTATTACAACAAAATAATTTACATACAAGTTTCAGTCTCTCCTTCACAGGTGACAATTACTACAACAATAAATTTCCTTGATCAAACTTACACAGAATAATATTTTTACAATGCTTCTCGACTTAGCATACAATGATATTCACAAAATGATCACACATCGATCATCCTTCCATCAAACTTATAATAGTTCCTGTTCATTGCAATGTATAGCAACAACAATATCGATTCATTCTCAGTGCCAACGATTCGGTTCAAATTCTTGCATAGAGTAACCGTCAAAAATTCCTAGAGAAGCTAAAAAATCTTTGTCCAAGTTAGCGATCTCCAATGAACAATGAACACATCAATAGTCAACCGGTCTATGCATTCTACCCCTTCACATTACCGCTTGTCATAGCCGAGACCCACCAAGACTCACGTACATCGCTAGTGAAGCTTCAGGGAATCAAAAAAGAATCTACCATATTCCCAACAAGTTTCTCTGATACAATAAAACGTGTTTGAGACCCACACACTTCGCAAGAGTCAGTCGAGACCCACCACAAGAAGCACAAGACTAGCAAGCACCATTGATCAAGTCGACAGGTGTCACACCCTTAGTCAATTCTGTTTGATTCATAAGAGTTAGATGGTACTCTCCTAAACTGAGCGTGGAATAGAATGAGCATCGTTGGATTAGTCAAATATCAAACATAGATCAAGATTCCCTTTATATCAGTACACTATGCTGTGGTCCCCACCAAGACACTTTCAACTGCCATTTGTCCATCGATGTAGCCCAGTGTAAACTTCCACCAATAACTCCAAATCACACCGATACAATGTTTATCACATATAGGCATATCGACATATCGACATATTGGTGAGACAACACATTGTCACTCACCGATATGCGATCACTCCGTCGATGAGGCCAAGGTTCATTGTGCTATTGACCAGAGTGGAAGGAAGGGCTTTTTGGTACTAACTAAAAAGGAATGAACAAAAGCTAAGTTCGTCAAGTTTTTAACAAAGGTTCAAGCCAACAAGTTGAGGCACAAATTCCAACAAGCTCCCACTTGACGAAGACTTACTTGCTTCCTCTAGACTTCAAACTTACTAAAGATCATAGGCCTCAAGGACCATCGAACTTGCACACTACCTAAACTTGTTTGTGCTCCTCTGGCTTTGTCAATGCATTAGCAACATTCTTTAGAGTATCCACCTTTTCTAAACAGACCTTTCCATCCTCCACCATATCTCAAAAAAAGTGATACTGCACATCAATATGTTTCATCCTGGCATGGAAAGTTGGATTTTTCGCCAGACAAATGGCACTCTGACTGTCACAAAAAATAATAATTTTCCCTACATCAAAACTAATATCAGAACACAATCTTCTAAGCTAGACGACTTCCTTATAGGCATGAGTTTCTGCGATGTACTCAATCTCCGTAGTGGACAAAGCGACTACATCTTGTCACTTGCTCATCTAACTAATTGCACCACGATTCAACATGGAAGTATATCCATTGGTGGACCGTCTGCTGTCAATGTCCCCTACCCAATCAAAATCCACATATCCATGAATGCTGAGAGTCCTTTGTGAACCAACCAAATTGCTATGGTAACACATAACATATTCTGAAGTGCCCCTTAGATATCTAAATACTCTTTTCACAACATCCCAATGTGTCCTTCCTGGATTTGCCATAAAATGACTAAGAACTCCCACTGCTTGGGAAATGTCTGGCTTTGTACAGACCATTGCATACATTAAACTACCAATTGTACTAGCATAAGGCACTTTGGTCATGTCCTCCATCTCAGTAGGAGATTTTGGACAATCTTCAATAGATAGCTTTATCCCCTACAAAATTGGAACAAATAGCTACTTGCAATCATTCATACCAAATCTCCCCAAAACAATATTAATATACTTACTCTGGCTAAGCCAAAGTTTTCTAGTTTTTCTATCCCTAGTTATTTCTATCCCCAGAATATACCTAGCTGAACCAAGATCTTTCATTTCGAACTTTGCAAACAACTGAGATTTTAGATCAGAAATCATTAACTTACTATTCCCTATGAACAACATATCATCAACATAAAGGGCAATACTAAGAACCTGATCATTTTTAGTCTTGTACACACAATGATATGATTTTGATCTTACAAATCCCAATGACAAGACAAATGTGTCAAATTTCTGGTACCACATTCTAGGTGATTGTTTCAAACCATACAAATAATTTTTTAACTTGCAAACCAGATTTTCTTTACCTTTTCTCATAAAGTGCTCAGGCTGGGACATATAAATTTCTTCTTTAAGATCACCATGGAGAAATGCTGTCTTCACATCCATTTGCTCAATCTCCAAATCATATGCAATTGCAAGTGACAAGAAATCTGATAGATGTCAGCTTTGCTACAAGAGAAAAAATTTCCCCATAATCAATTCCCTCTACTTGGGAATAACCTTTCACAACCAATCTCGCTTTATAATTCTCAACACAACCGTCTAGACCAATTTTATTTTTAAACACCCATTTGTAGCCCACAGGCTTTCTACCTTTAGGCAATGGGACCAGATCCCAAGTATCATTTTTCCTTAATGATGCCATTTCTTCATTCATGGCTTCCAACCAAGAATCCGAATCAGACATTTTAGTTGCCTCTTTTACAGTCCTAGGCTCATCCATGTTAGTAATCAAAGCATAGGCAAAACTAGAATATAGCATAGAGAATCCATACCTATCTGGTTTTTTCTTGTCATGTGTAGACCTCCTCACAGGTTGAGGTTGAGGTTGTGGTTCTTCTTCTTGTTTAGAATTCTCAGAGCTGCTTGAACTCTCCTCAATTTTAGGTACACTTTCAATGTGTTGTTCCTCTTTTTTTGGAGTTAGAGGTATCTCAACAACATCATCATCCATTTTATCTTCTTTCATCCCTGACTGCAGATCCACTGAAGAAGGTTTCAATTCCCATAAGATTACACTTCTATTGTACAATACCTTCTTAGTCACAAGATTCCAAAGTTTGTATCCTTTCACACCAAGGCCATACCCGATGAAGATACATTTTCATCTTTGTTATCCAATTTAGATCTCCTTACATCTGACACATAAATGTATGCTTCACAACCAAAGACACAAATATGTTTCAGAGAGGGCTGCTTACCAAAAAAAACTTCCATAGGAATTTTATCAACAAGTGCTGATGAAGGAGACCGATTTACCAAGTAACATGCTGCAGCCATAGCCTTAGCCCAAAATTATTCTCTAGACCAACATTGCTCAACATACTTGTAGCCTTCTCCATCAACGTCCTATTCAACCTTTCAACAACTCCATTTTTCTGCAGAGTGTAAGGTGTTTTTTTATGCCTTTTAATCCCATGGTCTTTGCAATACCTTTCAAAATCATCAGAACAAAACTCACCACCACTATCAGTCCTTAGACACTTTATTTTTCTTCTAGTCTGATTTTCCACAAGGTTTTTAAATTCCTTAAAATGACTGAACACTTCTGATTTACTTTTTAAAAAGTACACAAATGCCTTTATTGAAAGATCATCAATAAAAGAAACATAATATTTAGACTTCGATAATGAAGGAACATCCACTGGACCACACACATCAGAATGAATATAATCCAGAAGACCAGAAGATTTATGAGGACTGTAGTAAAATGAAACACGATGTTGCTTTCCATATATACAGTGTTTACAAAATTCAAATTCCAGGTTACAATCATGAAGCCCCTCAACCAGGTTTTTATTCTTCAAGGCTTTCAAACCTTTTTCACCAATGTGATCGAGGCTTTGATGCTAGAGCATAGTCTTTTCTGCTAGAAGTTTAACTTCCAAGGAATTTTCTCCAATAGGAACATTTTCATCCTTCTTCTCATGAACAACCTTCTATGACTTTGTAGAGAGACTATTGCATTGAATAGCTGGTGCATCCAACTTGTACAAAGTACAAATTCAGGCACCCCTATCCAATAGCATAGAGCCTCTAGTCATCTTACAACCATTGCTAGAGAAAGAGACTTGCACTCCAACATTGTTCAACTTGCTTACAAACAATAAATTTTGAGCCAGCCCTGGTATATGCATTACACCATCAATTCCCTTAATTCTACAATCAAGAAACTGAATTTTGAATCTTTCACGTCCAACTATCTCCAAAGATGAATTGCTTGCCAAATACACCTTTCCACCATCGTATTATTCATACTTATTAAACCAGTCTCTATGAGATGTCATGTGGAATGATGCTCCAGAATCAATCAACAAGACATCATCCGATGCCTGAGTTACCAAGGCTGCAATGAAGGCATCTGCATCGCTCTAAGAAGAATCATTGTCGGAAGATTTGTTGTTGTTCTTCTTCTCTTTGCAATCCTTTCGAACATGACCAGGCTGCCGACAATTCTAGCACTTCACCTTGGAATTCTTACCAGGAGACTTTGATCTCCCTTCTAATTTCGATCTGGGTTTCTTGTCCTTCTTCTTGCCCTTTTATTTCGATCTGCTTCAAATAGATAGAGCCTCCTTCACCATCTCAGAAGAATTCCTTCTCATTTCTTCTAATAACAAAGAAGCAACCACATCTTCCATATTGAAAGTGGTTGTCGTGCTCCCAATCGCCATCACCAAGTGATCCCACAAATCCGGCAAAGAACACAACAAAAGCATTCAAAAATATTCTTCTTCAGTCTTCACACCTACAAATGTTAACTGAGAAATCAACATGTTAAAGGTATTCAAATGATCAGAAAAAGATGTTCCTCCCTCCATTTTCAGAGAGTACAAATTCTTCCTCAAAAATAACTTATTCACCAAGGACTTGCCCTGATAAATGTCTCCCAGTCTTTTCCACAAAGAAGAAGCAGTCTTCTCTTCATAAATATTCAAAAGAACTAAATCTGCTAAACAGAGTCTTATCAACCATTTTTATTTTTATCTGTGAGGTCCCAATCTTCTTGCTTCATGCCTATAGGTTTCATTCCAAACATGACAACCCAAATATCACGGTCAACTAATAGATCTTCCATTTTGAGTTTCCACAACTCAAAATTGCTGCCATTGAATTTGTCAATATCAATTCTTCCAGATGTACTTGTCATCGCCATCTCAATATGTAATTAGACAAAATTCAAGACTTCTATAGAACTCCCACTGAATAGAAATTGACACAAAAAATCCAACCTACCCACAAGGATAACACAACTGGCCGGGCTCTGATACCACTTGTTAGGAAAAATTTGATTGCGGAACAAACTTTTCCTAATGTCAAAACTAAGAGGAGAAAGAGATACGCCTTTTAAACTTTGCAATTACAGTTCACTAAGATGCACATGGAATAAGTTGAAAAATAAAGAAATAAATCAAACACAATTGACACCAAATTTACGTGGGAAAACCCTTATGGGAGAAAAATCCACCACACCAAAGAAGAACTCTTGTATTACAGAAAAATAATTTACATACAAGTTTTAGTCTCTCCTTCACAGGAGGCAATTACTACAACAACAAATTTCCCTGATCAACCTTACATAAAATAACACTGTTACAATGCTTCTCGACTTGGCATACAATGATATTCACAAACTGATCACACATCGATCATCCTTCCATCGAACTTCTAACAGTTCCTGTTCATTGCAATGTATAGCAACAACAAGATTGATTCATTCTCAGTGCCAATGATTCGGTTCAACTTCCTGCACAGAGTAACCATCGAAACTTCCTAGAGAAGCCAAACAATCTCTATCCAAGTTAGAAACCTCTAATGAATAGCGAACACATCAACAGTCAACCAGTCCATGCATTCTACCCCTTCACATTACCGCTCGTCGTAGCCGGGACCCACCAAGACACATGTACATCACTAGCAAAGCTTTGGGGAATAAAAAAGAATCTACCATATTCCCAACAAGTTTCTCTGATACAACAACACGTGTTTGAGACCTGCACACTTCACAAGAGTTAGTTGAGACCCACCATAAGAAGCACAGGACTAGCGAGCACCAATTATCAAGCCAACATGTGTCACACCCTCAATCAATTCCGCTTGGTTCACAAGAGTCAGATGATACTCTCCTCAACTGAGCATGGAATAGAATGAGCACCGTTGGATTAGTCAAATCTCAACTGTAGATCAAGATTCCCTTTATATTGGTACACTATGCTGTGGTCCCCACCAAGATGCTTTCAACTGCTATCGGTCCATCGGTGTAGCCCAGTGTAAAGTTCCATCGATAACTCTAAATCACACCGATACAATGTTTATCGCATATCAGTATATCGACATATTGACATATCGATGAGACAACACATTGCCACTCACCGATATGCGATCATTCTGCCGATGAGGCCAAGGTTCATCGTGCTACTGACCAGAGTGGAAGGAAGGGCTCTGCGGTACTAACGAGAAAGGCATGAACAAAAGCTAAGTTTGTCAAGTTCTTAACAAAGGTTCAAGCCAGCAAGTTGAGGCACAAATTCCAACACCATTCCCTCTCTCTCCCACTCCCTCTCTTAAGTCTTCCCCCCCACTGTAACTGAATAAATATCTCCCTCTCAAGTCTCTCTCTCTCTCTCAAGTCTCACTCCCTCCCATGCTACCTAGACTAATTTGTGTCACTCCAATGCCCTCTCTCACAGTCCCTCTTTATCAGGCCTCACTTACCTCCCACCCTACCTAGACAAATATATTTCACTCCAACCCCCTTTCCCACACTCCCTCTCTCTCTCTCTCTCCCCCTTTGGTCTTTTTGTATCTCTCGGGTCTCATCCCTCCCAACCCCTCTCTCGTTGTCAGGTATTTTCCCCCATTGTAACTAGATAACTCTCTATCCCTCTCAAGTCTCTATCGCTCTCAGGTCTCAGTCGCTACCACACTACCTAGACTAATCTCCATGGAATCTCTCCCTTTCAAAAAAACATATTTGGCACTCACCAAATTCAGAGAGTGCCAAATCTGGTGAGTGCCAAATGTGTTTTTACCTTGAAATGGTAAAATAAGGGTTGACCCCATGATTCAGGCCCACATGCTTATGTATTTGTCTGGTTCAACACTTTATCCGATTCAGAAACACCTTTTTTTTATGCAGTTGACTTCATGTTCTACTGATCTATGCTTGATCCATCACCTTTTTACCAATAATTTGCATGGTAGACAACATAGAAGAAGACATTTTTAATTTTCTACATAATTTTACATTATCTGAGGTAATATATTCATTTTGGTAATATTGAAATGTTTATATTTAGTATATTTGTTTTGTTTTTGACAATATAAACTAAATTTATTTAATGATTTTATTAATCATAACAATTGGACATAGAATTAAATATTGAATTAGATGGGATTTGCATAAAAAAGTTTAATTTTTATGAGTTTGAAGAACAAAAAAATAAAAAGCATGGCATTTACTTAACAAAATATTACTTATGAATTCTATTTGCATTGCTTATGGTAGTCCATTTCTAGCATGGCTAGTGGAATTCACTCTATTTCATTTTATTTTCAACTAATTTGGAAAACCTAATAGCTTTCATCAATGTTAATGCAAGTTTCCATTATTATTTTTTTCCATAAAAAATTCACCTACATCACATGTGCTTAGATAAATTCAAGTGAGTTGACATAGTTGTTAATGCAAGTTTCCATTCATTCATACCATTTACCTTTCTAATAAATAAAAAAATGGAAAATTTTATGCAATTGAGAATGCTTATTGTTTTTCTAAGTTACCTCATTGCCAAAAGAAATGGTGAATAATTATATGATATAGCATCACAAACCCTTCTTTGAATTCATATTCTTCATGACTTCGTTGACAATCACAAATTTGGTTTTGAGAACAATAAACACAAGATTCTCTAGTTTTCATTTAGGTGGCAACAACTTATACCCTAGGTTTGTGATGTAGAGCAGGGAGACAAAACCTTCAACAATCACAATTAGGTCAGTTTCAAACAATCTTCAATCTCAAAAACCTGAATTCAATGCTCAACTGACCAATTCACATTCACTTCCTTGTAGCATTCAAAACAGAGAAAAATGTTCATATCTTATCATATCTTAGTCATTGGAACCCTCTCTAATGCATCTAAACACTAAACCCTTGCTTTAGGCCTTTGTATTATTGAAACAAGGAGGGTTTATTCAAAATCAATGTTCTAGGCCTCTGGTGTAGAAGCACCTTATAAGCTCAATTTTGTCAAAAAGGTCATCTTTAGTGAGCATAGTCAAATGCTAGGATTTTAGTTAATGTTGAGTATTTTGTGTTCAATAAGGTCAATTAGACCATTTTCTAATGTATTTGGAGCTAAGGGAGTTCAATTGTTTCATAGCTTGCAATTTGGCAAAACGTGGTTAGAAAAGTTCCTAAAAGATGCAAAATTTACAGAGTTAGGTGCATGCAAGGTTAGGTAAGTAGAATTTCAGTTCTAGGCATTCATTTATGTTGTTATGATTCTATCAATGTGAGGAGAACCTCGAGGAAGAGGTGAGAGTATGGAAAAAATGAAGAAGATCAAGAAGTATTCCCTATTTTTAGTGTAAAATTCTAAGTTTTGACTGGTAAATCTATGTTTCAAACCACTGTATGTCCCCGTACAATTGGTTCATGGTCTAAAAGCTATGGGAAACGTTAAAGGCATGTATTACCTTTCATTTGTAGTTTTTTTGATTGAATTTCATGGAGGTTTGTGAGTTTTATGATCATTTTGGTGCTAACGGGTATGAAACCCTGTTTTGGGGTTTTGAACACTAAAGAATGCATGTATGAAATTTTACTTTGGTGGATACCTCTAGAACTTAGTGAAATGAAGGCCGATAGGTTATTTTACATGTTCAATAAGGATTCAAGAGTTGAAGAGTTGATGGAAGTGTTTTGCAAGTTGCTATCCTAGTTGATTTATTGTGTCTTGTCCAAAAATTGAGGTTTCAAGTAAGGGTTTCAGTAAATAATAGTGCTAAAGGTTGGGAGTTTTAAGTCTTGGTGGTCAAATGTGCAAAAAAATGCATTCTTGCTACAAAATTGTCAATATTTGAATTTGTAGCCTTTTGAAGGAAAATCCTTGAATTTGGATGTAAATGTACAAGAATGAGGTCTAAAAGGTTGTAATAGGGCGAGTTAAAGGTGTTTGAGTGATTTAGGAGTCCTTAGGTGTCAAACTTAAAAAGTTACAAAATTCATGTAATGTTGTCATGTGTAAAAGGTCTAAAATGCAACTTAATGAAGATTAGAAGGTCTTAATGATTAAAAATCAGTTATGGGAATTGGAGGGAGTTTGAATGCAATCAAATATGTATAATGACCTTCAATTCCTTGAAGGAGAGGTTGTTGGTTGATTTGTAACCCATTTTTTATCAAGAAGAACATTATTTTCTAGAAATTTATTGGTTTCTCTCACTTTTCTTGTTGTTGTACGACCTGTACGGACTCTAAGATGATCTAAAACCACTTGGAATTTGTATATTAGTTAATTATCTTTCATTTTCACCTATTTAGATGTTCTAACTCTTTGTATAGAGAAATTTATCTTGTTTTTACTATTGCTACCTACTTTCACAGTGTTCTTGGATTGAAGGGTTTCATGATGTAATTCGACCCATTCCACTTTTTGTGCCTACTGTAACTTGTGGAATTGGTCACATAACTTGTAAAATACATTCATAACCTATTTATAATGTTGTGGGGTCAAGGTTGGGTGTTTGGGATGATGTTCTAGGACTATAGCAGGGTATTTTCATGGTGAAAATGAGGGCTTCAAGTGGTGTTTTGACTAAATGTGGGAAGGATTGTCCATGTAATGTATTATTAACCATGTGCAAGGTCTGGTAAGTGTGTTTGGAGCTTTGTATGGTTTTGGCAGGTCCGAGAGATAGGAGCTTCATTAAAACCCCAAGTATTTTGCTTGAAATTGAGGGTTTGGTGCATTAGGGGTCTAAAGGTCTTGGACCTGGAAACAAATCAAGAAATTGGAGGTTTTGAAACATAAAATACTTCTGTTGGAGGATTTTAAGTGAATATCTAGTGTTTAAAAGGTACTCTCTTTGTAAATTAGGCCAATTGAATAGCCTTTTCCAAGGTGGGTCTATTGGAAGTCAATGTTGGTCCAAAGGAGTTGATGTTGGGGTTTACCTATGTTTTATAACTTGCAGATGGGTATCTTAATCATCCCTGATTTTGTCAAGTGTTTTGGAAAATCTTGGTGAAAAGGCCCTTGAACCGGGTTACCTATGCTACAAGGGAAAGCTTGGTAGAAGTTGGGATTTTCAGTTGAACATCTAATTTTGCGTTGGAATCTGATTGATTCTCATTGATTTGGTTATTGAATGGTTTCCATTCCTCTCTGAATCAAAAATGGTGTTTCTTAGTAAGTTAAGTGATCAAGTTGTGTTTGGTTTATTATTTTAATCTTGTTAGATTCCTTAATAGGCTCATGCAAAGCCCTTATACCTTAGTGTGGATTGGAGGACTTAGAATCCTATTTCCTTTGATGAAACTTTGAAAGAGTGTGTGTAATTCTATTAAGAGCCTTCCTCTAAATCTTTGAACAAGTTCAATGTGAATCCCTACATGTACTGCATCAGCCTCTAGCTACTTTGCCAACTCTTCAAACACACTCAAAATCCTTACTCTAATGTCTAACCCTACATACATCTAACTCCATCATATGAAAAATATTGTCTAGCATAGACATGTTTGATAATTCCAAACAACTCGCTACCTTCTTTCATAAAATGCAATTTAATCAGCGATATCCATATTTTAATAAAATGCATTACTTACTTTTGTTCTATGTGTGTTTGTGGTTCTAGGTGTGTTTGTGAACATGTAGCATTGAACGTCATGCTGAGGAAACAAACAAAGCCTCTAACACTGGAAGAACGTCTAGTTAAAAATGCAAGGAGAAGAGAATCAAAAAATGTAGCTCGTGAAGCAAAGGAATTGCAGCCCATACAACCAAAAATTCCCGTGCAATCTAAGAGGGATGTCAAATTGGAAAAACAAAGGGCACAAATGAGGAAAGTTCATGGAAGGACAGGAATGGATACTGAAGTTAGGGGCACATCATCAACCATAGGTGAAGCTCAATGCACATCTCTAGTTGAAGACACATCAGCAACAACAAGTGGTTTTCCAAGTACATCAGAAATCACATCTCCAATTGAAGAAACACCATAAAAAATATTGCATTTTGAAAGTACATCAGTAAAAACATCTCTATTTGAAGGCACTCCACAAACGACATCTCAAGTTGGAGGTACAACATCATTTACATGTTAATCTCAAGGTATCTCATCAATTGCACCTCCGATTGAAGGTCCACGATCTATCCCCAATGTTGTTGACCTTCCCAATGTTGACACAAATCTACATTTGAGAACTCCTCCTAGAGTTTTGCATAGAAAACCTACATTTTTTATTGATATTGATTCCATTGTTTTGAAATGGATGCCTAATAAGATTCCAAAACGTACATGTCAAAGATATGCACAAAGGATATGAAGTTTATTTTTTGCAAAGCTAAGTGAGGGTGGAAGATGCCAACTATGTGTTGAAATGATGAGGCAACTCAAATTTAGGCCCACCATGAAGGCTCTTGGGCTAAGAGTTTCGAACGACTCAAGTGAAAATTCCATTGTAAAGAACTTGATGAGTGCATATGAGAGTGTGGGTTCTACCTCACACACGAAGGATAGTTCTACCACACGACGTGTGATGACAACAAAACTATTAGTTAGTCAAACAAGGAACAAGGTGAACCTTACAAGGGCAAGTAAGTCTTTGAAAATAAGTAGATCATCTCTAATGAGAGCCAAAGGAAGGCATGAAAGAGTGGAGGATCCAAATAGCAATGAGTTATGGGCATTCTCGGGTAGAGTGCCACAAAAAGATACAATAATTTCTCAAGGCTTGAGATATTTAATAGTGAATTATTGGAAGGATAGAACAAGGACCTCTCCTAATCAAAGAGATGTTGTAAGAAGGATAATTGGTATTAAAATCCATGAGCCACATCCAATGCATTATTTGGATACCACCCAAACCCAATTTTTTGCTGATTTTGTATAAACATTTCTTGAAATTAAAATATGTCAAACGTATTTTGAAATGCTAAAGCTTTTTTATATAAAATAAATCACACAAGCACTACTTGTTGTTGTAGGGTTCATATTGAGTTTTATAAGCATTATGATGTTTATCAACGTATATGTGTAGATATGCATACTGACAATGTTTTGCAGGAATGTAACATAATGCCTCCACCTAAATCGTCAAGGAAATTTTTGTCTTCTATTTTATGTGAAAGAGAGGATGGTCAATTTTTTTTACAAGAAGTCATGTTTGGATGGCACATTTGATCATTGTGGTGGAATGCAAAATTTTTCAATTTTCCAACACATGGCTAGTACACACACAATTGGAGATAAAATTGTGGAATTTGGCAAATATTAGACAGTGGCATATAGTCTAAAAGATGGGAAAGAAGAAAAGAAGTGTGAATTGGTTAGTGATAAGATTCCAATGTATCAATTTATGGGAATTTTCTGTGATCAGATAGTCTATGAGTATGCAAGGCATACACACAAAGCACAATGGTTGGACTCACAATTCAAGTTATGCAAGAACACATTTCCACTTCGTCATATTGTTTAAGTTGTTGACTTCACTGAGAAATACACACTATAGCCATAGAACGAGGTGCAATCACAGTACTACAATTCCACATAGGTTAGTATACTTGTGCATATAGAATTCATTCATGCAAATGATAGTACAGAGGAAAATAGGAAAGTATTGAGGGAGTATCACTTTTACATGAGTGATGATCGCACACATTCTATAGAGTTTGTGCAAGGTTGCTTTCATATGTTCTATGTTGATCTATCTAGCAGGGGCATATCATTTAGTCAACGTATCATATGGTAAGATAATTGTACATCACAATTCAAGAACACCAGAATGTTTTACTGGTTGAGCAAGATGCATAGGATCAATGGTGTTCAACATATGTGGAACTTCTCAAAGGCCGAGCATGGAAAGGGGGAGCATGATGGAGTAGGTGCATGTTTCAAAAGAGCCCTAGCATGAGAAGAGTTAAAGTACACAGACTATAAAGTTGGTAGATGCAAGATCAATTGTCCAGTGGTGCAATGGTGCAATGGCTCCAGGTAGTGAATGTAATTCTTTACTTCGTAGATTTTTTCATTTAGTAGATGATACTAACATTGCAAAATATGAGGATTTTTGTACACTAACAAGATCGAGCGAGCTACACTCTTTTAGAAGCTCCAATGCAGGTACATGGACTATCCATATGCGGAGGATGGCATGCTTTTGTTCTGCGTGTACACTTCAAGCATGGAATGATTGCAAGTCAATAGAGTGGGTTGACAAATGGTCTGTAAGAATTCTAACCCCACTTGACACTTATTAGCTCTCGAGAACTCTGCAAATCATGTAGATGCAATCATCCATTGACTTTGAGCATGTATCAAACCTACTAGAACCAAGTAATATATCTTACTTACAAGTTTTATTATGATGCTCAGTAAAAACATCTAACAAGATGAACATATCATTGCAGGGCACGTTTATGCGGTGATTGCAGAAGACAATGAAGAGGGTATATATTATTAGCTGTGTCATTGTATCGAGGCCAAAAAGAAATTGGAGGCCCCAGTTATAGAAGAAGAAAACATAGAATATCCTACAGGTTCAGTGGTTGTTACTGAAACATGGCCTCAAAGGTATCCAGGTAAGAATGCTGCAGTTTGGTTGTTTGAGGACTTTGACATGAATCGGAAGATTATTCACTACTCAAACCTTTTTGTCACCACCAACGTTCATTTGATCAAATATAAGGGCAAACCTATGAACAAGAACTTGTGGAAATTGCATGAGTCTGACCATGAGGCAATACTTGACACAATAAAGAGTAGAGAAGACTTAGATGGTTCCCTAGATTGATTTGTAAGTATGCACATTGAATTTGTAAATTCATGTTATTGATCATTGCTTTCTTTCAAGCGTTTAAGTTTGATTGTATAAGGGTTAGCAAAACTGCATTAATGTAGATATGAAAAATGATGGTTATATGTTGCTCTCTATTGAGCACCTTTAAGTTGGTATTCTGATCAATAACAAAGAGGTTAACCAATTACAAACAAAATTTCATCCAAATCGAACCAATATTTTCCCTAACAACTCTTTTTCATCAACTCTTCACTATTTCAACCTAGTTTCCTTGTACGTGCCCAAACACCAAAAATAGGGCATAACTATCGACCCTCTTAACAAACACACAAAAATTTTAGGGTTTCAGATACCCATTACGATCATTCGAAACATATCTCAAATGGGCATATCACTCTTTTGGACCAACACCTTGCAATCAGGGTTTTTCCCCATTTTAAACCCCCAAATAGGTCACTTTTCCAAAGGACCTATACCTTAAAAATTCCATTTCACCAAAATTTTGATTGGACAACACTCACCAGTGAATAAAACCCCAAATTCCATAATTAATTTGTAGAGACACGTTTCCCAAACCACCCTACCATGATACCCTCATTTCTTTCTCTATACATGGGGGTTTATTGAAAAACAATCTTCCAAGGCTTTTCTAACCCAACCAATACCTCCAACACTTCATAAAAGACCTGCAAAAACTCGTAAGGACATAAGATATTTTTTTCCCCCAAGTTTCCTATCATTTTCCCACTCAAACCACTCAATTTCACTTAAATAAGGTCACTTTTTCAAAGGGACTCTACTTTAAGCTTTCCCTTTCACTCAAAATTCAATTGGGCAGCCTTGTACATTTGTTCAAACCAAAGAATCCACCATTTACCCTCAAACAATCATTCACCTAACCACCAAATCACAAAACCTTCCTTTTAAGCCAAATAACGTAGGGTTTATTGAAAATCACACATCCAACCCTCACCAAAACTTACCAATACCTTAAACAAGTCTAAATACCTCTACCCAAACTTAATTCATCAAGAAATAATGTTGCACAAACTTTTGATTTCATATGCATTTACGACTGTCATTGATCCTTTTTTGATTGTGACTGTAGGTAATACTGAAGTTTGTCAAAGTTTAAGAAAAGAAAAACATTGGTTGGTGGTGCAAGTGTTCACTGGTATTGAAACATCGGTTGCTAGTGCATTTTTTGGTTTTCAATCTTCTGTTTCTTTTCCATCTCATCGATTTATCAGATTCTTATATGCTACATGTTTTATGTTAATTATGTCAGTGATATATTTGAAATTTATACGTAGGATCATTGAGAGATGAGAAAGTAGTGAAGGACCACATCGCCATTGTAGGACCTTCAATCGACCTCCTTATCTAGCATGCATGAAGGTGATAGTAGGTATCGTCAGGTGTATGACTGACATTATTTAGTTATTTTAATGATTTTTATGTGAGTCCATGTCTAAGATTGATAGGCTTTTGCAGGTTTTTTGTGGACCAAATTCCTATGAGAGTACACAACCATAAAGAGGCTACTACCCATGTGTTTCATAGGGAGAAGGGGATGTACATGTTTTGAAGCATTTTGGAATGCAAATAACTGGGACAACTAAGGTGGATTGGAGAAACGAAACTGGGCAACAACTCATTTTGTTTCTTCTTGTACAATATATTTCATGATCTATGTTGCAAATGGGAGGATTATTTCCTTGCATGTATTGCTACAAGTATTGACAAATGGAAAGATTTTCAAGATGTTCTTCCATCACTATTGTAATATTTTTCATTGGCTTAGTGTATTTTTTGATATACAAAAATTATGAGAAATTAATACATGCAAATGTGTATATTCCTTAATATATGCCTCAATTAAATATGTATATTACATTTAAAATTAGTTGTAATGCTTCATGGTTTACATTTAAAGTTGTCTTCAAATAAAAGCATGCGGATTTATGAGTAAGAATGAAATAATGTCTAATATAATTGTAGAAAGGCATATTTTATTGCCCCTACCTTGTCAATCCTACCGAATTGGCAAGCTAGTGAGCTCACTGGCTTGCCAATTTTGTAGGGTTGACAAGGTAGGGGTAGAATATTCCTCATAGAAATTGATGCAACCTAGGCCATCTCTAACATACCTCAATTCCACCTAAAAATCCCTTGGAGCAACTTGCTAAAAACTTGAAAATAATGTTGTCCAACCTCACTTTTCCATGTAAAAATACCCCAAAAACACCAACTACCATCCTACAACTGACTCCAACCAATTTTAAAACTCGTTATGGATGTTGGAGTACAAAATTGCATTTTTTTACATTGGGTAGTATTAACCAATCTACCAAACCACCAATTCCTCCACTTTTAGGGTGTGATAAGCCCTCCAACATAACAAACCCCAAAACCCTCTTCATTCACAAGTTAGGCAAGGGTTTATTGAAAAACCATACTCCAAACCTTCCCACAACCAACCAAATCCTGAAACACCTTCAAAAAGGTTTGCACAAGCTTAAAAGTTCAAGAGATATCACTGCCCCCAAAGATTTCTTCAAACCCTAGCACTAAACCACCATTTTCCACTAAAAAATGCACCATTTGACATCTAGGGCATCACCTAAAAACCCTCTATTTTCCTCCCTTGCACACAAAAAATTGCACACATGTTTTATAACCCTAACTAAGCCTTTCCATCGAGTTACATAAGCATACAGTGGGTGGAAGGCTTAATATGACATTTTAATGCACTCAAAACCCTTAAAACAAGGTATACCAACCGACCCTCAGTAATTGGCTTCTAAAATACAAAAAATCACTTGAAATCCAACCAAACCAAAATTAAAATAGAGATAAGTCTTCTGCCCGCCTAATTCCATCAAAAAGAGAGCACAATCGCTCTGAGCTATGTTCAATTGGCTCGATCCCTTAAGGGTCCAAAGTGCAAAATGGTAACAATCTTTGATGGGGTATTACTCGTAAACTGTGGTGCTTACAAAATATTTGTCTGAACCTATGAGATCATGTTGGGCCCCTCTACAATAATCTCTCTTAGTTTTTTCTATCTCGAAGGCATTTTCTTGTGGTGTCCAGTTTTCACTTGATGGAAAAAGTGTCAAATGCAAGTAGTTGAAAGTTACAAAGTGGTGCAACTTTTGTTTTGCAGCTCGTGTGACCAAACATAATTTTCCAATGCATCTAAATAGGTATGTTTATGCTAGGCATGGTCCTCTTTTGCACCCAAACACATGGAATCGCTCTGAGCCATGTTGAACCGGATCGATCCCTTAAGGGTCTAAAGCGCAAAATGGTTGCAAACTTCAACATGCTATTACTCAGATATCATGATTCTTAGAAACTTCTCATCTTAACCTATGACATTATGTTGGGCCCCTCTACAATAAACTCTCTCAATTTTTTCTATCTCAGAGGCATTTTCCTGTGGTGGAAAATTTTCACTTGGGGAAAGAGTTGTCAAATGCAAGTAGTTGAAAGTTGCAAAGTGGTGCAACTTTCATTCTGCAGCTCATGTGACCAAATGGATTGTTCCAAAGTGTCTTGGTGGATAAATTTAAGCTAGGCATGGTCCTCTTTCACATCAAAACATGCGAAATCACTACGATCTACGTTCAACTAGATCGATCCCCTCAAGGGTCCAAAGTGCAAAATGACTGCAAACTTGAGCATGCTATTACTCGGATCCACGATGCTTAGAAAATTCTTGTCCAATCCTACAAGATTGAATTGGAACCCTCCACAATAACTTCTCTTAGTTTTTGCTATCTCAAAGGAATTTTCCTTTGGTGGCAAATTTTCACTTGGGGAAAAAGTTGTCAAATGCAAGTAGTTGAAAGTTGCAAATTGGTACAACTTTCATTTTGCAGCTCATGTGACCAAACAAACTATTCCAACACATCTGGATGGGTATGTTTACACTAGGCATGGTCCTATTTCACACCTAAACACACGGAATCGCTTGGAGCTACGTTCAACCAGATTGATCCCTTAAGGGTCCAAAGTGCAAAATGGCTGCAAACTTCAACATGCTATTACTCAGATACCATGACGCTTAGAAACTTCTTGTTTGATCCTATGAGATCTTTTTGGGCCCCTCTACAATAAAATTTCTTAGTTTTTTCTATCTCAGAGGCATTTTCCTGTGGTGGTGAGTTTTCACTTGGTGAAAAAGTTGTCAAATGCAAGTAGTTGAAAGTTGCAAAGTGGTGCAACTTTCATTTTGTAGCTCGTGTGACCAAATGTATTGTTCCAATGCACCTAGATGGGTACATATACACTAGGCATGGTCCTCTTTCACACCCAAACACGCGGAATTGCTCTGAGCTATGTTCAACTGGATCGATCCCTTAAGGGTCCAAAGTGCTAAATGGCTGCAAAATTCAACATGCTATTACTCGAATATCGTAATTCTTAGAAAATTCTCATCTGATCCTAAAAGATCATGTTGGGCCCCTCTATAATAACCTCTCTCAGTTTTTTCTATCTCAGAGGCATTTTCTTGTGGTGGAAAATTTTACTTGGGGAAAAAGTTTTCAAATGCAAGTAGTTGAAAGTTGCAAAGTAGTGCAACTTTCATTCTGCAACTCATGTGATGAAATAGACTATTCCAATGCATTCAAGTGGGTACGCTTATGCTAGGAATGGTCCTCTTTTTCACCTAAACACGTAGAATCGCTCTGAGCTACGTTGAACTGACATAATCCCTTAAGAGTCCAAAGTGCAAAATGGCTGCAAACTTCAACATGCTATTAATCAGATATCGTGACACTTAGAAAATTATTGTCTAATCTTATGAGATTGTGTTGGGCCCCTCCACCATAACCTCTCTCAGTTTTTCCTATCTGAGAGGAATTTTTCTATGGTGGTGAATTTTCACTTGGGGAAAAAGTTGTCAAATGCAAGTAGCTGAAAGTTGCAAAGTGGTGCAACTTTCATTTTGCATCTCATGTGACCAAAAAAACTATTCCAATGCATCTAGGTGCATATGTTTATGCTAGGCATGGTCCTCTTTCACACCCAAACATGCGTAATCGCTCTGAGCTACGTTCAACTGGATCGATCCCTTAAGGGTCCAAAGTGCAAAATGGCTGCAAACTTCAACATGCTATTAATCAGATACCATGGCACTTACAAACTTCTCATTCTATCCTACAAGATTTAATTGGGCCCCTCTACAATAACCTCTCTTTCTTTTTTCTATCTCGAAGACATTTTCCTATGGTGGTGAATTTTCACTTGGGGAAAAAGTTATCAAATGCAAGTAGTTGAAAGTTGAAAAGTGGTGCAACTTTCATTTTGCAGCTCATGTGACCAAAAATACTATTCCAATGCATCCAAGTGGGTACATTTATGCTAGGAATGGTTCTCTTTCACACCCAAACCTGCAGAATCGCTTTGAGCTACATTCAATCAGATCGATCCCTTAAGGGTCCAAAGTGCAAAATGGATGCGAAATTCAACATGCCCGTATTTGGACACCATGAAACTTAGAAAATTCTTGTCTAAGCCTATGGGATCACATTAAGCCCCTTAATAATAAACTCTCTCAATTTTTTTTATCTCAGAGGCCTTTTCCTATGGTGGTGATTTCTTACTTGGGGAAAAAGTTGTCAAATGCAAGTAGTTGAAAGTTGCAAACTGGTGCAACTTTGTTTTCGCAACTCATGTGACCAAATGGACTATCCCAAGGAAGATGTGTGGGTATTTTTACATAATGAATGGTCCTCTTTCCCACTGAAACACGTGGAATCGCTTCGAGCTATGTTCAACTGAAAAAATCCCTTAAGAGTCCAAAGTGCAAAATGGCTACAAACTTCAGCATGCTCGTATTCGGACACCGTGACACTTATAAACTTCTTTTCTAAGCCTATGGGATCATGTTGGGACCCTCTAAAATAACCTCACTTAGTTTTTTTTATCTTAGTGGCATTTTCTCATGGTGGCAATTTCTCGCTTGGGGAAAAAGTTGTCAAATGCAAGTAGTTGAGTGTGTAAAAATGAATTTTTAGCCATTCCACCCATTGTATCCTACTGTAACTTAGTGGAATGGAATAATTAGGGTTAGGGAACACATTTGCATGTTTTGGAGTATGGGAGGTGAGTTGAGTGGTTTGGTGTGATACCCCGGTTGACAATTTGACGAGTTTTGGTGAAATTGAGTGGTTTAAGAGTGGAAATGGTTGAAATCCTTTGGGGCAACAATTTGTGAGGGAATTTTAAGCATTTGTAGGCTCTTTTAAGAATTTTTGATGCATTGGAAAGGTGTTATGAGTTGTGGGAATAGGATTTTCAATAAACCCACCCGTTTGAGGCTTTTAGCCATAGCAACAAGGCAGTGAACTATTTGATAAAATGCTTTAGTAAACATGTACGAAAAATGTGGTAGCATAGACAAGGCAATGAATTGTTTGAAAAAATGCCTCAAAAAAACATGGTCCCATGGTGATGGAATGTCGTGAAAATCCATAGTTGTGAGGATTTGTGACTTGAGGATTATGATTAATGATTGGAATTGTGTTTAGTGAGATTGCAGGACCTCCCCTACTGCATCAATGTTTTAGGGTTTTATCCATAGCAACAAGGCAATTAAATGTTTGATATAATGCTTTGATAGACATGTATGAAAAATGTGGTAGCATAGAAAAGGTAGTGAACTCTTTGAAAAAATGCCTCAAAAAAATGAGGTCTCATGGTGATGGAATGCCATGACAATCAAAAGAAATTTGATTTTCATGAAATTTCGTCACCATGAGACCACATTTATTTGAGGCGTCTTTTGAACTAGTTCACTGCCTTGTCTATGGCTTGTCATGGCATTCCATGACCACATTTATTTGATGCATTTTTTCAAATAGTTCACTGCCTTGTTTATGCTATTGCTTACTATTATTCTTTTGATATATTTTTTCGAAGCATCCATAGCTTGTTTGAAATCACTTATTTTAGGCTTTTATCCATAGCAACAAGGCAGTGAAATATTTGACAAGATGCTTTGGTAGAAATGTATGAAAAATGTGGTAACATAGACAAGGCAGTGAACTATTTGAAAAAATACCTCAAAGAAATTTTGTCTCATAGAATGCCATGATAAGAAAATGCAATTGGCAACTGCTCCTAGTTATTAGTTATGCAATTCCACGAAATTGCATAACTGCTTAGGTTGAATTTGTACAAACTATATTTTAATTGAAATTTTGTCATCTATCAACATCTAGTTATTAGCCATGCAAAGTGAAGTAATGCTTTGACTTTGAAAGATGTGCAATGCAATGTAAGCAATGATATGAATATAAACTACAAAAATCCATTTTTTACAATTTATTAGTTAAAATATTTATTTTATTTTCTCTCTATATCTCTATATGCTATGGAAATACCTTTCAATTTTAAAAAAAAGTTTTTATCTCTTGTTCTACAATTTTTCCCAATTTTTTCAAAAACTCTTATACTTTTGGTTTGTCAATTTTTTGCCCAAAAGATTTTTGCTACTATGCATTGCAAGCATGAAGCATACATGTGAATACACACAATATAGGTGAAGTATACATGTGAATAAGTGAAGAATACATGTGAATAAGTGAGGCACAAGTAATTGAAGCATTCCAAATGATACAAACCACCACGAATGGAGCTTATTTACACAATACACTTTAGATGGGGCTTATTAAGCATTCAAAAATAATTAATTAAGCATTAGATGTAAACAAAATCCATGCCTACAACATTCAAGCATACAATTTACATGATACACATGATAACATCATTCAAGAATGGCAGTAGAAAAATAAGATTTTCTTTAATCAAAAAGCTGAAAGGTTATACAATGATATATATTGATAAAAGTATATACAATATATCCAAAAAAACCATACAAGCTTAGTACAAAGGAGCCATATGGACATAAAATGTCACATATATATCGATAGTACAAAACATATGTTCCAAAATGCCACATAGGCATACAAAAAACAACCCTAATACATAGTCATTTCCCTCTAGGGGAAGGAAATAGATCCCATGCCACCTTCGAAATTTGGCTGGATGGAGTGACTGTTGCTTCTCTTATCTTTTGAACATGCTTGCTAGTCCTCCTCTCTTCACTCTAGACCTTCAACTGATACAAGAAAAAGTAAAGATGTTAATACATAGAAATTGAATTATGGAATGACATATAACAAAATATATAATCACTTACCACATACATATAGTCATCATGCATATTTGCAACATCACCATGTCCACGATCTGGAGTGACAACCACCTATAGCAACCATCAAGATAGAAATTAAACTACATAAAAGTATCATGGAAATTTTATATAATGGACCATAAAAGAGCAAATATAATGTCAAATCGACTAATCTATTCCATACCTCTCTCAATGGATTAGAACTGGCTATTTTTGCAATAACTCCATGGTCCATCGTTCCACCAACATCACCAGGGTTGTCTCTTGTCAACAATTGCAAATGAAACAATATCTCAGGTATCATATTGACATAAAGACCAAGAGGGGATAATGAAACATAAGGTGAAATAAGAGAGGGTAACGAGATGGGAATAGAAGGGTGATGCAGAGAGGGGGCTCAAACTCATTCAAAGTGAAAAATTTCCTTCAAGAGGCATCTAACAAGATTAAAATGGCCTATTAGAGTAATCCAAACAATCCTTAAATATTGACAACAATCGGGAGTGTAATTTATCACTTTCACCCATGTAAGCTAACAATAGTGCAAACTCAATTTTTTGGCCTTTAACTCCCATGATTTCCAAAACACTTGAAAATCAAAAGGTGGATTTAGATACCCATTTCAGAGTTATACAACATATCTCTTAATCAGATATAGGTATTTTGGACCAATCCCTTGAAATTAGACCCTCAATGTTGTCCTAGGCCATGAATTAGGCCAGATTTACAAAGCAACATACCTTTAAACTTAACAAAGACCCTTGAAACCTCTAAAACCACAATCAACACCCAAGGTTGACACCTCCAACATAGAAAACTCCAAAACCCTCAATTTCATGCCAAGTCAAGAGGGTTATTCAAAGTCCCACTTCCACAACCTCCTAGACCATGCCACCGACTCAGACATGTATATTCTGACCCCAATATAATCAAAATTTGGAAAAAATCTACACTCTCATTGATTTCCACAAACCCTAGACCCAAGGCTCCATCTTCATGTGTTTTTCTTCACAAAACTCATCAAGACAGCAGGTTTATCTCCTTAGCTCCTTTTCCACAACTCTAATCATGCAACCTACAACCTAATAAGACTCCCTAGGACCCATTCCACTATTTACAGTAGGTATAGTCGGTGTAAGGTCCCTTAAAACATGATTTTGGTTACAAAACCCTCAAACAAGGTGTCCTCGACCTGTCACAGGAAAACAAGGATATTTACCACAAATCACAATGGATCTCCCTCAAACCTATTCCAAAAGATTTTTAACACCTGACACCACAAATTAAAATGATTTACATGGAACAATCAAATTGTACGGGCTCGTACAGGCCCACAAATGGCAAGAAAACTCAGAAATTTGATGAAAAACAAATATATTCTTATTGCCAATGCTTCAAAATTCAAGCCAACGTTACAAAACAAGTTGGAATTCCTTTTTAAAGGCTTCTCCTCATCAAACCAATGCCCAACTACCTTACAACTAATTTTTAAACCTCTCATGACTATTGCATTACAAATTTGTTGCATTTATGCAACTCACAAATTTGGCACTTTCAAGTATTGACTCTTTATTGTTTCCTAGACCCTCTTAAACACCTAAACTATTACAAATAGTCTAATGAGACCTTATTCAACTAAGAAAACATGAATTACTCAAGAAAACATCATCCTATCTACCTTGACACCCTTTGTCAACTTTGACAATTCCTTCCACATGATTTGCAAACCTTACAAGATGAATACACAAGCCCCTCAAAGTTGATCAATTACAATAGAATGGTCACATTGGACCTTATTAAGACTCAAGAACTCAACTCAAACATCCTAACACACCTTTCCTATCAGACACTTAATGAAGAAACGTAGAAAAGAGTGGTGCCCCTACACCAAAGGGATTAATGGAACATAGGATGGACTAGTATAGATTGTGGGATGGGCTAGGATGGGATAAAAAAATATAGGGTGGAAAATTAGAGGTTAATGGGATGTGATTATTAGGGAATAATGCAACATAGGCTGAATTAGGAGGTGTCTAGGGTTTGACTATAATACACGAAGTGTGAACTTGACCTGTGTGTAGCAATAATAGAGAAGAGTTATCTAGGATGAAACATGGATAAATATGGTATAACATAGGATGATATAAAGGTACATAGGGTGAAATAATAATGGGTACAATAAGATGGGAGTAGAAGGACATAATGACACATAGCATGGACTAGAATATATTAGTGGGATGGGCTAGGAGGGGATCATGGAAAATAGGGTGAACTATTAAATGTTAATGGTATGGGATTAGGAAGGAATAAAAGAACAAAAAGTGAATTAGGAGAACATAATGTGACACGATCAAGGAATAAAAATGCAATGTTTGTGTTTCTCATCATTTTTTTAGATTTGTATATACGCAAAATTATTAAAACTAGCTAACATAGTTTTACAAAACCATTAATGAATAAAGGCTACCTCAGTGTAAGTTGTCTGAGGATATGAATTGCAAGGTGTGGAGGAAGAAGGTGCACCAGAAAACTGTTTGAAATCCAAAGCATGTTATGAGACAAACATTAAAATATAATATTCAATTGTTCAAATGCAACAATAATATCTTTAATACTAGTTGCATACCTGTGGACTCATTTTCGAGAATGTATAAGGATATGTAGGAATAGAGCATGCCTCATGAATAGTGCGACCCTAAAATTTCATCATATCAAAATTCTACTAATTGAGTTATTCTTAAATTTCAAAATATAATTTAATAAACAACATTAAAATAACTTGCTAAATTTTACCTATCAATGTCGAATGTATCATTCAGAATATCATCTGTGAAAGCCATCACCTCTGCAACTGATGTAGGTTGTGTAGCTGCATCACAAGCACTCTAATAATCATACATGAAAATAGCACCACAAGCGCCACAATGGTGGGGTGGAGCTTGGGGCCTACACGTCTCCTCCACACCAGGCTCTACTAGAGGACTCACACACTATAAAATGGTCTGGGTGAGTGATTCAATCAACTTTAGGGTGTCCACCTCTACACTGTCCTTAACAATGGAAGGAACAATGACATGCTCCACCATGGGTCTGGCCAAGGCTCTCGGTGCCAACTATGGATTACATCGTGCAATAGGTCTATCATGTGTGGAGTCCCCACATCTAACCTAAGAGTCTAAGATGTCAAAATAGTTTGGTATTTTATTGAGGAAAAACTCGCAATAGGGTTTCCTCAAAAGGTATTGTGGCACCTCATGGTTATTGCATGGAGGTTGGTTAAATACCATCCACCACCGCTCCCAATTTTTTTTTTAATTAACTCATGCTGGCACCAATGGATGGGGAACCTCTTGCATGCATGAGACAAAGGTTCATTGGTTCTTGGGTCTATAAATAGGGCACACAAGTCGGCTTTGCTAATTTTTTTTTTTTGACATCTGCATATGACAAACCATTAGCAGAAAATTGTCTCATCTCATGCCTCTTATTTGACCAAAAATTCATCTGCTCGCTCATTTCTCCTACATGAGTTACAAATTACTTCAATGATTCAATAATCCCTCTCCTATAAGGGTGTGTTTCGACATGCTCGGTTAATCTTCCAATTAATTGTTGAATGTCTCTTTTATTGTTTTCAATTTGATTTTGAATATTTTCTTGTGTTCCTTGAGGATGCCTATGAATTGATGGAGGGGTTTCGGGTTGTTCTTGTAAAGGAAGCTCTTCATGAGGGGGTGATTATGAATTCTCAATGTTTCAAGGTGGAGATTCATTCCCTAAGAATTAGAACAAAGTTTTATTATAAAAACCTATTTAAATTTGCATTCTAAATCAAATTCGAATAAATAGAATAAAAATACATACTTCTTTGCAATCTTATACCTCTCTGAAATGTTGGCAACATCCTCATGGAAAATGGCAAGCTAAGGATGCAAACAATGGACGAGATTTGGCAAGTGCGAGTTGCAGACCTAAAATCCTCTTTGCCAAGCTGCAGGTTGAAGAGAAATGAGGGTTTGAAACCCGTCTTTTGGATTTATTTCAACTTTCCCATTTGGTAAGCGCCAAATTTGGTGCGCGCCAAATTAATTTTAAGTCATTTTCCATGCACCAAATTTGGTGTGCGCCAAATGGCTTATTTCAACCTTTTTTTGGATTTTTTTTCATTTTGGCACCTAAATTATGTCATAGATTGGTTCACTTACCCCAAAGCGAAGTCAAAAAGAAAGAACAAAACAAAACTGATGAATGAAACCAACCATTTTGACCACACTAACAAGGTGTAAAAATGGATACTCATCCTTTTCAAGGATGATGGCTAAAACAAGGGACCAAATTCTACCTCCATTCAACAATTCCATTAGGTTCAAGGCACGCTCAAAACTATCAATTCAGGTGGAGTCAATGCTTGGTACTTGCAACTTGCAACACACAAAATGGTCGAGCATGTAAATATTCATACAATCAGGCACATCGTGAAAGGAAGTTGCAGCGTCGCAAGGCACTCACAAGTGAGTGATGCGACATTGTCCCCTTCACCCACACACATTAATAAGATATCACCAAAAAATCACATCAATGCATATAACAATCAAAATAATATCAGTCACAATATAATCGCATAATAGTCATGGTAAGCTAATCACATAATGCTCATGATCAAATAAAACCATTTACTAATTGTATCATGTGCATAAAATTCAAATAAAAAAAAAGTTTTCACAAGCATCATCATAGAAATAAGTCCAAAATCAAATAGTGTACCATAATATCTCAACCCAAAACAAAACAACTATCAGTCTATTGAAGAAAAGCATGAGGGGAACTACACATATTTGAGCTCACCATTGAGTTTAGAAGGTCCAAGAAAGTCAAATTTTCCTTTTGTTTCATCCAAATTAGATATCTAAGGAAATACCTATGAGGGTTTGAAGAGGGAGGTTCATTTCTAGATCTAGCACAAATTTATTATTTCATAGAATTTTAGGTCAAATTTGACCTTTCCATCATGCTCAGAAGGCCCAAAAATATCCATTTTCATATATAATACTTCCTTTTTATTACAAAAACAATTCTTGATTTTTTATTTTCATGTGACTATCTTAAATTTGATGGCCAAACGATTGTCATCAAAGACTATTATATTTGATGGTCAAATGGCTATCATCATGATTGTCTAAAATTTGATAGTCATTTGTGCATATCTTAAATTTGATGGCCAAATGACCATCAACAAGTCGCTCCAATCTGCCCCCCTCTCCATCAGTAATTTTTAATTTGTTGTCCAACTTCAAACAACCATAACTCAGTCATTCGTCCTCCCTTTCCAAATATTTTTTTTAGATTTGGGATATAATTTTTTGCTTTTTGTAGTGGTGCAATTGGTTTTTTATTTTGGTTCTTGGTTTTTTCAAAAATTATCGATTCTCATAGGTGTTGTTGACCTGTTCTCATTTTGGGAACTTTTGGGGCTCCATTCTTGCTCTTATGGTAACATTTTTGGGTGCAATTATGTTTAAAGAGCATATTTTTTGTGTACTTTATAGTGGTGTGATTAGGTTGATCCCATTATGTGTAAAAATTGTACTTTGATTTTGTGACCAAATTTAGCATCTGCAAGCACTAAGATCAAGTCCGCTTTGCTATTCTTGGCAAGTGGCACTTATAATTGCACTAGGTATAAAGTTCCATATCATATATTGTTGTTGGGGTCTCATGTTTGAATAATTTTGGGGGGTAATCTTATGCTTTTGTTAGATTAAATCTATCTATTGGTCCATTGAGTGACTAAAGGAGGATTTTATCATGGGTATCAAAAGGCATCATGTTATAATAAGGTTGAATAGATAGAAATTTAAATCTTGGTGAGATGTAACCCTATTACATTGTAGGTGGCTTAATATTTTCCCTATCTCTATGGAATAGATCCTAAACCATCATTCAAATGGAAGAGAGTTGTGTGGGACATAAAGACTAAACATGTCCTAGGATTAATTGGTTATAGTTATGATATTGACACAAAAATGGCCACTGATGGTATTGAGATTACTCATGATATTATGACCAAAAATTGGGAGATGTATGGAGACTCAAATGAACCTCCATTCCCAAAGGATCCTATTGTGGATTTTCTTGTTCCACTTAATTAGTTCCAACCAATTGATGATAAAAAATTTATAGTTCTTGTTGAATAGGAAAGGTATGGTTGTTTTGATAAAACATAGATCAGTTTCTATGGCTCCTAATCTAGATTTAAAGGGTTCATCTTCTTCATCTATGAGTCAACATCTTGAGGTAGAGGACTCTAGTAATCAAACATTAGAAGAATAGTTTGATGTTCACATTTAGGCATCTAGTGTGGAAAATTTTGGGGATGATAAGTGTAGTCAAATGGCATGCACTGAGATATTTTATCATCCATATATTGTTGCTTCTAATGATTCTTGTGTTGCAAATTTTTTGGATTCTTATGATTTAATGCAACAAGACATGCATTAGCACCAAAAAACTGGTTGATTAGGCATATGGTTGGTGGTTTTATAAATTGTTGGAGACTTCTAGAGTTGTTATCACTTGTACCACAGTTAGCAAGGCATCATCATGTAGCCAATGATTAGTCATGGGCTAGCACCACCATTGTTGGTGTTATTTTTTATTTTATTTTAAAGTCGTACGGTACAACTGTATAGGGTTTGTATAGGAACCTATAAAAACAAACTTCCTCAAAATATCTTAAGGGCTAAATAAGGAAAATTGTAGTCAAAATTCATCAATTCAGCCTCTTGAATGTAATGGTGAGATTATTTTATGCTAAAATCCACCAAAAAATTTCCCAAGTTTGAAACCTACAAAAATTATGAAGATTTTGAATTTTAAGTGTCTACAACGTTAGTTGAAAAAAACCCTCAAAAAATGAGGAGTTTGTTGAATCCACACTCTAAATGCTTAAATTGTGAGAAACACAAGGTGCAAGATCAAATAATGAACAAAAACACCTTCCATGTATAAGAGAGTAGAAAACAATGATTTGTTATTCCTTTGAAACTATAAAATACTTACAAAATGAAATTTTTTCTTAGAGTTACAATGAAGGAGAGTTCTTTATAAGAGCAAAACCTAAATGATAAATGGGTTATATCATGAAAAATTTCATCATCCTATGTGATGAGATAGAATGATCTAATAATAACTCACTCTAGTAAGATAAAAACCTAAGTTTATCTTAAGTGCATGAAGTAAAATTAGTCTAATAATTAATAAAATATTAATTAATTATTAGCTGATGCATGATTACTCTAACAATTCTTATGCTTTAGATTCTTTTAAATTTCACATCTTATGGTTACATATTTAATATTATTTCATGCTTAATATTTCAAAATCTTAAATTATGATGATCACATGTTAATGATATTCTTATAATTAATTTATTTTATGATACTCAAATATATGCTAATCATGCTTATGTCCTACATGATTACTAGTTGCAAAGATTATCGTGTTTAGCTTAAGCATATTCAAATTCTTATGTTGTATCTACTTTTTTAGTTCTTATCGTGATGGGATGTCATACTTACTAGTTCTTACATGTTTCTTATCTATCACTTATGACTATTATTACTTGTTTCTATTATGCAGGGGCAACATTGGGACATCTACTTCCCTCTTTACATACCTTTCATGATTGAATCCTATATTATCCTATTATCTATAATGCATATCATATTTTTTTTGGTTTTCAATTTTTTTTGTCCTCTTCTCAAATTATTTGCATCCTTTTAATGCATCTGATTAAAGAAGGAATGTATTATCATTGGTTCATTCCTCAATATTTTATGATTTCAAGGAAAGGGTTTAGAAATTATAGAGATTTATACTTTTTGTGGAATTCATGCTACATTTGGCCTCATGCCTTTATAGGTGCATGATTTCTCATGACATCATTCAAAATTAACTTCATGTCATTTTAGTTCTATCGATTATTCCAACTTGACTTTGAGTGTTATTTTAGTTTTATGACATCATATTATTTTGACTTCATATCATTTTAATTTCATGGTGATGGTTGTAATGACACTCCAAGATTTATACATTTCCTTCTCATGGTTATAGTGGGCAAGGGATTCCCTACAACAACTCATTTGATTATAGTGGCTTATTGAAATTCCTACAACATCTTTTGATAGTTGGAACATGTTATAATAGTCCATTGAGGGATATTACATCACTCTATTATTGATTACAATGATTTAGTTCATGCCACATGTTCATGGATTCATGCCACCCAAGTTACATTTACTCTTTAAAAGTTACTTTGAGATATTTTAAATTGTTAATTATGATATTAGTTCTTGTATTCAACAAATCATTAGAAGAAACAATGATTTAGTTATTTTTAAAATTTTAGGTTTTAGATGAAGTATTTATTGGAGGAAGCATGCAGAGAATTGTCATCAATTATTGATATCCTTTTTATTATATAGTATGCAATATTTTACTTTCATGTTAACTAATTTATGTACTTTGACACACATCTTAGCATTTCTCATATAATTCAAAGTGGTAAAAAATGTAATGGTTAAAATTGCACGCCCCACACTCTTTCCATTCATTTTGGGATCACTTTGACCTAATTTTTCATTTGTTTAATAATTGGCATACAAGTAGTGTATTTTTTATTCCAATGCATCTAATAATAGTCAATTGTGGGTTATAATTCAAAAGTTATGATCAAAACACTAGATAAGTATTTATATAAACTATTAAAATTAATTTTAGTTTTCTAATTGTTATCACATGATTAACTAAAATCATAAATTAGATTATATTGATTGTCATATTTTTTAAACCTAATTTTAATAATAAAAAATCTTTATCTTTCTTTTTGAAAGGGAAAAAGTAATTCAATATTTATGGTCATCTCAAAGGGACCAAAACTCTATGTAATAAATAAAATAAAAATTATAAACCTTAACAAAGGAATCAAATTTTCACATGTCTTATTTCAAATAATAATTCATCATCACAATGAGTAAGATAAAATATAAGTTGGGCACCTTTAAGAGTGTTGATGAAACAAGTGTCATTTAGTGATTACTTCTTGCAATTATAATATGCTTTAAATACTATAAATGTTGAATGGAGTTGTTGATCAATTATCTTTTTTCATATTTATTAAATTTAGTTGAGTAGGGTAACATTGACACATTGAAACAAAATAAATGTTAGATGTTTAATGTTTCTCTGTGTGATATAATGTAATTTTAGATTTTACAAACTTTTATTTTTTTTCTCTTGGTGATTAAAAAATTAAAAAAATCTCAAAATGTACTAACTTTAATCATGCCATCAAATTATTTTCAAGTTAATAAAATTTATATTTTAGAAAACATTAACATGACAATAATTCATTGGTTACAATGTTAAAACTTGGATACACATATTTCTCTAGATCTAACAACTTATAAATCCTTAAACATTACTTAACTCCAAGAGTTTAAATTTCCAATCTAAAATGAAAACCTGTAACAAAGAAAAATAGGGCTATTAATAGGAAAGGGGGAAAATGGGGTTATGATGGACCTATCTTCCTCTATTTCATTGGGAAATGAGATCCACACGATGAAAGGACTACCAACCTAGAGGTGAGTCAAGTCAAAGTGTGAATCTATTGATTTCCTTTTTTGCAAGGGTGAGGGTCTTGATTAAACAAGAATTTGGGGAGAAAGATTAAGAATAGAAAAATAACTCCAAAATGCAACCTAAAACTTGAATTTGGAAGATTAAGCTCAATATTGATGGACCCAAAAATCAAAATGCAGATCTGACAAAGGGAAAATGATGTGTACCGATCACCAAAATTATTTTTTCAAAGATAACTAAGGACTCATTTTCCCTATGGCGAATGGGTCCTAGCTAGGGCTTTGTCAAAAATGGTTATTGGGTTCTCTTCTACTATGTCTGCAGTCCCAAATATTTGATTTTCACAGTCGAACAATCAAAAATAAATCTTCTAGGTGAGTTTCTATGAAATTGCAAGAATGATGGCTACAAAGGCAACTTTGACAACTTTGCAATTTTTCTCTTCAAGAGATCTTCCACCTAAAATCTACAAACACAAATCAAGAGGGGGAAATGTTGTGTTGTTGGTGAATGGGGGTTTGCCTTGGTCAAACCCTATTTTGGCAATTAAAACTTGTAATGAAATAATGAAACATGAACGAATGATGAATGAACAAGCCTATGTCATAATTCACTAAACCCTTGAGTGCACCCTGAAATATAGATCTGCAACTAGCATGAAATGGCTTCAATAGATGTGAACCTTGATCTTGAAACTTGATTTGAAACAATTCCTCAAGAATACTTGAATGGATCTTGAACAATACATCAACATATTAGCTCAAATAACATGCATGATGCAAGAAGACTTTGAAATGATAATGGATCTTGATTGCTGCAATAATTCTTCAATAAATATGCTCTTGAAATGCTCTTTGATCTCATAATCTTTCTATAGGAATGCTCTCTTCAAAATTTCTAGGATTCTTGAAAGTCTTAGGTGAAACATAGTGAAATGACCTCTTATATATACATATGTTAACATTAATTCCCAAGATTCAAATAACAAAAGCTGACATGTGAATATACATTTGAAATCATTTGAATACCACCGAAAGCATAGTAAAAAATTAGGTCCTAGGCCTAAGTGATGACCCATTCTCACTTGAGTGAATGGATCCTAGGTCACTTGCCTAGGACACACATTCTCCAATGATAAATGTTATGTTATGGCATTAATGAATGTCAAATTTTCCTCTTCGGAAATCATAATTAATTAGTCTTGGATTTGAATTAAAGGGGGAAATTAAGGATAATTAACCACAATTATTTAATAAAGCCCTAGATAAGTGTGAAAATGTAAAGATATGTAAGGCACAATTAATTCCATTTGATTTAATAGGGCCCTAAAATTAATGTGAATATGCAAAATGAATATTACAACACTAAATTAAGGCATCATTTAGTTCATTTTATTATTAATTATTCCTATATTAAGTGTGAAAAAGGGATATTTTTTCCTACACTAAATTTAGCCCCGCTTTAGTGAGAGTATGACCCCATGTCAAACTCACACTAAAGTATAAATTCAAGACACATATGTATTCAACAATGATAAAGATACTCAATCATACAACAACAAAGTCTAGAAGAAAGGGAGGTGGATCAAGCTTCTACTATTTGTCCAACTCGATGTGGATCAAGTCTAGGCTATTTGTCCAATACGTTCACAAGCAAAAATCAATGTTCACTATGAAAACAACACATACACTCACACAAGCTAATGGAACCTCAAGCCATACACTAGGTGAGCCCCCAATGGATGGAAAATGAGAGAATCTTATTAGGCTCCCATACCATATCAAAGGTATCCTCCTGAAAAATCCAATAAGGGACACAATATGAATCTTCGAGCTTCACAAGGCCTAACAAGTTGTGTTATGCTAAGAAATCATGAAAATGGGTAAGGCTCTACTAGAAAGAAAGGTTTGTTATGTTTGGCAGCCTTGAATTTAGGGGTTCAAGCTTCACAAGGTTAACAAGTTGTATTATGCTAAACACTTATGAACATTATATTTATATAGGTTTTTTCAAATGGAATTCTCTTTGATCATGTAAGGTCTTCTTATTAGGGATCATCATGCCTAATTTATCCAAGAGAGGAAAAATCTAGGATAAGAGAATCACAACTTATGAAATGCAACATGTAGCACCACCACTAAGAGAAAATTAGTATGCTAAGAAATATAACGCTCCCAGAGGACATCAAACCCAATGACACCACCAAGAAAAGGAAACATGACAAGAAGAAATAAAATCACACAATGAAACATGAGTGTCAATGTATGCCCCCACTTTAAAGTGATTGCTAACACCATTATTGTGAGAAATCGACTTTAATGTAGAAAATATTCAATGCTAACCATAAGGAAGACATGAGAGCCTATTCAGAAAGCCCTATGCCAAGTCATATGTTCCCAAATGAAACTAAATCATGTAAGGGGAAGGGGTTGCCCCAAAAAACATAAGGGATATATGGATTTGGCAACAATATATCTTTACTACAATGTGGTTATATAGCTTAGAAACGTCATCATTCCTCAAATACTTGTAGAATAAGAAAAATGACACATAGAGAGAAAAAACAAAGAAAAATATTTTGGGTCAACATGGAAGAGACCTAAATGTCTCAATGCCTTGCATCATCCCCAAAAGGAAAACACAATACTAAAGAAAATATAAATGTTTATGAAAAATAGAAGAATGTAGATACAAATAGAGGAATACACATAAAGAGAGAGATACATGAAACAAAACAATACGAGGAATCATGTTACACACATGCAATCACAAAAAGAAACATGCAAAAGAAAACAAAGAAAAATACTAGTAAGGCACATACGAGTCAACCTATAGTAGATTGTCTGCATCCCAATCTTGGTTAGTATATGTGGAATGAGGAGAACTAGCCAAAGAGACAACATCAAGTGCAAAAACTAGGACAATGCTATCTAACCCCTTTCCCCCACTAAGTGCATGACACAGATGAGCTGAGATAAGTGATGAGAATGAGCTCCTTGTGATAAAGACAATGATTTGCAATGAATTTTAAACATGTAATAATGAGCATACTAAGATCCTACAACTATTACATGGAAAGGAGAAAAAAACATGCTTTAAATCAAGATGCATCCCTAGGGGATCTAAATTTCTCCAATATTCACTTTAAAATATGACACTTATCGGTGTGATGTCCAAAGAATCTATGGTAAGCACAATATGGTTTGTTTTGATAACTTTTCTTTTCGATTAGATTTTCATGTTTAGGTGGAAATTTGATTAATCCCCAATGCAAAAGGGTGTAAAATATATTCTCGGTCTTGGAATTTTGTAATAGGTCATAGGAAGATGTAGGAATATCATACATCTTTTGTATATGAACTTGTTGATGTGCATGTAGTTTCAATTTCTTCTTCATTGGTTTGATAAATTTTTGTTCATCACTTTCATCTTCTAACTGCAAGCCCTTTCATTTTTTAGAAAAAGGATGTGTTAGGAGTAGTAAAGTGCTCAAAATTTGTGTTTCCTTTTCTCTTATGCATGGGAGATGTATTGTCCAAGGTGTTTGAGGGGGAGGCAAGTTTTTATTAATGATATGTACCAAGGGACATATAAACTCTATTCTTTGTTCATGTTTAATCATCATTTGTATGTTCCCTATGAGAGGAATGGCATTACAAGAAATAGGTTTGGTTCTCACAAAGTCTTGCAAATTCTTTAATTCTTCATTCATCCTTCTTATGTTTTCTTGTGAGATATTAGCAATCATTGTTTCAACATCATGCACATTGTTTGTAGGTAGGGAAGCCATTGGAGATGAGGTATAAAGGCTATGATCCATAGAGGGTTGATTATCAACACTATTACTAAAAGAGTTGGAAAACCCAAGATCCATGGCAAATGGTGTATCATAGGATGGCATGAGTCTTGAACTATGTCTCACAACAATATTGCTAATAAGACACCAAGTTGTAAAGTTCATACAATTTTCAAAAACTCAGTACACACCCAAAATGGAAAGAAGATGAAATGCAATGAAGTAACCTAGAATGTAAACTACAATGCAAATATGTAAATGCAATTTTCAGATTCTAAACAAGGTAATTTTCAGATTACACAATGCAAAAACCTGAAAATGATGCCCTATAAATGCAATTTTGAAATCACACAATGCACTAAATTTATCAAATAAAGCTAAATATGATCAATTCCACTTAACATAATTTCTGTAAGCTAAAACATAAAACAAAAAAAAAAAAATGGAATACAAAAACAAATGTTTTAATGCCCAAAACATGAGGAAATGACCCTAATAAAGGACTCATTTGCCTAGGCGTGAATTGGTCCTAGGTTAGGGTTTCTAAAAAAGTTTTTGCAGATTTCTTAGATGATTCTAATGGTTTCCATATTCTAATCAGAAACAAA
The DNA here is from genome assembly GCA_007115665.2 of Sequoiadendron giganteum. Taxonomy (NCBI): domain Eukaryota; kingdom Viridiplantae; phylum Streptophyta; class Pinopsida; order Cupressales; family Cupressaceae; genus Sequoiadendron; species Sequoiadendron giganteum. Next base: position 185,134,867 of record CM021101.1, on the reverse strand, counting down.
AAGTTACCATTTGAATTTTCCATGAATTTAAGGTTGAATGCAATTGCAAAATATGACAAAATGACAACTAGGAGACCTAAATTGATATGCAATTTTTTTTCAATTTTCAAATGCAAGTGAATGATGATGCAATGCTATGTAAATGATATGAAAAATGACTATTTTTTTTGAATTTTTCATATTTAAAGGATGCAAATATGCAATCCTAAAACCCTTAAATGAAATGAAAAATCATGCAAGATAAAAAATCCTGAATGAGATTCAATTCAATGTAATGAAATGAAAATGAATGCAATATCTAAATCTAAGGTGAAGATGAACTCCAAAATTAGAAAAATGCAATGATCAAACTCAAGTTCACAAAAATGAAACAAAGAAAATAGGGTTATTAATAGGAAAGGGGGAAAATGGGGTTATGATGGACCTATCTTCATCTATTTCATTAGGAAATGATATCCACACAATGAAAAGATTGTCAACCTTGAGGTGAGTCAACTCAAAGTGTGAATCTACTAATTTCTTTTTTTGCAAGGACGGGGATCCTGATTAAACAACAATTTGGGGAGAAAGATTAAGAATATTAAACTAACTCCAAAATGAAACCTAAAACTTGAATTTGGAAGATTAAGCTCAATACTGATGAAACCAAAAATCAAAATGTGGATATTAGAAAGGGAAAATGATGTCTACTAGTCACCAAAAGTGTTTTTTCAAAACTAACTGAGGACTCATTCACTCTATGATGAATGGGTGTTTGCTAGGGCTTTGTAAAAATGGTTTTTGTGTTCTATTATATTGTGTCTTCATTCCCAGATCCCCGATTTTCACAGTCAGACAACTGGAAATAAACCCTGTAGGTGATTTTCTATGAAATTGCAAGAATGATGACAACAAATTCAACTTTGACAAGTTTACATTTTTTTGATCTCCACCTAAAATCCGCAAACAAAAATCAAGAGGGAAAATGTTGTTTTGTTGGTGAATGGGGGTTTTCCTTGGTCAAACCCCATTTTGGTAATTAAACCTTGTAATGAAATAATGAAACATGAAGGAATGATGAATGAATAAGCCCATGTCACAAATCACCAAACCCTTGAGTGCACCTTGGAATATATCTCTACAACTAGCATGAAATGGCTTCAATGGATGTGGATCTTAATCTTGAAACTTGATTTGAAACAATGCCTTGAATGCTTGAATGGATCTTGAACACTACATCAACATATTAGCTCAAATAACATGCATGATGCAAGAAGACTTTGAAATGATAATGGATCTTGATTTCTGCAATAATTCTTCAATAAATATGCTCTTGAATGCCTTGAAATACTCTTGAAATGCTCTTGATCTCATAAACTTACTATAGGAATTCTCTCTTAAAAACTGCTAGGATGGTTGAAAGTCTTAGGTGAAACATAGTGAAATGACCTCTTATTTATACATATGTTAATTCCCAAAATTCAAATAACACAAGCCAACATGTGAATATACATTTGAAATCATTGAAATACTTTTTCCTACACTACAAAACCAAAATCATAAACATCAAATGTTAAAAAAGATATTTTAAAACATGATCATTTATAAATTATTTCTACCAAACACTTATAAATGAGTATATATATTTAGTTGTGTATACTCCTCTATTGTAATAATTTTTATGTGACAAATATTTTTTATAATTTGACATAATTAATGTTCACATTGCTTCTCATATTTATTATTAATAAATTAGTTAAAAATATATAAACACATACAAAATATAATGTGATGAAAACTATCCATTTTATTAATCAAAATAAGATGATGTGATGGAAAATCATTTCACCAATAAAAAACCACATGAATCTTACATTATTTTTTAATTAATAAATTTATATTGTAAATATCAATATTAAATAAATAATAGGTACTTTTTAATTAGCTAAAAGATATTATTCCTCTTGAGGGGATCAATAAGATCTGCCTATATGTCCAAGTGAAAAATGTAAGAGTTGTGCAATTATTAGGGACATTGATTTAAAAAATCTTTTAAATAGTAGGAAATTATTCAAATTTCTCCCATTTAATGAGAGAAAGAAACCATCTGAAACAACTTGAATGGTAGCTAATAGTATTATAACCTCATGATAAAATATATATTTCCCAAGATTGAAAGGAAAAATAGAGGTGTGGGAATGCTTTCCTAATGCTAAAACCACATAGGAGATGTACAAAGACCAGTTTTAAAAATATTAAAACACTTAAGATGAACACATGCAGGGTATCAAGAGTAACAGAAATAAAATGATTTTAGAGATAACACCAGATTTACGTGGGAAAACTCTTTTGAGTAAAAAACCCACCACACCAAAATAAAGACACTTTGTATTACAGTAAGCAAAAGATTACATACAAAGTTACAGTCCTTTCACTCTGATAGTTAGCTCACAACAACACTTGATTTTTTCATGCACTCACTGTTACAATGCTCTTTCGGTATATAGTCAATCCAAAAAACTCATCAACCCTTTTCTTAGTATATCTTCTTGTTCTAATCTCTCTCAGATTCACTTCCAACTTCTTGTCAAGACTGACAATATTAAGTCTTCTACCAACTACCAATAAGGGTGCATTAAATTTGGTTCTTCATTGACACACCAAATCGATCTCAGATCAGATCCACCTGCAATCTTGCATCAAGCCACCCCTACAATAAATTCGTTGTAGAGAAAATATAATTTGGGCTCTGCCAATCGCCAAAATCTAATCACATAAGACTGCATAATAAATTGATTTTCACCAATCTAGCTTCTGAAAATAAATGTTGTTTTGCAACAACGATGCAGAAACAACCGATGAGAAAATGCCATGTGTCACACTACTATTCATTTTGCCGCTTGACCGAGCAGTGATCAGTCAACTGTCCTTTGGCTCTGAAAACCCTTCGCCGTCGCTAACAGTTGCATCACATTCTGGGCTAACAATAATCCGGTATTGCCAAAACATTGACTGCCAGCTCTATCGGGTCCCACAAGCCACGTGTCCACCACTTAGGAGGTTTTGGGGCATCCAAGAGGGTATCACCAAGATTCCCATGAGCTCACCCAGAACAAGCTTCTAAAGTTGCCACATGTCCACCACTCGAGCACACTGCATGGCTTATGTGGAAGCCGCTGGAGCTCCTTCGCATTATCTCTAGCAGAATCTACTAGATTCCCCAGGGAACTCCCGAGGCGCAAATAAGTGTCCATGACTAGACAAACCTTCACATAAGGCAACTCAGGCCCCACCATCTCTTCGCTTCTCCCACCACTTTGACAAGGTGCCACGCGTCCACCACTCACACACACTGCATGGCTTATGTGGAAGCCGTTGGAGCTTCTTCGGGGAATCTCTAACGACATCTGCTAGATTCCTTAAGGAACTCCCGAGGTGCAGACAAGTGTCCACGACCGGAGAGTCCTTCCAACGATAGCCGACTACACAACTGATAAAGCCGAGGCCAACAAACAATCCACCAACTCCATGCCCCTTGGCCCATTGCTGTGACAACCCTCAGAGTCTCACCAATCAGACTAAGTCTCAACGAATGAAGGGTTAAGCCAACCAAAAGAGAGCACTGCAGTAAAGTGATAAGGGCATAAATTCACCAAGCCTTTCTTTGAGGTCCAAGCTTGTAAGTTGAGGCACATTTTCCAACAAGGTCCCACTTGACGAAGACTTACATGCTTCCTCCAGATTTCAATTTTATTGATGATCATGGGCCCCAAGGCCCATCGAACTTGCACACCATCTAAACTTGTCCGTGCTTACTGGATTTGTCAATGCATCAGCAACATTTTTTAGAGTATCCACCTTTTCCAAGGAAACCTTTCCATCCTCCACCATATCTCTCATGAAGTGATATTGCACATCGATATGCTTCGTCCTGGCATGGAAAGTCGGATTTTTTGCCAAACAAATGGCACTATGACTGTCACAAAAAATAGTGATCTGCCCTACATTAAAACCAATATCAAAACATAAGTGGTTGATCCAAACAACTTCTTTGCAGGCGTGAGTCGCTGCCATGTATTCTGCCTCCATCGTGGACAAAGCAACTATAGCCTGTCGCTTGCTCATCCAACTGATTGCACCACCATTTAACATGAAAGTGTATGCATTGGTGGATCTTCTCTTGTCAATGTCCCCTACCCAATCAAATTCCACATATCCATGAATGCTAAGAGTTCTTTGTGATCTAACAAAATTTCCATGGTAACACAAAGCACATTCTGAGGTACCTCTCAAATATCTAAACGCTCTCTTTACAACATCCCAATGCATCCTTCCTGGATTTTCCATAAACCGATTGAGTACTCCCACTGCTTGGGCAATGTTTGACCTTGTACAGACCATCGCATACATTAAAACCGACAACACTCGCATAAGGAACCCTAGTCATGTCTTCCATATCAGAAGCAAATTTTGGACAATCTTCAATAGATAGCTTCATTCCTAACAAGACTGGAACAACTAGTTGCTTGCAATTACTCATATCAAATCTCTCTAGAATAGTGTTGATGTACTTAGTTTGGCTGACCCAAAGATTTATGCCAATTATGTCCCTAGTTATCTCCATCCCCAGAATATACCTTGTTGCACCTAGATCTTTCATTTCAAACTTTGCAGACAACTGAGATTTAAGATCAGAAATCATACTTACTATTTCCTATGAACAACATATCATCCATGTACAGGGTAATAATAATCACATGATCATTTTCAGATTTATAATGCACACAATGATTAGATTTTGATCTCAAACATCCTATGGACAACAAAAATGTGTCAAACTTCTGGTACCACATTCTAGGAGACTGATTCAACCATACAAAGATTTATTTAATTTGTAGACAAGGCTTTCTTTACCTTTTTCAATGAATTGCTCAGGTTGGGACATGTAGATTTCTTCTTCCAGCTCTCCATGGAGAAATTTTGTTTTCACATCCATCTGCTTGATCTCTAAGTCATACGTGGCTACAAGTGACAACATAAATTTGATAGATTTCAACTTAGCTACAGGGGAAAAAATTTCTCCATAATCAATTCCCTCTACTTGGGAATACCCCTTTGCAACCAACCTTTCTTTATACTTCTCAACACTGCCCTCAAGACCAATCTTCTTCTTAAATAACCATTTATAGCCAACATACTTTCTTCCTTCAAGGAAAGGTACCAAATCCCAGGTTTCATTATTTTCCAATGATTCTATTTTTTCATTCATGGCTTCCAACCAGGAATTTGCATTAGGCATATTAATTGCCTCTTTAACAGTCCTAGGCTCCTCAGTGCTAGTAATTAAAGCATAGGCACAGTTTATATCAAAAATGGAGAAACCATACCTGTCAGGTTGTTGTTTTTGATGTGTAGACCTTCTCACTAGCTAAGGTTGTGGTTCTTCATCTTCAGAACTCTCAGAGCTACTAGAGCTCTCCTTAGTTTCAGGTACACCATGCGCTTCTCCCTTTTTCGGGGTTTGGGGTTTGGGGAATCTCAAAAGTAGAGGTGCGGAAATGCTTTCCTAACTCTAAAACCATAGAGGAGATGTGCAAAGACCAGTTTTAAAAACATTAAAACAATTAAGATGAACACATGCAGGGTATCAAGAGTAACAAAAATAAAATGATTTTAGAGATAACACTAGATTTACGTGGGAAAACTCTTTCGAGTAAAAAACCCACCACACCAAAAGAAAGACACTTTGTATTATAGTAAGAAAAAGATTACATACAAAGTTACAGTCCTCTCACTCTGATAGCTAGTTCATAGTAGCACTTGAGTTTTTCATGCACTCACTATTACAATGCTCTTTCGACATACAGTCCACCCAAAAAACTCATCAACCCTTTTCTCAATATATCTTCTTGTTCTAATCTCTCTCAGATTCACTTCCGACTTCTTGTCAAGACCGACAATATCAAGTCTTCTACCAACTACAAATTAGGGTGCATTAAATTCAATTCTTCACTGACATGCCAAATCGATCTCGGAGCGGATCCACCTACAATTTGCATCGAGCCACCCCCACAATAAATTCATTGTAGAGAAAATACAATTTAGGCTCTGCCAATTGCCAAAATCCGATCACATAAGACTGCATAATAAATCGCTTTTCACTAATCCAGCTTCCGACAATAAATGTTGTTTTGCAAAAATGATGCAAAAAAAATGGATGAAAAAATGCCATGTGTCATAGTGCTATTCATTTTTCCGCTTAACCGAGCAGTGATCAGTCAACTGCCATCTAGCTTTGAAAACCCTTCACCATCGCTAACAGTTGCATCACATTCTGAGCTAGCAATAATCCACTATCGCCAAAACACTGACCGCCAGCTCTATCGGGTCCCACAAGCCATGTGTCCACCATTCAGGAGGTTTTGGGGCATCCAGGAGGGTATCACAAGATTCCCATGAGCTCGCCTAAAACAAGCTTTCAAAGCTACCACGTGTCCACCGCATGGCCTATGTGGAAGCCGTTGGAGATTCTTCGTGGAATCTCTAGCGGGATCTGCTAGATTCCCCAGGGAACTCCCAAGGTGCAGACAAGTGTCCATGACTGGAAAAAACTTTGGATAATGCAACTTGGGCCCCAAGATCTCTTCGCTTCGCTCACCACTTTGACAGGTTGCCATGCATCCACCACTCGCGTGCACCACATGGCTTATGTGGAAGCCGCTAGAGCTCCTTCAGGGAACCTCTAATGGCATCTGCTAGATCCCTTAAGGAACTCCCGAGGTGTAGAAAAGTGTCCACGGCCGGACAATCCTTCCACCAATAGATGACTACACAGCTGATAGAGCCGAGGCTAGCAAACAATCTGCCAACTCCACACCCATTGGCCCATCGATGTGACAACCCTCAGAGTCTCACTGATCAGACTGTCTCATTGATTGAAGGGTCTAGTTGACCAAAAGAGAGCACTGCGGTAAAGCGATAAGGGTGTAAATTCACCAAGCCTTTCTTTGAGGTCTGAGCTGGTAAGTTGAGGCACATTTTCTAGCAAAGATTGCTACTTCACTTATATCATTGTTTAAACTTATTTCCATGGAAGATACAATGAAGCGACAATTATAGTGAGGGAATCTACAACTAAGAGATAATTCTATGTTTTTTTCTTTCATGATTATAATAATAGGATCCACATTTTCCTATGTTGTCATCATTTATTTTTATTTTAGAGTCTACAAGATGATTTTACTTCTATCTTTAGTAGTTGTTGTGGAGAGAAACTCAAATATTAGTTACACACAGACATAATTTTTGAAGGTAGGTTTCTCCACATTATCTCAATGTATTGTCAAGACATTTAAAAAACATATAATTGTGTCAAATATCATTCTTCTAATAGAATGAGGTAGGAAGAAAAATATAGAGCATGTTGTAGTCCACTTTATTCTTGTCATGTCTTGTTTTAAGTTTATAGTAAAAAAATTGTGTTTAGTACTATGAAGGCAAGACGTTTACCTATGGTTGTGATGTTTTTTTTAAGGATTTAATGGAATGATGTAGAAAGAATGATATAAGGCACAATTAAATGAAGTTGTTGTCTAATTTTTTGTGTTATGTTTTAAGTTTATTGTAAATCATACACATTTAATATTGCAAAGCAAGGGTTTACTTATGACTCATGAATTTGTTTTAGGGATTTTGTCAAAGGTTGTCATGGGTCCCTATAGATCTTGAAAATCTACTTACCCATTGCTTCCATATAATAGTTTTAAGGATTTCATTAAAGGTTGCAATGGGCCCCTATGGGTCTTAAAAATATACTTTTCAATAAATTTTATATGAGATCTATAGTTGTTTTCAAATGAGATTTATGTGCCTAGGTTGTGTTATCTCATTGGCTACCATCCCTATTTGTCATCTCTATTTTTATAATGCATGATTACTTTTTTTTTGTGTGGAAAATATACTCATTTGGAATTATATGAGATATATTATTGTGTTCATATGAGATTCATGTGTATCCAATTGTGTTATTTCATGGATTATTGTCTTTGATCTCTATTTTACCATGCATCATTACCATTTTTTTCCATAAGTGGAAGTTCATCTCTATGTCATCTATTATTCTGTTCATATCAGATTTATATATCCGAGTTGTTATTTGATTGTATGGTTTTCATTCCTATTTTTCATCGTTATTTGTGCAATGCATCATTATAGAGTTATAAAGTAGTCTAAACTTGAAATAATATAGGTAATGGTTTGATAGAATTTATAGTTTATATAGTATGCAAAATAGGAATATGATATTTTAATGTCCTTTATGCTAGTGTAGCTCCAATTAAAGTGGGTGCCTAAATTTATGTTTTATAGGGTTGTACATAAATCATTAGATTTGGTTTTTATAAAAAAATATGTAAGTTAAAATTGCTGGTGTGAGTTAGTTGTTTTACCTAACTATTTCATCTAATAGGTTCTATTCACATGTGTTAAGTTTACTTAGGTCCTAGGAATGTTTCTAAAAGTCTTAGTTGGAACTAGAGCTTATCTTATCTCATGTCATTTACTTCTGATTTCCTAGGTAATTTAATTATTGGTGTCTCATGATATAGGATTAAGACACTTGTCATGATATTATTTAATCCTATGTCTAGCCTTGGCTATATAACCAAGGGGTTTTCATTTAGGAATCAATTCAATTATAATTTATAATTTTCATCTTTTGATATAATAACATTATTCTCGCATAGATGGTCTCTTTTGTAGTTGCAAAGAAGTTCCTAGATCTTGGGTGGGTACAATATTCAACTAAATATTGCATGGTATAGATCATTCTATACCAACTCTTACATGGCATCAAATCTTGTGGGGTTGATTCTTCTTAGTATTAATTGAGAAATCTAGATTGTGGATCTTGGTGCATCTTGAAAATTTGAGTATGTTATTCCCTTGCATTGAATGATGATCTGAAGGATAAAAAAACTTAAAATAAATACTAGATTTGGGGGTTTCCTCTTTGTGGCTTTGTATTGAAGGTTCATTTTGGAGCTTTTTGGTGTATATTTGAGCTCACCATTGAGTTTAGAGGGTCCAAGAAAGTCAAATTTTCTTTTTGTTTCATCCAAATCATATATCTAAGGCAAGATCTATGGGGGATTGAAGATGGAAGTTCATTGCTAGATCTAGCAAGGATTTGTCATTTCATAGAATTTTAGGCCAAATTTGACCTTCCCATCATGCTCATAATGCCCAAAAATCCCCATTTTCATATATAATACTTCATTTTTATGACAAAAAAAACTCAAGATTTTTTTATTTTCATGCAACTATCTTAAATTTGATTGCCAAATGATTGTCATCAAAGACTCCCTTAAATTTGATGGTTAAATAACTGTCATCAGGATTATCATAAATTTGATAGTCGAATGATAGTAATATGTGAATATCTTAAATTTGACGGTCAAATGACCATTGATAGGTTGCTCTAATATTCTCCCTCTCCATCAATAATTTTGAATTTGTTGTCTGACTTCAAATCACCCTAACTCAGTCATCTAACCCCATTTTTTAGAGATTTTTTTAGATTTGGGGTATAATTTTTTGCTTTTTGTAGTGGTGCAATTTTTTTTAATTTTGGTGCATTTTTTTTCAAAAATTATGGATTCTCATAGTGTTGTTGATCTATTCTCATTTTGGGAACTTCTGGGGCTCCATTCTCACTATTATGGTAGCATTTTTGGGTGCAGTTGTGTTTAAAGAGCATATTGTTTTGTGCAAATTATAGTGGTCTGATTAGATTGATCCCATTATGTGTAAAAATTGTACTTTGAGTTTGTGTCTAAATTTGGTAAACACCAAGACCAAGTCCACTTCATTGTTGTTGGGAAGTAGCACCTATAATCACACTTTTCATAAAGATCAATATCATATATTGTTGGGGGGTTCTCATGTTTGAATAATTTTTGCTGGGTAATCTTATGCTTTTGTTGGATTAAATTTGTCTATTGGTCTATTGGGTGACTAAAGTTGAGAAGTTTATCATGGGTATCAAAAGACATCCTGCTATAATCAAGTTGAATAGATTGAACTTTAAGTCTTGATGAGATGGAACCGTATTATATTGTAGGTGGCTTAATATTTTCCATGTCTATATGGACTAGTTCCTAAGCCATCATTCAAATGGAAGAGAGTTGTGTGGTGTATAAATACAAAACATATCCTATGATTAATTGGTTATAATTGTGATATTGACACACAAATGGCCACTGATGGTATTGAGATTACTCACGATCTTATCACCAAACATTGGGAGATGTATGGAGACTTGAATGAACACCCATTCCTAAAGGATCCTATTATGGATTTTCTTGTTCCATTTAATTATTTTTGACCAATTGATGATAAAAAAGTTACAATTCTTATTGACTAGGAAAGGTATGGTTGTTTTGATGACACGTAGACTTATCCTTATCCTCCTATAGAGAAGTATATTGAAACTTCAGTTTCTATGGCTCCTAAGCTAGATTTAAAGGGTTCATCTTCATCATCTATGAGTTGACATCTTGAGGTTGAGGACTCTAGTAATCCAACATTGGAAGAAGCATTTGATGTTCACATTTAGGTATCTAGTGTGAACAAGTTTGGCACTGATAAGTGTAGTTAAATGTCATGCACTGAGATATTGTATCCTTAATCTTTTGTTGCTTATATTGATGCCTGTGTTGCAATAATTTGGCTTCTTTTGATTAAATGCAGTAAGACATACATTATCTTCTAGAGATGGCTACTTGGGATGAGTACTTGACATACATTTCAAGTTTATTTTGTAATTCCTATGTTGCATAATTAGAGGAACTTATTGAGGATATCCATCTCCTCTTTGATGTTACTTCATATGGAGTTGCATCATCTTATTCAAATGTTGTGGGGGAGAATTTTGATACTCTTTTTCATTCTCATAATTTGTCATAATTTAGAACTGGTGTGTAGATCTTTGATAAAAATTTAGAGTCACATTATTCTTTGGATTGTGTTCGATAGTCATCTATAGGAGATTCAGGATTTTTACCTTCTATAGTGTGGTCTCGAATATCTATTTGGAGTATGTCAGCTCTCAATATTGGCATAGAGACACTTGAGCATAATTTAGAGAAATCACTTATCATTCTTGTTCCCTCATCTATCTTTCAATAATGGGAAGACATCCTACATACCATCTTGGTTTTTTTTCCTAAGGGGAGGGATGTCAAGTTCGATGAGATTGGATCATCTTCAACATTTAGTGTCAAACATCTACCATCATTGCAAGAGATTCTATATTGAGGGGGTCTTGCATGGTCTCTATTCTTCTTCTCTCTTATGGGGTTTTTTTTTCCTCACATGGGATTTTTTCATTCTTCTTAAGTGAAAGAATTTGTTTTCATCTCTCTTTTTGGGAGGAGTTTTTTTCCCACTAGGTTTTCTCCTTTTCTCCATTTAATGAGATATTACATTTGTACATGAGTACCTAACATGGCCTCTTAGTCAGGACCCACCCTTGCATCATTTACATTAGTTTATTCCTCCCCAAATTTCACTTAAGGAAAAGTGTTGGTATGAATTTGGTCTTTTAGTTAACTAGTTCATCCAGTAGGTCTTATTCACATGTTAAGTTTACTTAAGCCCTAGAAATCTCTATAGACATCTTAGTTGCAATTACACCATCTCTTATCTCATCCCATCCACTTCATGTGTCCTAGATAATTTATTTTTTGTTTGTCTCATGATATAGGATTAAGATATTTGTCATGATCTTGTTAATCCTATTGAACACAAGGAAATAGGGTTTCACCTTCTAAGAGATGGAACACAAGGGGTTTAGGACCTCCTATTTCACTCTAGTTCATTAAAGGAATCCAGAATCTCTCAACCAATTGACTTGATTGAGTGATGGAATTGGGTTAGGATGGTTTCCTTGGGTGTGATTAAAGACAAAAGAGGGTTCACCACTAAGAAAAGGCTTAGAAATAAGGAAATGTAAATGGTATGCAAAAATAACAATGTAACCTAGAACATATAACTTCAAATTAGAATAATGAACTGGAGATAAACAAAGGTGCACCTAGAAAACTAAAGAGGCTTGAAACAAGGTCTCTAATCTCAAAATTTTGACTTTTAATGCACACTGAGACTCATACTCCAGTAGGGGAAATTTAGTCCCAGTTTAGGGTTTTAGGTCAAAACTAGAATTTACAACTAGTAAAGAAGGATCTACAAGAAATCTCTAAAAAGTGGTATACTGGGACTCATACGCTAGTTGTGGTGATTTAGTCACATTATTAGGTTTGATCTAAAACTTTGATATCCTTTAGTGATCTTCTATAGCTTCTCTTCTTTCTGATCTTCAAGTTTGAAACTCTGAATTTTGACCTGTAGGTGACTTTCCATAATCTTGCCAAAAAGGTGACAACTTTGCAACTTTAAAAAATTTCTCCAATCTTGCTCTTCAATGAATCTTCAACCTAAATTTGAAAATTACACATCAAAGAGAGGGGAAAATGCTGTGTTTTTAGTGGATAGGGGTTTTCCTTGGTCAAACCCCATTTTGGTAATCAAACCTTGAAATGAAATCAAATAGAATAAAGGAATGATGAATGAACATTATGTAATGTTGCAACTCACCAAACCCTTCAATAAAAGGCTGCAATCTTGTATGAAATGGCTAGCATGAATGTAGATCTCAACTCTTGATTGTATGATATGGATCTTGACTTGAATGATTACTTGAATCATAAGAACCTACATCACAAATGTTAGCTCAAAAACAAACATGATGCTTGAATCTTGAATTTAGCTTTTTTGCTTGATAATCAGCTCCTAAATGCTCTTGAAAGTGCTTTTGATCATAAATTTTCTATAAATATGCTCTCATAAATTTTTTATATGACTTGTAAACTTTCTAGGTCTTGTTAGGAGAAAATATGTGAAATGACCTTGTATTTATACTTGTTTAAGCTAAATTTCTTGAGATTACAACACTATAAGATGACATTAGATCTAGGAGAATAAAATCCTACCAAGAATTTGAATTATAAATAGGTCTAAGCTAAGTGGGACTCATGCTAGTTGGGGCATATGAGTCCCAGTAGACTAATCTTGGGACACAAATTTCAAGAAATGTTAAGTTTAATACCAAATTCAGGATTAAGCCTTTTAACTTGGGTGAGACCCATACACCCAAGGTGGAGTATGAGTTCTATATCACTAAATTTGGGCCATACAATCCAAAAACATTAAATTATGATCGGTGATTTGATAAATGTTTGGATTATCCTCAGAAAGATGCATCAAATAAGGCATAAAGAAGCCCAATTTTAGGAAGGAGGGCCTGAAAAAGTGTGAAAATGTAAAGGGATACATTTTCCTACACTACATTTATTCACCATTTTAGCGAGAGGAGGAACTTGCTTCAAACTTACACTAAAGTAGACAAACTCACATTAATAGGGGTTCAAATGTACCAATGCGGATGGCATAGGATGAAAAAGATCAAAGAGGTGGCCAAGCCCCCAGGATCCAAGATCCTACATCAAACCAACATAGGTACAAAGGAAAACACATGTGAATGATGCAAGGATCAACAACAAGGTACAAGCATACACTACCAAAGACATAAAGAAGAAAGAAAAAGAAATGGTGGATAAATCCTCAACCATTTGTCCAACATGATGTGGATCAGATCTAAGTTGTTTTTCCAAAAAAAATTACAAGTGGAACATGATGTCAAATATGAAAACCAAATACATGTGCACAAGGGCTAGTTTAACCTCAAGCCATCCACTAGGTGAGTCCCCAATGAGACACATACATGCGTGGTTGGTATGCACTCACAAAGACAAGAAAGTGGTTATGGGAAAGTCACGCCTAAGTTTGGATCACATATAGTAACCATACCAAAGCTATACCTCTTGATAACTTTGATAAGACGACACACAATGCGAACAATAAGATCGAAGAGGCAAGGAAATCTTTGTATGCTTGATGCTCATGAATAAACAAGATGGATCCATAGGCAAGCAAAGTGTGTTGTGCAAGGTGGCCATATAACATATATTGTAAATGAAAAATAATGTAAGGTACATTCAAAGGATTTTTTCTTATTTCATGTAAGGTCTTAACTTAGGGAAAAAATTTCCTAATGTCTCCAAGTGAAGAATAGAAGATTCGTAACTTAGGGGATGCAGTGTGTCACACCAAGTTATTAAGAGGAATATAATATGCTAAGAGAGATCACACTCTTGAAGGACATCACACCTAATGTCAACACCAAGAGAAAGACATATTGCATGAAGTAAGAAGACTACACAATGAAACATGAGTTGAAATATGCAAAAGAGTAATGCCAATGTATGCCCCCACTTTAAAGAAATTGCTAAACACCATGTTGTGAGAAATTACTTTAAAGTAGAAAATGATAAATACTAACAATAAAAAGGACATGAGAGCTTATTCATAAAGCCCTATGCCAAGTCATATATTTCCAAATAAAGCTACATCATGAAAATGGGTTACCCCCACAATCAAATCCCAAAGTCACATAAGGGATCCATGGATTCGAGGTCAATATTTCTTTACTACAATATTTTTTAAAGAGTTCAAAACTATCATCATTCCCCAAATACTCATGGAACAAGAAGAATGACAAAAATAGAGCAGAAACAAAGAAAAGACTTTGGGTCAACATGGGAGAGACCTAAATGTCTCAATGCCTTGTATCATCCCCAAAAGGAAAAGATTTACGAAATAGAGAAGAATGTAGGTACAAATAGAGGAATGCACAAAGAGAGAGATACATTAAAAAAAATAGTATGGGGAGATCACATTACACACATGCAATCACACACATAACATGAAAAAAAAATAATGCAAAAGACTAGTAAGGCACATGCAAGTCAACCTATTAGTAGGTCATCCACATCCCAATCTTGTTCATCATATACGAAAGGTGGAAAAATTGTAATGCCCCACCACGCAAACCGTATAGGACACAACTACTAACAAACAAAACATTTTTTTTCTTCGAAAAACTTACATTAAACATAAATATATCATATAACATCAACCTAGTCCCATGGGGTAACATGGTGCGCAACTCGAAACGAACCCAAACCAACTACTATGTTAAATGATACCTAACTAAATAAATGATAGAAGCGTAGATAAGAAATGACATAGATATAAATACATCCAAACATGAATATGATAGATAAAGAAATATATGAATCTCAATTATTACATTTCAACTTCCAAGTTCATAATACATTCATGGAACATATTTCCATAGATACAACACATAAGATACCAATATTACATTACAGAGTTACTCCCCTTATAATATTGGGAAGTGTACATCATAATCCAAAGGAATAAAATAATGAAGAATTAAATCCATAATAAGGTGCAAAATTCCTCCGAGAAGCTCTAAGATCACTGCAACTGGTACATCCCTGCATCATGATTGTCGGTGGGGAACCCAATGGGTGTGTAGCATGTTCCACTTGACCATGTGAACTCGAAGGAACACCCCCCGTGCTAGAAGGTGACAAGAGGACGCTCATCCAACAAGGTCAAAACATAGAAGACTAGCAACACCCAACACGAAACTCATAAAACATAAAAAACAACCGTGACAATAATACTCCAGAGGCAACAAGAACAAGGGAAGACAATGGGCACAGTGGGAGAGTGTCATCACATGGCCTTACATGGATTCTGTACTGTCCCTCTAGTGATACTATTTGTTTCAGTTTGTTTTTGATTGGTTGTATGTCGTTTAGTTGCTTTGGATGCTACATTACATTGTTCTAGTATATCATTGATGTTATGTTAGTAATTGTATTCTGTAGATGATACATTTGACATTATGATCATCAGGTTATGTTCTTATGATGACAATATGATGGATATGTGCGTATTATGGTTTATGTTTTTGAAAAGTTAAGCAGCATTTACAGGGTGTTGTACCCTTCACAACAAGCCACAAGGGCCAAAATAGGACAAGACCAAACAATAAACATTAAAGGAAAAAACACAGAAATAGCCCAAAGGCAGTACAACAACCAAAGAGGAACAACTGACAGACAGGCACCGAAAGCATCTAACTGGCATTGTCCCAGTTTTTAATCAAGAGGTCCATTGCCTCATCACCCACCCATTCTTTGTTATCCTAGCTATTGTTCCCCTCCAGCTCCTCTTTTATAGCATTAGACAAAGTGCTCGTAACAAAGTGATCCAACTTCATGGTGAAGCAGGTTAACCCACGAAATATTTTGTCAAGAGTGTCCAATCTCTTCGCCACATCACACAAATCCACCCCAACATCCATAGCTCCCTAAACCTCACTAGGTTCATCCACCAGGGCCTACGGAGAGTGCGAGCCAGAGCCAACAAAGGGAAGCTTGTTGTCCACCAGAGTAGAAAGGGGCCTCTCCACAATATCTTCCTCCCCATCTTTAGACTCTTCTTCCTTGCAACCTTTGTTGTCAGACTACTCCTCCTCATAGTCCTCAATGATAAACCTCTTCTTACTATTCTTGGCCAGCCTCCCAGATCTCCTCCTAGCATTTTCCCCTCCAGTCATCTCTATGTTCCCCACAACCGTATCCCCTCTAGAATCTTTCCTAACAACATTCTTACCCTTGCCATCCTTAGCAGTTGGGGCCTGCATACATTTCTCCTTACCTTTTTTCGTTGCAGTGGCCTTGACAGCCAAGCCATCTTGGGTGGCTTTTAGCTCACAAAGGCCTTCCACCGCACTAGCATGGGCCTTGCCTAGCCCACCCTTAAGTTTTTTGGTGGCAGATTTGGTTTTAGTATTCCCCACATTGTCCAAATTGGGCTTTCGAGGAGGGTTGTTGGATTTGGTCGAGGAGATATGCACAGTTGAAATGGGTTCAATGTTCTCAATGCGAACAATAGTGATGGCTTTAGGTGGACAAAGGGAAAGACGAAAGTGATACAGTCTAAGGATAAGCCCCTGATGGAGCGAGAGCGGCAGGAGATCATAGGGGTTATGATTGGCCGAATCTTTACACTTTTCAACAGAACTTTCAAGGTCCATTAAAAGGAAAAATGGGAAACTGAGTAGCATCTTATGTCTAAGGTGATTTAACAAAGGGAAATGATAAAAGAAAAAAGTTTTAAATCTACCTTCCAATGTTACATACTTCATCAGCGCCATGCACACCTGGTCCCAGGGCTTAGGGAGCACTTCCCTCTCAAACTCTACCTGGGTCTGAACCGGGGTCTCCTCACCTCTAAAAAAAGCTTTAAGACTTTCATGGTCTGACTTTTTTGTGTGTTTAGGATATTTTTTCCTAGAACACAACAAACTCGTAGCCTACACAATTACATCCTCATTGATTTTGAACAAAATACCACCAATGGAGACCCTTCTATCCTTCCACGAACTGGCAAACTGACTTGATAAATTAGGATCATGGCCGACCAAGCACTCCATGATCGGTGCAATTCCTCCCTCCACACAAATGTACTAGACCAAAGGATTGTTCCAAAACTTAGCGTAGTCATTTGGTTCAGTCCGAACACGTTCACCTCCCATCCTACCAGTCTACACAAAAAACTCACAAAATTGCAAAAAAAACCAATTGAAGCAGGCGTGAACAATAAACACCATATGATGGTTAAGGCAAGGATAAAAATGATGGATAATAAACCCCATGTATTATTCGCATGCGTGGAGAGGAAGATCACCATAGGGTGATTTAATGCAAAAATTACAAAATTTATGATTGCATCCAAGAAGGCAAGAGTTGGTGAAAATGTAGGGAAAGCATGAAAACCCATGCGAGCAGGCCAAAAAACTAAAATTAGCAACCCTCCACAAGAAGCCAAAGGGATCCCTAGCTAAACTAGCTGGCTCGAAGCCTCTAGAAGGAGGCCAAATCTCATCATAGATAGTCAAATCATTATAAATACAATCACACCTCCAAATGCAATGAGGAGATAAAACAAGAAATCCAACAATTCCCAATAGAATAGATCACACAGTACGATTCCATAGGTGTGATGAAATCACATCCTTCCATTTATTCCACATCAAGCTGCCAAAATAAAACTTATAATTATCTTCTAAATCCCCACCCTGCCATCTCATTGTAACCTTAGAAACCGACCCCATCCACCATGTCCAAGGGACAGACACATGGATTCTCCTGTCCTTTCCCCACACATGCAGAATCACCCACTAGCTCACCCAAAAAAACCAGTGGGCCCCCTAATCAGCTGACACCATCCAAAGGTTGAAAATCATTGCAAACCACGGTAGCCTTGTTCTCGCTCAATTAAAACTTGAATATTTGGCGGAAGTCTTTCCTTTTTTCTCCAGCATCTAGCCGAATCCCAACCTGAGCCAAGATTAGCTAAGGCATCCGCCACATGATTGTCTTCTCTGAAAATATGAGTCACCTTTTAATCCCTAAATTTGGATAAAAGGAAGCTAACATCCAACAATATGTCCTTGGTGTTCCAACCAATTAAACTATCTTTATTCACAACATCCATCACTAAATTGGAGTCTCCTTCAATGTGGAGATAAGCAATCCCTAGATAAATAACAATTTTGAGGCCCATGAACAACGCACAAGCCTCAACCACTAAAGCCGATTGAACCCCAATGCCTCCAGCAAATCCCACCACCAGAGAACCCATAGAATCCCTGATAACCCCACCAATACTTGCCCTTCCTAGGTTGCCTTTAGCAGCCCCATCAAAATTAAATTTGAACCAACTACTATCTGGAGGCTCCCATTTGGTATTTTTCCTAGCTAAAACTTTCGAGTTATCAAAGGAGTTAGCCTTTAAATCTTGATGCCATTCCTTAGCCATTTTTATTTCATAATCCATTAGCCCATTCTCTGGGAGTTTCCCATTGAAGAGAGAGATATTCTCCTCAATGAGCCTGATTCCAATGCCAAACACTTCCTTGGAACTCCGCTCAACATTCCTAAAAACCCTATTATTCCTCTCCTTCCATAAGCACCAACCTAAGACTAGGGGGACCTGCATCCAAATTTCACCAGGTAGTGGGTGACAGTCTGTAGGCTGACTGTACCGACAGATCCCCTTGTTTATCTAAAGTCCAAAACAAATCATCCTCCCTGTCATAGGAAGGAAACTTAATACTGAAGAGAATCACCTGAAGGGATCGAGCTAGGCGACAAAGGTTAAGAGAATGGGGGCAGCAAAGGGTAAGATCCTTCCAAGTTCTTGCACCAGGAGGTCCAGACACATAGTCACTAATATGTAAGCCAAAGAACCTCTGAGCCTCACCCATCACCGCCCCAAATCCAGAGCAAGCTAGGGAGGAATCCAAAAGCCAAGTATCTTCCCAAAACCTGATTTTGACCCCATTTCCCATTTTCCATTTAATCCCTTTCTTTAGCAAGCCTTGTATGCTGCAAATGCTCCTCCAGACAACAAAACCCTAGGGATGAGATTCCGAAAGACAATCAATCAAGGGCCTATTCTGGAGGTATTTGGCATTCAAAATTTTGCACCAATCCTTAGTGTTCCTTAACTGGTCCCACCCCACCTTGGCCATCAATACCTTGTTAGAGATAACAATCTTCCTTATTCCAAGCCCACCACAATTTTTAGCTTGGCAGACCCCTTCCCATTTCACCAAAGCAATTTTCTTTTTTTCCTCAGTACCAAACCAAAGGAAATTCCTTTGAATTATTTCAAACTTATCAGCTATGTACTTAGGCATCTTAAAAATAGCAGAAAGTAAGTGAAGATGCCTTGAATAGTCGCGATGAGGAGCTGGAGTTTTCCAGCATGGCTAAGCAAAGAGCCCTTCCACCCAGCCAACTTCCTTTGAATCCTCTCAAGAATAGAATTTCAGAACTCTGTGAGAACCTCCTTAACCGTGAGGGGGAGCCCAAGATACACAGACGAGAGAGAATCACCAACACAACCCAAGATCTCAGTCACCCTATTTTTCAAATTTGGCATGCAATTAAAGAAGTAAATCTTTCTCTTATTATAATTGATGCTCTGACCAGAGCAAGAGGCATAGTTGTTAAGACAAGATTTCTATTTCCTATCTTCCACAACAGAGGCCTTCCCAAATAGAAAGGTGTCATCAACAAATTGTTGCACAACAATTGGATATAGAGAGGAAGCCGCTCTAACACCAGAAATGGAGACCTCTGATAGAAAACTCGTGAAATTCTTGCTAAGCAAATCAACAATCATAATAAAAATATAGGGGGACAGAGGGTCTCCCTGTCTGAACCCTCTACCAGCAAAGAAGAACCCATAGGGGGATCCATTAATCATCACCAAGAACTTGACAGTACTAACATACTCCGTAATGAGCTTGATGACCAAAATGTTAAAGCCAAACTTAGCCAGGACCTTCGGGATGAAGTCCCATAAAAATTTATCATAAGCTTTAGAAATGTCAAGATTGAGAGCCATCCCCACATTATTGCATCTATCCATAGAGTGGAGCAGTTCATGGGTTGTCAAAGAAGCATCAAGAATGTATCACCCTGGGACAAAACCCTTTTGAGTATGACTAATAATTTTTTCCAAAAGAGGTTTGATTCAGTTAGCAAGGATCTTAAAAATGATCTTATAAAAGGTGTTACAGAGACTAATAGGTCGGAAGTCAGCCATAGAAAGAGACTCACTAATCTTGGGTATAAGGGCAATGAAAGTGTGGTTTGATTGTTTGAGTATTCTACCTGATTTGAAGAAGTCCCTGGCCACAAGCACAAGGTCCCCACCCACAATATCCCAGAATATTTGAAAGAATGTAGGAGGAAAACCATCAGGCCTTAGGGCTTTGAAAGCCCCCATGCTAAAGGTAGCCAGGTGAACTTCTTCCATAGAAACAATCCTAAGGATACCCAAATTATCTTCCTGAGAGATGGAAGCAGGGAGATGTTGGAGGATCTTATAATCCAAAGCCATGTTGGGTGCCTCAGAAGGAGCCGAAAAAGCCTCCTTGAAATAATTAACCGCACAGTTCCCAATTTGAGCTTGATTAGAAAACACCTCCCCAATGGCACTTATCAGTTTAGAAATTTGATTCCTTTTCTTGTGCTTGATGGAAAAAACATGGAAAAAGGAAGTGTTCCTATCTCCTTCCTTTAGCCATTGAACCCTAGACTTTTGCTTCTAGAAGACCTCTTCATTTTTTAAGATCCGTTCCCATTCCATTCTTGCATCCTTTTCCTGAATGTTAGTCCACTGACTATCATCTCCCTCATCCATATCCTTCTGTAAGGACCTCAACTTTCCCTCAAGCTATTTTTTCCTTTAAAAAACATCCCCAAACACATTTTTGTTCCATCCTTTAACCATCAATTTAATATGTTTAAGTTTAAAGCATAGCCTAAACATAGGGGATCCTTGGATCAGAATATTCCACCATTCAATGATTTTACTTTTGAAATTAGGATGAGAGTTCCACATTATTCCAAAGCGAAAAGGAAAGGTACCACCAGAAGGACGAATATTAGTGGTCAGCAGAAGAGGATTATGGTCCGAGACCATTGTAGGCAAAGTTATCAGGTTGGCATCTAAGACCTTTGGCCAATGAGGAGAGAAGAGGAAGCGGTCAAGCCAGACCTAAATCAAGTCACCACCAGCCCATCTATTAGACCAAGTGAAATTCTGGCCCAGAAGCTCAATATCAACTAACCTCGAAGAATTCAAAAAATTAGCCAGATTCGCCATGCTGTCAGTGTAATCCAAGAGGCCACCACTTTTCTCAGATGGAAACAGGGGAGAGTTAAAATATCTAGCAACCAACCAATGACCACCCTTATTCAGATTAATCTTAGCCTCCATGTTATTCCATAGAATATTCCTCACGTTCCTCTGATTAGGAGCATATATATTGACTATAGACCAATCTTCTCCAAGAAAGGAGAACGAAACCTCACTGCTATTTTTACAATGAAATAATTCAAAACCCAGCATATAGGAAGGATTCCAAAGCACGACCAAACCCCCCGAAGCACCCTCGACATCACTATGGACATAGGAAGCATTAGGCTAGAAAAAGCTAGCAATTTTGTCAAAATTAACCATCAACGCCTTAGTGTCTTGAAGAAGACAAACATCAATCTTATGTTCCACTAGATAGTTCTTCAGAGCACATTGTTTACATGAGCTATTAAGCCCATGAACATTCCAAGACATTATCCTCATTTCTGACCTTTTTTAGAGGACACATCCAATGTCCTCTACTTTCCCAGGGCAATCTCAATTGTCGTTTCTCTCATTCTGGTGAATCTTTGAGAGGGTCTCCTAGGCTTGGAATCCCCTCCAACATCTGCCTTCTTCTTAGGCGTAGTCCATATCCCTTCATCCTCACCTTTCTCCAGCTTTAAGCTCCCCAAACTTTCAGTAGACTCTTCAATCATCCTAGAGCTCACTTCCTCCCAAATTTTACCATCTTCTTACAGGGCCCCACAGGCCCCCGAAGTGATAGTCAAGAACAAAGGGTCAACATTTGAGGAGCCAGGACCATGAAACCCATCTAGACCCCCCTTAAGTAAGGGATCAACAACCAAGGATCCAGGATCTTGAGACAAAGGGATCACTAGGGGTTTGGCAACCAACTCCGGAGAGACACGAGTGTTCAAACTAGGAGGAGGACCAATAGGGGAGGGTGGATGAGGAGAAATCACCGGTGATTGAACAGTGCCTAGGGGAACAAACTCAGAGTCAATTGAAGGCCTCAAAAAAACCTCAACCAAAGTAGTGGGATTTAACACCTCCTTAAACTCTCGACTGATAGTAGATTTGCAATTTGAAATAAGATGTCTAGCTTTGGCACACTTTTGATAGTATACCACAGTGTTCTCGTAACATACAGGTTGGGTCCAACTACCCAACTTAGAACACGACTTGATAGAGTTTGCTAGAATTTTATTAATGCAAATATTGACACAAAATCTAGCAAAGACTAACCTTGACTTCGATTTTGTGACAGTATCCGTGGTGACAAACTGACCTAGTGAATCACCAATAGCTTTGAAGATGACATCATCCCAGAACTCAAGAGGTAAGCCCGACAGCCTAACCCAAATAGGGGCTGACTTATTAAGATCAATAGCGGGGTCAAAACCAGGTTTCCACTTACACAAAGCCAAACCGTGCTTCCCATAAACCCACGGGCCTAATGACAAAGTAGCCACCAAGTCCTCCACTACATCAAATCTAAACAGGAAGAGACCACCAACCATCATGCGAATCTCCACACTACCCTTGAGACGCCACTTCACCACAACCCATTTCCTAACCATATCCACCGTAGGACAATAGGAGAGAAATCTGCCCACTACAACATTCTCCATGGAGGAGAGAATCCTGTCACTGATTGAATCGGGAATGTCAAACATAGTCCCAGAGATCGAAACAATCTCAGGAGAAGACAAAAACAAGGAGGAGACTTGTTTCCCATTAGAAAGAACATCCTTCCAACCGACAGCCAGAGGAATCTTAACCGTTAGCACAAAAGAATCGCCTGGAGATGCCGAAATCTTCAAAACGCCCGATGGAGAAAGCATTGACCCCAAAAGGGGGGTACCCACCAGACATGTTCCCAAAGGAGAGGAGCACAGGTCAAGAGGGGCTAGAGGGGGACCATTGGATACCCCCACTACAGAGTCCACCATGCACACATAAATTCAAGACTCCAAAGAGCGGGAGAAAATTCAGCAGAGCAAGAAGTGTTTGTTGATGATGTTTTAACTTGTGCTTATAGTTTATGTTGTTTCTGAATGTTAACGATGTTATCATGGTGTATTTAATTTTTACGATGTTATGATTCATGTCAGTCCTGGTGAAGAAGACAGTATAACATTACTCACTTGTGAGTACCCTGCTATGCTGCGACTCTTCTTCATGGTGTGTTTTCTAATATATGTATTGATATGGTTGACAGTGTCATTTGATACAGATTGTAGGTATAGGCATCGACTCCACCTACTTTGTCAGGTCTGAGCGTTCCAAGACCCAATGGAAATATGTTGATGGGAGATAGTGTTTGGTCCTCTATCATGAGCCATCATTCTGGAAAGAATATGTATTGTTCGTTACCCATTTTTTTTCGGTTGACATTTTTCCCATCATGTCGTCTGTTATTCTATCATGTCATTCTATGTTCGTCATGTTAGAAGTTGACTTGTTTAAATTAGATAAATGATTTGATTAATAAGTGTTGATTCTATTGTGATTTTAATTGCAATGTTAGAATTAAATAGCCATTTTAGATTATTTTATAAAGGTTTGATTTAATGTTTAAAAGGTTTAATTAATTCAACTATTGAAATATAATATTGATTTAATTTATATTATTGAATTATTGTGCAATTTAAATACTCTTAAAATAGATATTTTTAAAAGGATTTTTTTTCGATAGAAATTGCAAAATATCTGAGAACTTGAACTTGATGTCAGTGGATGGTTAACTTGAACAATTAAATAGTTTTAACTATCCATTCAATTTTGATGGCATGCAGACTGCAAGTTATGTTTTGTGAATGAAATTTAATTGAAATTGAATAAAAAGGAAAGGTTATGCAGTTTTTGTGGATGACAATTGGTTTTGGTTGAAGGTTGTTTTCACGTCAATATTTTTGGGAAGGATTTTTTCTGTTTCTCTATGTGATTGGTGTTGGGAAAGATGTAGATTGTGAATTTTGAGGCTTTGATCGTGTTGGAAAGGATACAAAATCTGATATCCTGTGTTTGGGCTTCACTCTCTGTCAAAATTCAAAAAAGTGTTCTAGGTTTTCTTCTATGTATTTGTTTTGTTTCTTGAATTTGTTACTTATAAATGTTGTTCAAAGTAATTGATTTTCTTTATGAACCTGGTTGCTGAATTACCTGCACATACAATAGAAAAGAAAAACATTATTAGATTGAAAGGAAGCTTTTGTGACAATGAAAAAACTTAGCTCTGTATCTGTAAAATTACAAGATGATTGCTTTAAAACCTTGTTAATGATCTATGGAATGAATAATCCTTTATTTCCGTAGATCACCTATATGATTTAATTATCGTATCATTTTTTTGATATGCTTGTATTTCTTGTAACCCTTGGTTGGAATGCATATAGAAATTTTTCTTATCTATAATTTCTGCCAAGTCTATGTCTTTACGTGGGTATACATTATTCTTTTGCTGCTATGTAAAGGATCCTACGTTTTTCAGCATTTGATTTAAGGGTTTCTTCTTTTCTCGCAACCATTGATTTTAAGTCTCCTTATGATCTCTTTATTTTATGATTGAAATTTGTACCTTTGAATCTATTGCTATTTAAAAATACAACCTAGCTAGGATTTATAATTCTCTAAGAGGTAGCCAACCTCTATATTAAAGAGCCACAAAGACTAGTGGCCAACTAACAAGATTCAGTCAAAAACTGACATCTCCTACACTTCTAGCTTTGCAGGACCAGGGTGGGTAAACCTATACAATGCTGAAAACTTAAATCACTCATACACTAACATTACTTTACAAAGTAGATAATTCCCAATGAAACAACACTAAGGGAAGCATTGACAACTTTAAACTTGGCTAAATTCTCAGTAACTGAACCCTTTCTCAGCCATTGGAAAGTAGGACACATAATAACATAGTAATATTAAGAATGATTTTGCATTTAATTTTGTTTCTGAGATGCACAAACTGAAAAATAGATCAATGCCAGTTATGGGCCATGGATTAAAACACATAAAATGAATTTCTCAGCAAACAGTCTTGAACCAGTGGATTTAAATTTGCATCAACTGTTAGTGTCTTGCACCAACAATCCTTCTCTTATTATCAATCAGATTCTCATTATCAAATCCCATATGCACACTTGAAATCAAAATCACCTAATCAAAGCATTTTAAACATTTCTTTGAAACAAAACAATGAACAGACAAAACAACCTCATGAAACTTGAGATGATAAACTCAAAGACACTTTGTATTATTGAATTTATATAACTAAAAGTGTATAAATATGGAGACAATTTGATGATATTCAAGAATGTGGAAACACCTTCATGATGTTAATTGCATAAGCTGGTTGTATTTATTCATGAATTCACAAAATATAGCTTACAGACTCAAACAATGACTCATAAATTACAATACTCTATCTACCCAGCCTAATACAAAAAACTAAGAACCTCGTATCAGAACCCCTTACAATGAGATAATAATAGAAGATATAGAAGAAGAGAAGCAAGTAGGAGCAGCCCTAAATTCGATCTGGAAATGCCATCTAGAAGCTCCATCCACCGTTGATCAAACTGAAAAGAATATCTTCACTTCTTCCTTTGCAACAACAAACATATTCCCTCAAAAGATGCTTCAGCTCATCATTGCCCAGTAACTGAAAGCATGCCCATGTGGAGAATCTCCAAATTCACCCAGCTGGAAAATATCTCTTCCTGTGTAAAATTTTGTTTCTATCTTTTATTTATTGCACATTATACTTTGAAATATTTCCCCATTTATAATGTTGTAGCTTTATTCTACTTTCATATATTAAAGTTTAATAACTTTAATATTTCTACTCTTTAATACTATTGCATATAAAAACCCAGCACATATACCTGTTTATAAAATGAATAAATTCACTTTATAAAACACTTTCAGTGAATACTTAATTCACTCTCCATTTAAAACTTTCACCCGGTGTTACATTTTATTGCCAAGCAATAATAATCATGTGGCATTGATAAATGAAAAACATTTCACCACTATTTTACCTCTCTAGATAAAAACATTCCACCCCCACATTGCATTTTATATAATAATAAAAAACATGCCCGACAAACAAACTATTTACCCGTGCATCATTTAAATATTTCACCTTTTGCAAATAAAATGATGTATAAAATCGTTTTATAATATTTCTCCGTGAATATTTTATTCACCTTCCACTTACTTGAGCAAAAACAAAAATTTACCCTCGGGCATGTTTTACCATTTAAAATTTTACACTGGGCCCACCCCATTTTAATTAATCACAAACCATTAACTTTAAAAAAAAGTAAAAATGAGCTCCTCCCATGCATTCTCGCACACCTCGCAAGAATTTTGATGTCATCATCAAAATTCTGCGAGGTCGGCGAGGTTGGCCCACAAACATTTAAATTTAAATGTTTCTCTCTCTTTTCAAATTTTTGTTAAAATATATTACCAAGCCCCTTATGTGCCTCACACACCTTGCGGGCTTTTGGCCAACGTTACACTTCCTCTTGCGAGGTCCGTGAGGTTTACCCTAAGACCTCATTTTCTTTCTGGTTTGCTCGAGCACTCCCTAGCTGCATTTGATGGATGTCCATCTTTGTCTTGTTGCAGGTCGCGCCCCTACTCACTTCCTTGCTTGGAAGTTTTTGAAACCTTCAATAAACCATTTTGTGCATAGCCTACACCGGCATTAGTCTTCCCCTCACTATTTCCTCACCTGTCCGTACCCCAAACTCCTTGTGGCTAGCATATTCTCCTTCACTCGCAGGTTTCTCTCATGGCACGAGATGTGTCTTCCTTCATGCACGCCTCGTTGAGACTTGCTAGCCGCACCAATTACATTTGCTTGTGAGTTTCCAAAGCCTTTTCAATTACTCGACATGCATCCCTCAGGTCTCTGCTAGTCGTGCCCCGCACTCACTGGCCATGTCCACCCTTGCTTGCCACATGAGCCACCCAACCAACATGCAGGCCTCTACACTTCCTCCATGCTTGGCGTGGGCTGTGTCTTCCCTCTCTGTAGTGTGCGCCTCTCCTTCATGGTTACATTTTCTTGAAAGTTTCTAAAGCCTTTTGAATAGATTTGTTCTGTTTGTTTATTGCCAGAGTACCACACTTGTGTGGGACTTTTTAAAGAATAATTCATATGCCCTTTTTTCCTTGATGGATACCCGTACCTTTGCTCCAAACGACGCCCACCATACCCCATCAAGCATATTTGAAAAGTTGAATTTGTAAGCTCTTAAAATGGCAACATCATTCCATGATAAACACTAAGTGTGAGCAGAGTCTCCACTGATTTGTATAATGCATATCTATACTTATCCTCTGCCAAGTATCACAATTTTTAAATCGGAGGGAAAAACACTATAAAACAAATTAAGGTTGGAACTTTCAATTCCATTAGCTATTTGGTCATGATCATTACCAACTCGCATTTTTGTAGAATCGTCATCAAAAGCAATCTTTTCTTTTACCAGGCCTTCATCCATACTGTTAACCTTCACAAACTGGTCTCCATGAAGCGAAACTCCTTTTTTGATGTGTCATGTCAATTTGTTACTTGATGCGTGTGCATTGATTTTTTTAAACATTTTCAAGGGAAACCAAAGCGGTCAAATGTAGACATTGTTGACAAGTATAACTACCACAATTGGCCACTGTACGTCATAAATTTCAAACATAATTGGAACTCACTTCGATCATAAGGCATGGCTGCAGCAATACCTTGTATAATTGACTTGCCTTTTTAGTAGCATGTACCCTTTTAAACAACCTAGCAAGAATAAATAGTGGTATACATTAATTTTATGGTGACCCTGAATGAAACACCGTTATCTTGAAGTGAAACTTCATAATTAAGCAAAGCATGTCGGACCCCATCTTGGTCCGGCTAAAAAAAATTCATTTTCAAACAAGTTTTGAGCTCAAATTGTCCGATAGTGCCTTTTGAATACTTCTGAAGTTGAAAAATGAACTGGGGCTTCATCAAAAACTGGTTTCAGTCTCTTTTGGAAATAGTGCAAAACTGGCCACGTTGGCTCAGAAATCAATTTGGGAAACTGGTCAAACGACCTCATGAAACCATAAATTTTTTCAAGCATATAGTCATTTGATCCAAAAGTATAGTGAAAAAGATGGCTCAGAGAAACAGATCACGAGGAACCGGATATTAATCGGCAAAGTTGACCAGTCAGGCTTTTCTGAAACAGTAGCAGTTCTGAACCAACTCAAATTGACTTAACTGCCCATTTGTAAAAAATAGTGAATCAACTCCTGGCGAGTTGCCATCAGACATAGTAAATCATTTAGGTAGCCTAAGCATGTGTGCAAAAGGAATTTTCTTGAAACATCACTGATCAAAAGTTATTAACGATCAAATTTGACCACTCAGAAAGGGCTGTCAGGAATGCAGATGCAAAATAGAACAAACTGCATTCGGTTTCGATCCGCTAAAAATAGCAAATCAGATCATGAAGCTCTGAAAATTGACACTCAAGATAATCTAGGTATTGAGAATAGATAACAACATTTGTTCTAACATGACGGTCAACTGGTTGTGAAATCCAAGCTCAAACAAGTGGCTGTTTCGCAAAACAAAGTCTGCAAACAACAAAACAATGTCAAAACTCTCCAGCTCCAAATTTTGAAACTCTATCAAAACTTACCATAGGAAGCTGAAAACTAACACACACGCTCACATAGGTCAACTAAATATGTTTGCAAATGGGTTTTGCACGACAATCAACAGGCTTCAAGTTATAAGCCTCCAAAGTGGGTCACTTGGGACTGATTCTTCAGGTGCACTCCTGAAAGTGCAAAAGCAAATTTTTTTGAAATAGGCATCTCAAATTTGCAAAATTTGAGAGTGCCATCAGTGGCTTCGACTGGGGATGTATGCCCCATGCGGGCATAGCAAGATTCTAGATCTCTAGAGAGTACACCAAAAATTGAGTCCATCAGGTGTCCTCAAACTACTCCTTAATTCAACCTTGTTTTTCAACTTCATTTGATGACCCCAGGTCACCAAATGAAAAACGGGAATTAGCATTTACCTATGTCAAATACAATTTTGTAGAAAGAGCTGATCTCCCTCAAATCATGCTTGTACTTATCAAACCACAACAACATAGGTGGCTGCATCTTTCCAAACAACAATACCAAACTGCCCTTGTGCAAATGTGAACTTGCTCTTTGTTTAGCATTGTTATCACATGGAAACCAAACCAAATAGACCACATCACTACCACTCTCTTCATTCTTTTATTTTGGATCAAGTAACATGATTCAAAACTAATGATCAAGACCATATGAAAGCATAGTTTGATCACAACCATCTACCTGATGAAACATGTTGGTACCCCCTAACAAACAATCATTCACAAAATTATCAACATGTTCATAACCACTATGCATTTGAAAGTCAGGCATACTTTCAATATGTTGATTATTATGTGGTAACAACTGATTACATTCATCATTTAAATCATTTTCAAGCTGAAAACAACTTGCTTCAATGTTTTTCACATTGCCACATTCTATGAAAACCTCTTCCAGCTGACAAAAATAGCACTCATATTCTTCCTTGTGGCTAGAACTGTTAAACTCAAACTGATTACTAGTTTGCATATCAAAATTAAAACTATCACAAGAACTTACCAAAACATCTTGCTCATCATGTAAACCATCTCCAAGTGTATGCAAACAAATACACTCATGCATTAGCACACTTTGTGCCTATTCTTCATCATGTTGGTATTGAGATTCATCAGAGATTTCTGACTCATCATCATCTTTAATCATATAGTCATCCTTTGAACATAAGGTATCAACCTCTTCAATATTACAAGTTTGCTCAACAACGAGCAATTCTAGTTCAGAGGAACAATCTAATTTCTCATTGAACTCAGCATTAAAATCCACATGAAAAAATTCATGTTTAGGTCATTCAAGTCAGCAAACAAAGACTTGTCCAAATCTGCATTACAATCTTCAATAGTTGGCTCATTGGATGTATAAACCTCATGGTTATCTGCTGCTTCAAACTCATCAAAAGAGATTTATGAACTTGCATCAGTGTCCATATCTTCGTATTCATCATACAATGCATCATCACAATGAATTTGTTGTTTGTCTTCATCCATATTATCATCATCAACATGTCCACAACTAGAAAGAGAATCAAAGTCACTTACATCATACCTTGCATCTTGAAGGTCATCATCATTGTCAAAGTCAATAGGGGTTGCACACAACAACTGAGAGTTGTCCTCATGTTCACATTTTCGATATCCTATGGTCAAAAGATCTGAAATTTGTTCACAACTCAATAGATCACTATTTTGATCTATTGTTTCAACCACTTCCTCTTTTTTACATTCGCTTGAATTGGATGCAATATCAAATTGCAAATTAGAACATATCAAAGTTCATCATCTTCAAACTTTGAGAACTCAGTAGGTTGATCATAAATTGGATCTCCCCAATCATAAGAGATTGGACTACTGACAACCTTGTCAAAAATATGATCACTATCCGTCATAGAGAACAGATTGTCCACTTGTTCATTCTTACTCACTTATGGGTTGTCATAATAGAAATCCACATCACTTTGCATTTCAACATCAGATTGGGTATCATCACTAAACTTGTCACTTGCATCCTCTTGAGGATAGACACAAATATCTTCACTGTCAAACTTAAAACCACCAATGGTTTTCTCATTATAGCTGCTAGTGGATTTTCTTTCAAACTGAAATTCATCACATACCTCCTCACCTGCAACTGATAAACTGATGTTCTCAAGAGTATTCTTTAATCATCACTACACTCAACACTTGTAGGATTGACATAATCAATTGTATCATCATATTGTTGATCATATATCTCTTCTTCAAAGAGTAAATCCAACTCATATTCTTCTTCAGGTTCTTGGCTTAGGAGACTCAATTGCTGATTTGCAATTGGGTATACTTCTTTTGTAAGTTGTTCAAATACAACTTTCTCATCACTTTATGATGCATTCTTCTCATCTTCTACCTTTTCAAATCTGCACTTGTTTGAAAACATCTGATCATTTGCATTCATACCACTGTTGATTTCATCAACAGGTTTTCCCATAACTGAGGACAACAAACTTTGAACATACTCATTCCTATGTTTCTCGAAATTATCCAAAACTGTGTAGGCCATCTGCATGCTCAGTATTTCAAAATATTTTAACAATGCACTAGACCCTTCTTCATAAGCTTCAAAGTATATATGGATACAGACAAAAGTGCTAGGTCTGAATTTTTTTGGGATTAGTGAAAGAGCAACAACAAATCTATGACTGAAATCAACACTTGACTCTTCATTTTGTTTCTTGATCTGCTTTAACCTCATGACAAGGTTTGAGGGATCTCTTGCAAATTATGCCCTATAAGCAACCACTAATTTATCCCAGCAAGGAAATGACTTATCAAGAAAGCTTAAATACCAATCCCGAGCTCATGCTTCAAAAGATCTGACAAAAAATCTCATCTGCATATCCTGATCTTTGAATGAATGTTTCTCCATGAAGCTGGAAAAACTTTGAACATGTGCATCTCCTTCACATATGGTATACCCATCAAATCTAGGCATCGCCTTATAAACTTGAGCTGACATACTTTCAGTTTCATAATCAACCCACGACAAATCTAACTGAGCATACAGTGAGTCAAAGGAATTGACAATGGGTGTAATGACTTCACAAGTAGACACAATTTGATGGTCTCTTGACTGGGCTTGCTGAAACAACTGGTATCTTTCATCCATTTCTTGAAGTCCTCTTTCAAATACATCATTCCATTCAGGACTAAACCTAGGCTTATTAACTCTTGGGTTCTTACACTTTTGGGTATTAGATGCTTGCAAATTATTATACTTTTGACACTTCTTAATAAGCTGAATCAAAGTATTCACTGGTATAGCTACTTTACGTTGGTGATCCATGGATATTACAAATTAAGGCTCACTAATTGTGCATAATTACAAGCCTGACCAAATAATGAACAACAGGGATAATTACTGACATAATGACAACTTGAGCTTGAAGATTATGACAATACAAATGGATGGAAACCCCTAAGATATACAAATGTATTTTAACCATCCAAACTAGCAGATATTTGAGCACTAAACATAATTCTTTCAATGGAAATACAATTACTTTCAACAGATCCAACAAATGGAAGTGTGTAAACTTAAATTTACTGTTCTTTCCCTTTGTCAGTGCTAACTCACTCAATAGGGAAACAAAGGTTCTTCTTAGAAGTTCAAATATGGTTTTCACACAAGAGTTTCTTGAAAACCAAGAGTGAGGAATACCTGAAAACTTTGCAGCTGCTGCAAGTTGTCTTCTTGACTGGTAATATTTGTAGATCTAGAACTTTCTTTAAATTTTTAATAGGTTCTATCAATAGAGTCGCCACCTCTTTTCATAGAGGACTGAACTTCAAGCAGTATGAAGTTCCTTCACATGTAAACTTCTTTCTGAGTTCCTTTCCACAAGAAGAGCACCACAGATTACAAAATTGTTCAGCTTCACTGCAACAAATCTTTCTCCAAGGTTCAAATCCTTCAAACTTTGAACTAAAATCAGAATAACAAATCATTTAACTCTATGCAATGACTCTTAAGGCTAGATTCTGCAATAAGAAGTTTCTCCAATTGTCCCCAACAGAGTCGCCATTCTATTGGTGTTTAAAAATACAACCCAACTAGGATTTGTAATTCTCTAAGAGGTAGCTAGCCTCTATATTAAAGAACCACAAAGGCTAGTGGCCAACTGACAAGATTCAGTTAAAGAATGACATCTCCTACACTTCTGGCTTTGTAGGACCAAGGTGGATAAACCTATATAATGCCCAAAACTTAAATCACTCATACACTGACATTGCTTTACAAAGCAGATAATTCCCAATGAAACAACACTAAGGGAAGCATTGACAACTTTAAACTTGGCTAAATTCTCAGTAACTCAACCCTCTCTTAGCCATTGGAAAGCAGGACAAACAATAACATAGTAAGATTAAGAATGATTTTGCATTTAATTTTGTTTCTGAGATGCACAAACTGAAAAATAGATCAGTGCCAGTTCTGGGCCATGGATTCAAACACAAAAAATGAATTTCTCAGCAAATAGACTTCAACCAGTGGATTTAAATTGTTGATTCTTTGCATCAACTGTTAGTGTCTTGCACCAACGATCCTTCTTTTATTATCAATCAGATTCTCATTATCAAATCTCATTTGCACACCTAAAATCACAATCACCTGCTCAAAGCATTTCAACCATTTCTTTGAAACAAAACAATGAACAAACAACACAACCTCATGAAACTTGAGATGATAAACTCAAAGACACTTTGTATTATTGAATTT
The DNA here is from genome assembly GCA_007115665.2 of Sequoiadendron giganteum. NCBI lineage: Eukaryota > Viridiplantae > Streptophyta > Pinopsida > Cupressales > Cupressaceae > Sequoiadendron > Sequoiadendron giganteum. Next base: position 185,100,715 of record CM021101.1, on the reverse strand, counting down.
ATATAACTAAAAGTGTATAAATATGGAGACAATCTAATGATATTCATGAATGTAGAAACACCTTCATGATGTTAATTGCATAAACTAGTTGCATTTACTCATGAATTCATAAAATTATAGCTTACAGACTCAAACAATGACTCATAAATTAACAATTCTCTATCTACCCAGCCCAATACAAAAAACTCAGAACCTCATCTGAAAACCCCTTACAATGAGAGAATAATAGAAGATATAGAAGAAGAGAAGCAAGCAGGAGCAACCCTAAATTTGATCTGGAAATGCCATCTAGAAGCTCCATCCACCGTTGATCAAACTAAAAAGAATATCTTCACTTCTTCCTTTGCAGTAACAAACATATTCCCTTAAAAACTACATCAACTCATCATTGCCCAGTAACTGAAAGCATGCCCATGTGGAGAATCTCCAAATTCACCCAGTTGGAAAATATCTCTTCCTATGCAAAATTTTGTTTCTATCTTTTATTTGCTGCACATTATACTTTGAAATATTTCCCCATTTATAATGATGTAGCTTTATTTTGCTTTCATATATTAAAGTTTAATAACTTGAATATTTCTGCTCTTTAATACTACTGCATATAAAAACCCAGCACATATAATTGTTTATAAGATGAATAAATTCACTTTATAAAACACCACCAGTGAATACTTAATTCACTCTCCATTTAAAAATTTCACCCAGTGTTACATTTTATTGCCAAGCAATAATAATCATGTGGCATTGATAAATGAAAAACATTTCACTACCATTTTACCTTTGTGGATAAAAACATTCCACCCCCATATTGTATTTTATATAATAATAAAAAATATGCCTAGCAAACAAACTATTTACCCGTGCATCATTTAAATATTTCACCTTTTGCAAATAAAATGATCTATAAAATCATTTTATAATATTTCTCCGTGAATATTTTATTCACCTTCCACTTACTTGGGCAAAAACAAAAATTTACCCCTGGACATGTTTTACCATTTAAAATTTTGCACTGGGCCCACCCCATTTTAATTAATCACAAACCATTTACTTTTTAAAAATTAAAAATGAGCTCCTCTCATGCATTCTCACACACCTCGCAAGAATTTTGATGTCATCATCAAAATTCCACGAGGTCGGCGAGGGTGGCCAACAAACATTTAAATTTAAATGTGTCTCTCTTTTAAAAATTCTTAAAAAATATTACCGGGCCCCTTATGTGCCTTGCACACCTCGCGGGCTTTTGAATGACGTTACACTTCCTCTTGCGAGGTCCGTGAGGTTTACCCTAAGACCTCATTTTCTTTCTGGTTTGCTCGAGCACTCCCTAGCTACATTTGATGGATGTCCATCTTTGTCTTGTTGCAGGTGGCGCCCCTGCTGACTTCCTTGCTTGGAAGTTTCTGAAACCTTCAATAAACCAGTTTGCACATAGCCTGCAATGGCATTGGTCTTCCCCTCACTGTTTCCTCACCTGGCCACACTCACAAACTCCCTGTGGCCAGCGTATTCTCCTTCACCTGCGGGTTTCTCTCATGGCATGGGATATGTCTTCCTTCATGCATGCCTCGCTGAGACCTGCTAGCCGCACTAATTACATTTGCTTGTGAGTTTCCAAAGCCTTTTCAATTACTGGGTGCACATCCCTCAGGTCTCTTCTAGCCACGCCCCGCACTCACTGGCCATGTCCACCCTTGCTTGCCACGTGAGCCACCCAACCAACGCACGAGCCTCTACACTTCCTCCATGCTTGGTGTGGGTTGTGTCTTCCCTCTCTACAGTGTGTGAGTCTCCTTCATGGTTACATTTGCTTGAAAGTTTCTAAAGCCTTTTGAATAGATCTGTTCTATTTGTTTATTGCCAGCATACCACACTTGTGTGAGACTTTTTAAAGAATAATTCATATGCCCTCTATTCCTTGATCAATACATGTACCTTTGCTCCAAATGGCGCCCACCATACCCCATCAAGCATATTTGAAAAGTTGAAGTTGTAAGCTCTTAAAATGGCAGCGTCATTCCATGATAAATTTGAGCCTGATAAATACTAAGTGTGAGCAGAGTCTCCACTGATTTGTATAATGCATATCTATACTTATCATTTGCCAAGTATCACAATTTTTAAATCAGAGGGAAAAACACCATAAAACAAATTAAGGTTGGCACTTTCAATTCCATCAGCTAGTTGGTCATGATCATTACCAACCCACAATTTTGTAGAATCATCCTCAAAAGCAATCTTTTCTTTTACCAGGCCTTCATCCATACTGTTAACCTTCACAACCTTGGCTCCATGAAGCAAAACACTTTTTTAGATGTGTCATGGCAAGTTGTCACTTGATGCGTGTGCATTGATTTGTTAAACATTTTCAAGGGAAACCAAAGCAGTCAAATGTACACATTGTTGACAAGTATACCTACCAAATTTGGCCACTGTACGTCAGAAATTTCAAACATAATTGGAACTCACTTCGATCCTAAGGCATGGTTGAAACAATACCTTTTATAATTGACTTTCCTTTTCAGTAGCATGTAGCCTTTTAAACAACCTAGAAAGAATAAATAGTGGTATACATTAATTTTATGGTGACCCTGGATGAAATACCATTATCTTGAAACGAAACTTCTTAATTAAGCAAAGCATGTTAGACCCCATGTGGGTTCGGCTAAAAAAAAATCGTTTTCAAACAAGTTTTGAGCTCAAATTGTCCAACATTGCCTTTTGAATACTTTTGAAGTTGAAAAATGAATTGGGTCTTCATTAGAAACTATTTTCTGTCTTTTTTGGAAACAATGCAAAATTGGCCACGTTGGCTTAGAAATCAATCTAGGAAACTGGGGTCAAAAGACCTCGTGAAACCATAAAAAGTTGTAAGCATATAGTCATTTGATCCAAAATTATAGTGCAAAAGATGGCTCAGAGAAAACAGATCATGAGGAACCGAATATTAATTGGCAAAGTTGACCAGTCAGGCTTTTCTGAAACAGTAGCAGTTCTGAACCAACTCAAACTGACTTAACTGCCCATTTGTAAAAATAGTGAATCAACTCTTGGCGAGCTGCCATCAGACATAATAAATCATTTAGGTACTTTGAGCACGTGTGCAAAAAGATTTTTTTTGAAACATCACTGATCAAAAATTATTAACGATCAAATTCGACCACTTAGAAAGGGTTGTCAAGAATGCAGATGCAAAATAGAACAAATTGCATTCCGTTTCGATCCACTAAAAATAGAAAATCAGATCATGAAACTCTGAAAATTGACACTCAAGATCATTTAGGTATGGATAATAGAGAACAACATTCGTACTTACATGACGGTCAACTGGTTGCGAAATCCAAGCTCAAACAGGAGGTTGTTTCGCAAAACAAACAATCTACAAACAACATAACAGTGTCAAAACCCTCCAGCTTCGCTTTTCGAAACTCTGTCAAAAATTACCATAGGAAGCTGAAAACTGACACACACACTCACATAGGTCAACTGAATATATCTGCAAATGAATTTTGCACGACAATCAATAGGCTTCAAATTATAAGCCTCCAAAGTGGGTCACTCAAGACTGATTCTTCAAATGCACTCCTGAAAGTGCAAAAGCAATTTTTTTTGAAATAGGCATCTCAAATTTGCAAAAATTGAGATTGCCATCAGAATCGATGTTCTTTATATGTTAGAGGTTTTCTTAGGCCAACCATGTACACAACCGATCATTTCTAGTTGTCTTCTACTCATGTACTCTTGCTGAATGAATTAGAAATGTATCCGTACATGGAATCTATTCTTATTTTTAGAATCTTACCTGTTGGTGATCAAGATTATCTGGTAGGTCACCGACAATTGCTCAAACAATATTATTAACCTTGATTCCATTGGTATGGACTGTGTTCTCTTGTTATTATGATTATTCGTTGTGTAATCATCATGCTTAATTCTAGAATTATCGAATTATTCTTTCATGTACTTCACTCAAATACTCTCACGAAATCTTCTAGAAAACTCTGCTTTGTGTAGTCGCTACTTGGATATGGTCTTTGTTTTCCACCATACGCTAGGTTTGGACGTGGAAATTGCTTTGTGTTAATGGATGGTATTATGACAATTTCGTTTGCTTGAGTTAATCGTTGATCTAATTGAGAAATTATTTGTAGTCAATCTCCTATTCTTCTCTTTTCACCAACTACATGTGCATGCATCTTTTAGATTAATGTTACCATGTAAGTGTGAGATCAAGTTAATCGAAGTTGAAACTCTAGACATCGACTGAGTCATTAGTGTTGCTCTCTCTGCCTTTTTAGACTCTTTCTTTTTTTCATATCGTCTGTGGGATTTAATATCCTTGGATCTAAGGGAAATTTCCTTAAACTTATACTGCTAGGGAATATCTTTGTTGGTGAGAAATTGGCATTAGGCAATTCAGGTTCTGTTTGTAATTAGAGGCGATTCTTTTCTCTTTGAACAACCGTAGCTTTCATATCTCTATAAATTTTACTTCAAATTTTTAAGCCCGCCTTGTATATATTGCACTTTGTTAAGGGGTTATCTAATTTGAATTCATTTTGAAATTCATACAGCCATGCCTGTAGTAGTTTATTCTTTGGTAATGTGTTAAGTAGTTGGTGTTTGCTGCTACTTGCCTGTCACAATCTTCATTTCTATGAGCACATGATTGTCTCCCTTAATCTCCCCATTCTCATGTCATGCATTATGGAAAGGAGAAGTTGTTAACTACAGTCGCTAAGATTATTGTTATCAATATCCTTGGCTTTTTCATGGTTCATTGCATGTTTGTTTACATTCACTTTTGCTTGGTTTTTCATGCATCCTCCACTATGTCTCTTCCATGCAAGATATTAATAGCATGTACCTTCTCTCCTCCCTATCGATGACATATCCTTGCTCAGACTGGAATCATCCTTTTAGGGCGTGGCCCTGTTCATTTCCTAGAAACCTTCACGTTATTACTCATCTTGGTCATCGTCCCTTTTAGTAGATGAGATCGGCTCATGCTAATCGGAGTGTAATGTATGATTGGCCTGTAGTTTAGGTGCATAATATTAAATCTTCAATCATCGCCTCTTTCTTCCTATTGAGCCAAGTTTATGGCTGACGACTTTAGGTATTCAAAATTTATTCAATAAAACACTGTCGTGTCTTTCATTTGTTTTGTCGGATCTGTAGTAGCACCACTGCCACTGTTGATTAGTTTTGTATTTATCTCTTATCCATTGATGCATGTAGTTGGTGTTCTTGTTTTCTAGTCATTAATTGAGTTTTGATTAGGTTCGGCTATATATATAAATATACATATAATTGTATAAACTTGTTTTGGTATTTATAATATGTTCTTTCATTATATAAGTTGCGTATCTTATATGGATAATAGGAAATATTGTATTGGTATTTGTGTTATCTTATAATGTAAATTGTGAAATTCGGTGTAGAAGGATATGTGGATATAAAGTGATGTCTCTTTTATTTGGATATGATGATTTATCCTTCTAAGGATGAATGGTATAAAAGATGCCAGTAAAATTGTATTCGTTATAATTGTAATTATAATTATAGCTGTATTCCTTTGAACTAAAGGAACAAGTAATAGATGTTAACATGATTATATTCTTGCAATTACAATCATATGAGTATTTTTATATGTATTCCTTATATCTATTAAGTATTAATATGATGACTAGATGTGTGTTGTAGAAATTATGGTGACTTATTCATGTGTATGATAATATTTACAAATTTTATTAAAGAGAAAAGTATATATATAAGGGAATTGATTTGAATTTATGAATGAATAGTTATTTGGTTAAGGGAGGAAAAGAAAGTAATGCCTTGTATAATTGTTCCACATATGCTAGATATTTCACTAAGCAAGCCAATGTATGAGGTGAGTAAAAGTGTTGATTGTGTGTTACTGACGATGAGTTTAACCTTGTGTGTAATAGTGGTGATTACAATTTGGTATTCCTTGTCCATAAGTAATTATGGTTGTTTGCTAATACTTAGGATGTTGATTACCTTTGTGTTTTGGTGGATTGACTATTATGAGTATGAAGGTTAGGGATTTTATATATCTGGTTATGTTGGGTTGCAATATCTATATGTTTATATATAGACATTAATAGATGTATGCAAATAATTGTGCTTGTTATGTTATTGCAAGAAACAATGTATTAGAATTTAATAAATGTGATTTATGATTTATAATTATTTGGTTACATAGAGGAACATTTGAAGAAATTAGTAAATGATAGTGTGGAAAATTAAACGAAGGAAATCATCTATAATATGTAAATAATGGAAGGAGGATACCCTGTATTTATGTGTATAATTTAGTAACTTGATTTGAGTGTTTTGTATACTCACCTTTGCTTTTATACTTTTATTATTGTTTGGATTATCTATGCGAAACAAGAGTATGGTTGTTATTGGAGATAAAAGGGGATTTTGGTTCATTTTTTATTGCCTTGTATATTGAACATTAGAAGTCTTCTAGAGGCTAGGAAAGAAGATTTGAATTGTAAAGTTTTATATGCTCTTACCTTATTGTTCAATGACAATGATATAACTTGGGATTTATCCTTGCACAATTGTTTCTACCCTGAGTGGTATGTTGATAGTTAGATGGATTATGTCATGGTTGAGTTATATTTGTACATGGATTTGTATGGTGTGCATGTAATGGCTTTCCTTGGTACTTGATTTTGAGTTATGTAATTAGGGAGAGTGGCTTTCGATAGGGGCCAAAACCCTAAGAGGAACCAAGGTAACCTATTAGGAGTTGGTAATTAAGTGAAAACTTTAATTAATGCATTGGGGGTTGGGTGATCTTCATAACTAATTTAGATAATTTGATGCCTTGTCTGTTACCTTAATTCTTGTACAGATTAAGGGTAGGTTGAGAAGGCCTGGAATGGCTTAGTCGTTTACTTTGTCTACTTGAAAAGTAATTTAATTCCATGTATATGTATGTTTAGGGGTCGAGAATCAATAGAGATTGCCAGGGTAACTCAGGATGAGGGCCAATAATCTAGGAAGGTTCACTAGGGTAATCTAGAACATTGTATGTGATGGCACTCTTGTCCTAATACATTGTATGTGGTCTCATGTGTTGAGTTACTAATTTTTGAGATTGTGCCTCTAGGAGCTTTGAATGTATTTTTGTGGTTTCAATATGTCGTTATGTCATGATGTGGTTGTCAGCCATGTGATGTATGTATTGTCTTCTTGATGTTTGTTTGAATTGAGGACTTGCTTCTATCTACTAGCACAGGGGGTGGGATTTCGAGCACCACATGGTTGGGAGGAATGTGCTTTATCCTCCATTGGGTCCCCTTGCAAGTGATGCAGTTCGAGATGAGATTGTTCTTGACAGGTTCTTGGATTCACTTTGTTCATGGAGTTAGACATTGAGCATGCTCGTGGATGAGTATGATAGTGTACCTATTCTTCATCTTTACTGTGTACACTCATGATGATTACATGAGATGTTATTGTATTATGATATTGGTTGTTTCGAGATTTGTCACAATCTTGTTTGTTGTATCTTGAACTTGTAATTCATCTCTTTACATGATAATGTAATTGTGATATGATACATTCATATGTTTCCTATTTATAGATCATGATGAGTTATTCTTTTGTGTTATATTAGTAGCGTTGTTGTGGAACCCTAAGATCACTCGTGTATATGTTCTTGTCACATGTTGTAATATGATGTTTAAAAAAAAAAATGTTCAGATCTTTGTTTTATTTCATGTTGTTCTCTGGGTTTCATGGTGGGGCATTACAGATTCACCAGGCTACCTAACATTAGGAGTTTCCTCAATCTATTTGGATCAACCAAGCTACCTAACACTAGGAATCGCCTCCATCTATGGTTAACCTAAAAGCTTATCTCAAGGCACCATCCCATAGGGTGACTCATGCGGAGCCACTTACCTTTTGTGGAGACAAGGCAGTGACCTTACCAACCATGTCTTCCCACCCATCCTTAGCCTTTGAGAGCACTAACTAGAGGGATGAGGTGCATTTTTTAGTCTTGTTATGTGTTTAACCAACCCAACCCACTAGATACTTTATTTAGGTTATCACTTATTTAAGGGAAATCTTTCATGGATGGCCACTTGTACACTGACCCCCATGAAGAGCCACTCTCCCCTATGGTTACGTCTAAGCCAAAGACAAGTAAAGGGTGTACCTCCATACACAAACATAAAGGACATTCTTTTTAAAATATAACACATGAGGCATGACCATCTCGTGACTACATAAAGTATCAAAACCATGAGACAAGGAGGTACCACCCATACACATATTCTCAAGGTAAAAAGATAGATAAAAAGGCGCAACAACAAACGTGCAAATGCACAACTTCCCTTAGCCTCTGGAGGTAAGTAAACATCTACCCAGGAACCAAAATAACACATGCTCCCCGAAAACATGAAACAAATTAAATCAAAGTTCCTAGACATACAATAAATAACTCTTCATAACTAAATCAATAGCTCATTTTCATAATCAAAGACAAAACTATTTGAAATGATACATTATTCCAATTTAGATCAATTTTCCAAACAATATAAAATTAACATAGATAAACCTATTGCATAACAAATCACAATTCCATCATTTAAAAATCATTTAATAAAGATAAACTATATTTTCTACAATTAATCCAACTCACAAATATACTTCAGAAATAAATTATTTAAACTTAAACTATTAAAACAATTATAAATAACATGTGTATATTTTATTCCTATCCAATATCTATTTCCTGGTTTTGTTTCTTTTTCCAAAATAGAATAATCTCTAAATCTATTTTTTCCATGATTGTTAACTCTAATTTGCAAATTCATTTCTAAATACAAGTTTAATAAAATAATACTTAAATTTGAGTTTAATCAAGATAAATTTTGTTATTTAATTTCAAAATTGAAATTACTTTTTTTTGCACTACCACAATATATTTATATCTGTAACTGAGGATTTTTCTGCAAGATTAGATGGTTAGCAAACACACATGTATATTATCAAATCCACAATAGACAATGAAATGCATAGGAAATAAATAATGAACAAAGATGAAATGAGCTCACCCAATCTTTCATCCTCCATGGTTGACTTCCATTGTAGCTTCTAGCTTGCTGAAATGTGAAGTGTGCCCTCAGATTTTTGATAAGCAACTCTATACTATGGACTAGACCTAAGCAAAGTGTTGAAGGATTTCTTGAAATGCCTATGCAAAAGAAACTAAATCTTATATGCAATTATCTAAATGATAAAAACAAGACAATCTTAAAACTCAAGAAAATACCATATATTCAAAGATTAAAAGAGATTAAATTAAGAGATCTCAAAATGAGGAAAAAATTGGCATTTTATAGAAAATGCAATTTTGGATGGACGGATGAGATTAAAGATTGAGAAATTCCCTGGAATCAATGTTCAAGATTCAAAATGGAAACTCTCAATTAGGGTTAGGGTAAGATTCCCAAATGAGTGGATGAGATTTAATTTAAGAAATTAAATCAAGGGAAGAGAATAGTTGTGACAATGAGATAAAAATTAGTAAGTGGAAAAGGATGAGTTAGAAAATCAAGTTATTTTAGAAATAACTTAATTTGTAGAGAGAAATGCTATTTTGAAATTAATATTTTAAATTAATTCCAAAATGGTGAATTCATGTGACAGTAAAGAATAATAATTTAAAATTATTTATTTGGAAAGAGGGAAATTGCCAATTTAAATAAAATGCTTTTATTTAAATTTAGAAAGAAAATCATTAAGACAAATAAATAATTAAAATTATTCAATTGTGGAGGAAAATTAGAAAGTGGGTAATTTTAAATAAATTATTTTATTTAAAATTAGAAAGAAAGTTGGAGAGGATAATAATTAAATAAATAATAAGAATTTATTTAATTATGAGTAGACATAAATAATTAATGACATAATAAATAAATAAATAAATAATAGACTAATAATAATTAAAAATATTTAGGAATTTATTTAATTATAGAGTGACAGAAGCAATTAGCGACATATTTAAATAATAAATGTAATTTATTTATTTAAATAGTCACGAGGAATAAAAGACATGAATTAATTAAATAATTAGAAATTATTTAATTAATAGTTGACATTGGACTATAGGACATAATTAAATATTTTAATTATGTTGAGACGAAACATGATATAGAAAAATGTGGTTTGCGGTTCTACGCCATTTTTATGTCTCTACAATATCTAAATACACACATACACACACACACACACATATATATTTCTATATATATATACATATGTATATATGTATATATCTTTGTCATAAAAATAAATATTAAATTAAGATTATTGTTGATGCAACTGCAGGATATTAAGAGGAAGAATAAAATAACTATCTATTCATACAATATTGACGTATATACATATATATATTATAATATTAAAATTTTATTTAAAGTTCAATGCAAATCACTGTGCATATAAAAATACAGAGGACATAAACAAATTCATTGACCACAACACAAACACACACACACACACATATATAAATAACATAAATTAAAGCCCACATTAGGAAGATTAAGGTGCAACCCCTTCTTGGATGTCTATGCACAATAGCCATAGGCTGTTGCGCAGCCATCCAAGTAAGGATGGAACTGTATGAAGTGTCGACTGATCAAGATAAAAGGTGGGTAGAGGGTGGTACACCTATGGTGTCAACACCCCAATCACCACAATATAAAACAAGGCCCAAGTAAAAACTTCAACCACCGACATAAATTCTGAATCGAAAATACATAATGCATAAGGCGGTATATTTTTATATATATATTTTTTATCTATCATATCTCCAATAAAATAATCACTGCAATGATTATACAGAGTCACATAGCAAGGAGGCGCATAAGCACAAGAATGGCGAACTGCAAAATCTAGAACGTAGAAAAAAAAAAAAAGGATCTCTAGCAAATGAAAATTACAAAGTACTTGATTGGTAAATAACAATGGATGGATCAAAGCAGAGATAATTTATTCTAGAATAAGATTAAGTCTCCAGACGCTTTACCAACCATAATCATGCATCTAAAATATTAAATAATGGTACTAGACAGGAAATGGAGGGGAAAGCGAAATCCAAAGGTTAGAGATGACATTTACACAACAACAATTTCACAAAAACAATAATTCAAAGCTTCACAAAAATACATAATGAAATTTTGAAATTTTCAATCATTTCTTTTCAACAGGAAATTACAAAGATATTCAAGTTTACAGTGATACCTGGAGTCCTTCGCTTGAATTTAATTCAGAGATGAGATCCTACAGCGTGTGTATCCAACCAGCTACATTCTTCACCAAATTCTGAAATCCGCAGCTTCTAGAAGCAATTTTGAAGGAACCAATATCCAACACAAACTACGAATCTAAATAACCAATATCCAACACAAACTATGAGTCTAAATCCTTTTAACTATTTTGGAAAGAGAAAATGTAGAGATTACAATTTCCAGACAAAACTCCAAAATTATGAATTGCAAAACAAAAATTGTTTTTCTTCTCTTTCCTTTTTTCGAAAAAAACCAAAATGGATATAAAATCCTAAGATGGCAAAAATCAAAACATTACTAAAAATTTCTGAATTTCACTGAACATGGAAAATAGCCACTTGCCTTCAATTTCAATTTTTGCTAATTTTTGAATAGGCATTTCTTCCGAATTTCCTAAACTAACTATTTCTTCCAAAATCTAAATATTATAATTTCCTTGTTAAAATATAATTACCTCTTCAAGACAAATAAATATTATTAAAATAAATAAATGAACATTATAACTCAAGCAACATTTAAATTTAAAATTTAATGTTAAATTAACTACACGATGTTAGAATTAGTCATCATAATAATAATTTCAAATGACTTAATTTAATTATTCAATAAATTTTTTTATAAATTTGTATTTATTTAAATTAAATGGTATTCTCAAGATAATTGAACTATGCAATATTAATAAAACCATTAATGTATAAAATAAATAACACTAACTAGCACTTTTATTTTCTAAAAGAATTAATTCCACTCACTACCAATGTGATTTAATTACATAACTAACCACATCGAAGAATAACATTTAATTAAAGAAATTATTTAATGAAATCAAAATAGCCATAATCGAAACCTTTAATAAACATTACTAAAACCATGGGAATAATAACTCAAAATAAAACAACACTAATAATACTATCAAAATTGATTAATCAAACCAAAATGAATAAACACCTACACAAATAAACTCTTACCCAATCGACCCAAAGACCCAAGCAGAGAGGTACTACAAAACTATCCAAAGGGACAATAGCAAGTGTCGATCTAGGGGTATCAACAAGTTTAACACTCTTTCTAGGAGAATTATCATTTAAGCTCATAGAAGAGGAAAACAATGTATTCAATTCATTATGCACTTCTTCATCACTTTCAACAACCTCATTATTGCCATCCAAGTTAATCACAATGAGAGGTCGAATGATAATGTTTAAAGAAGGATTTATCTCTTATTGTAGTTGAGATTGTAGATCCCGAAAATTGGTCTAGGCTTGCGAGTACACATTTCAACAAAATTTTCTATAGTCCGTCGTCTTGATTAAATAATGTTACTTATTTAATTGCCTTTCTAACACATATTTCCTCTATTAATTAAATACCCTTTTTAATTAATTCATTAATTCATAATCATCCTTTATTCAACTTAATTAATTAAATAAATCATATTTATTTAATTATGTTGCGAACTAATTAATTCTTTCCCCTTTATCTATCAATTAAATAATTTATTATTTAATTCCCCTTTATCATACTTTTCCAACTATAATTAAATATCTTTATTTAATTATTCATTTAACCCCTTTTCATCTATAATTAAATATTTATTATTTAATTATTCATTTTATCCTTTTCAACAGCAAAATTAAATAAATTACTTTATTTATTTAATTAAAAGTTTCATATTTCGAATGTTGAATTAAATTAACATTTAATTCATTATTTAATTAATTATGTCACATTCCTCTAAAATTTAGTTATCTCTTACATGCACTTATCGTCTAACTCGAGTTATCCTTATGAGAGAACTCTCCATCACAACTAGTCGATTAACTAGTTCCAACTCATATGCATGATCTATATTTATTCATTAAATATCTTTATTTAATTAACTAACTCAAGTTTGCATTCACATGCATTTATCATGCATTTATTCTCCAACTTCTAACTTTGGATTTTGCATACAAAGTCTATTTCTTCTATTTTTTGAGGATGAAGATTGGAACTCATGTTCTAACTCATGTTCTAAAATTAGTCTTTACCTGCAATTGAACTCATGTTCTAACTCGCGTTCTATCTGTCACATAACTCATCGCATGGCATTCATCAATCTCATCCGTCGATCTCTCTTTCAATCTGAGCCAATCATTTGAAAACACAAAATTTATAAAATGGCCTGTCATTGTCATTATTCCTACTCCCAAAATCATTATACACTTTTGAGAAGAAACAATCTTTGATATTTTGCTGAGACACTCGACGAAGTTATGCTTGCATTCAAACACAGAAATCTGAGGGCAAGAAAAACAATACAACAAGATGGAGAAGGGCAATTGAGATAAATCGAGGAAGTATTTGCATATTCGGTGACATCATTCTAGTTTTTATTAGTTTAGATTAATCATGCTTACTTATCATTCTTTGTTGTTTTATTTAGATTAGAATTGATGTTTAATCTTGTGCAGCTTTAGCATCCTCCACAATTCTGAAAATCTGAGTTACATTTGGTGAACTCGATTTTGAACCCACTTCAAAATCCGCACAGCTTTCCATTTTCCGTTTCTGTTTTTTGTTTCTTTTTCGCAGGATTTCCGTCTAGTGAACCACATCTATCAAAAATAGTGACACATCCATACTTACGAACCGCATCTGCCACGCCATAAACCACATCAGGCTATCAATCGTCGCGTCCGCCCACCGTTCGCCGCATCCGCCTATCAAAAGCCGCATCCGCCTGTCTATCGCCGCATCTACGAGTAGACGAATTTCAAACCACATCAGACACTCCATTGACCGCATCCAACTGCAACCATTTGAACTGCATCTGTGTCTCCAAAAGCCACATCTGGCTGGGAAAGATTTTTATTTATTTTATCGATTTCCGTGCATCCATTTTTTGATCTTTGCTTTTTTTTGTGTTTTGGATTTTCGGTAATATTTGGTTCAGTTGTGTCAAAGTGGAATAACAAGTGTTTGCAGAACAAAGCATAGAAGACAATACAAAAACCAAAGACAAACAATGAACTACTGACAAATTTGCATGCAGGACCTAATGCTTTTATCTTTTTAAGCATGCTTTTGTTTTGGTAGATAGATAATTGTCTTGTGGGTTAAAATGAACTTCTCTTTGGTAGCGTAAATAATCTCATTTGGGCTTAATAATTTACTAGTGTTTTTCATGTCTGCATTGTTAGTTTATAACCCCATGATTTAGTAATCGAAGTATCCTCTCCCCTTGTGCATTCATGCGATCTTGGGTGTAAGAGAAACAGTTACTGACTCTAGAACTTGGGCTTGTCTTGGTGGAAAAAAGTACTCACCCCAAGATGACTCAGACCGGTAGCACGCTAAAGCCAAATGACTTCCAACCAATATACAAAAGTGGATTCTTGGGGAAACCCCAGGAATCACGCGCACTAATCCGACGAGATGGATAGAAATGGACTCTCGCCGACGTTGGTTAGTGTCCCATGAATGGAATGCCCGAATTAAAAGCCTTGTTGTAGAGTTATCAAAATCCTATCTACTTGTTGGTGCAGCAAGTCAGACCTGTGAAGCCATCTTATAATCTTACGGTTTACGTGTAGAGATGAAAAGTATGCCATGGGAGATTCATGGGTACTGTAGCTTGGCTGCCCCATATAAGTGAGTGCCGTGGAGGGGAGCCAGTGGGGTCAAGCTACTAATCATCCACTGTAAATATGCGTAGCTGGAGAAATCCAAGTAAGAATTCAACAAGTACTGTCCTAAAAGCCTAGGGCGTAAATGTTTTTCGAGTCTCAACATTCCATTCATCACAAAACTGAAAATACTTTGAATGCTGTGTTTTGCTATTTGCTATATTTGCCAAAATCTTGATCAAACAAACAAAGTCAGTCAAAAAGCTTTCGAAAAAAAAAAATTTCAACTGTCAAGAACAGAGTCACATTTGTCAGTTTAATCGACGCATCTATCTTAGAGAGTCGCATCTGTTAGGGGAATAATAGCATCTGTTTGTCATAATTTTCACAATTTCGAAGTTTCGAAGCGCATCTGTCACATCTTGAGTCGCATGTGTCCATGCAAACCGCATCTGTCAAATTTTGAACCGCAAGTGTCTGTCAGGAAAACTAGTTTTAAGTCCATAATAGGAAAACACATGTGAATTGGTAAACCACAACTATCAAATCCTGAACCACAACTGTCAGAAACACCGCAACTATCAAATCTTGAACCGCAACTATTAGGTGAACTGCATCTGCCTATTAACAGAGAACAATCAAAACTGCAAACTAAGTCCGAACAGAAACTGTCAAAATTTTGCTCAAAAATCTTGCATCCATTAGGTGGTTATATACATCTTAGTTACAATCCATGTCTTTGTCATAGTCATCCAAAGTCACATGCATATAGATACTTCCTCGAAAATCTTAGTTACAATCCACGTCTTCGTCATTGTCATCCTAAGTTGCATGCATCTAGATACTCCCTAGGAAATTGCATATCATAGCATAGATAAGTTTCCTCGTCTTTGGATAAATTCATGTCCCGATTTGTCACACTCATCGAACCTAGTCACCTTAGTCTCATCTAGTGAATCTTTTCAGCCAAACAAGTCTAGTTTAGAAAGTTCACCTTGTCAATTGTCATTTATCCTACAATCAGGTTCCTTGGTCAAAACAAATCCTTGCATGCATTTACTCCATAGGAGGTAGGTTATACCCATTTTAGAATCATAGTCTACACGAGGTCTTACATATTGTCCATCTTACCATACGTCATCTCAGTATACGTCTTTCTAGAAATCATTTTAGCAACATCCTTATTGTCCAAAAAAAAAAAAATCCAAAAACATAGAATTAGGTCATATCAGTTCTTAGGCATAGTCTGCATTACCCCATTTTGAGCAACTTTTTTTTTTTATGGTCGAAACAAGGTCTCAAAAGAGGCACAAAGAAATGGTAGACCCCAACGAGTTTATCAATCCTTTTAGCACTCAACCACCTAGGAAGAACAAACCACACAAACCATTGCTTGATAAATTTGTCACTAGAGACGCCAATGGACGAGTCTTTGTTGAAGACATAGAGTCTGCAGTCCAAGATCCTGAATTTGCATCCTTCATGGATGAGTGCTTGGCAAATGATCCCCAATGCTATCTAGAAAAATTGCTAGTAGAAGGTGCCACACTACCACCAAGATTTGAAGTTCATACATTGAAAATGACATCTACCCAACCAATGCAATCAATGACATCAAGTGGTTCTATGCCCCAAATCACTGCAGCAATACCAACTGGCATACCAACTCAGACATCATCAATTGTAAACACAACCCCTTTCAACATAACACAAGGTTTACAATTTACGACGGGAGCAACTTCATCCAACCCCTTTGGCACCAACACGATTGGTAAGAGATCCAAGGCGGGTACAAATATTCCTATCCCAAGTCAAACCATTCACACATGATATATTCCTATCCCACAATGGACTATTCAAACGGGATATATTCCTTCACCAAATCACAACCCATCGCAAAACATGGCATATCAAAACGTCTACATTGATCCGAACAATGCCAACACCATGTCCTTGACACAAGTCGATGTCCTTCAGAATCAAATGCAAACTCTCCAACAACAAATGGATAATATGTCTATGTCAGGCAAACGAACTATCTCAGCACAAGACTTATGTCCATGTCCATTTGACAAAGCGCTTTACATGACACCTTTTCCCCATGGATACATTATATCGATTTTGCCTAAGTATAATGGGAAAAAGAATCCTCTAGAACATATTAGGGAGTTATCAACAGCATGCGTGGACATATCGTATGACCCCACATATCTGATGAGACTATTTCCATGAACCCTTGTTGGGATAGGCTGGAATGGTTTTCTAAACTACCATATGGTATACGCTCTTGGGGAGAATTAGCTGAAAAGTTTATCAAACATTTTTCCTTCAACATAGACAATGAGATAACAATAGCAACCTTGTGCCACATGACACAAGAAGATGGAGAAAATTTCACCACTTTCTTTCAGAGGTGGAGAAGTCTAGCTAGCAGATGTCCAGTTGAGATACCAGAGAAACAAAAGGTCATGATATTCCTAGAGAACATCAATCCAAAACTGCGGAGTGATTTAAGAGTACATTGTTGTATTTCATTCCTAGACTTGGTACAGAAAGGCATCATCCTTGAGAAAGGCCTTATTGACAAAGGAAAAATAAAGGTACCAGGTAGGAATCCTATTGTCCAAAATCAAAACGCGCCAAATGATAGAAGACAATTCTGGTCTAGAAATAAGAATGTTACAAATGATGGCATTGTCGATGCTAAAAAAATATGTACAAGGCCAGTTATCACACTGAGAGGATACAACCAAAATCAAGACATAATGGATAATCCAGATCAAACGGCTAACTATCTCCAAAATTCACGGCAACAACGACCTCAAAGAAGATTTCCAGCACGTGAATTTACTCCTCTAGGACAATCGATCAAGGTTATTTACAAAGAATTGATTAAACACAATCTCATCAAACTGTTGGAACCAAGAGAATATGATCCTAGACAATTTAAACCTTCCTGGTGGGATGAAAAATCCCATTGTGAATATCATAAAATAAAAGGACACAACCTACAAAATTGTCGCCAACTCAAGGGCATTATCCAAGACTTTGATGAGAATGAAACCATAGAGGTCGGTGGACAGAAAAACACCAAGAACAGTGATCATAAGGTCTTCAAGGACCCATTACATGACCACACGAAAGGAAAAGCCTCCGGTTCGGGAACTAAGATCAATCCATCAACCAATTACGCAAACACCAATTTTGACTATGGAAAAGGAAAGATTATAAATAGCCTCCGTGCTGCAGATGAGCATGTCGATACCTTCACCATTAAGAAGCCTCCAGAATGTAGTGTCAACACACGCAGAACCAAGATCACTATTCCAAGTCCTTCTTCTGAGCCATCTACACAAGCTTCCAAGTTCAAGTACAACCTTCTTGATCAATTGAGTAAAACCCCTGCGCAAATATCTATCTTGGAACTATTGACCTTATCACCTGAGCATTGAGCCATTCTCGATAAAGCTTTGCAAAACACAACTATCCCTACTGATTTAGATGTCAATCATTTCGAAGAGATGGTGGGATATTTAACCAATTCGCACCATGCTACATTTTCCCAACAGGATTACTCGACAGAAAAATCTGATCATAATGACCCATTACATCTTGAAGTCTTAGTCCATGAAACCAAAGTCAGACGAGTCTTGGTAGATGGAGGAGTAGGTTTGAACCTGTGTACCCTAAAATTGGTTAAGGCATTAGGATTCTCAAAAGATTGCGTGGATACCTCTAGGAGTATAGTCATCAAGGCTTATGATGATGAGGAAAGATCATCCAAAGGAGAGGTCACACTCCCTATCAGAATTGGTCCAACAATCATGAACACCAGCTTCCAAGTCTTGGATCTCACTCTTTCGTACAATTTGTTGTTAGGTAGACCTTGGATACACGCAATGAAAGTTGTACCTTCAACGTATCACCAATGTCTCAAATTTCCACATAATGGCACCGAGATCACTATTGATGGTGATCCAAATCCATTTTAGTATTGTACAAGCCTAAAGGAAATTCCACAACGCCAAGTACCAGTTAATCAAGAAGTTTCATCATCCAATTCATCCCAATACATTGACTCATCACATCTCACTAAGTCCAAATCATTCACACCTCCATCAACTACTCCTAAACTTGAAATCCAAGACAAGGGCTTTGGCGAGTATCGTATAAAGGCATCATACTGTGTCAGTCAACTGATTCCACCTAAGGCATATGGCCTACCTATGGTAGATAGAATACAGTCAATAGTCATATTCAATGTTCCCCCTACAACAACATTGATCAAATGGGGAGAGCTAAGCGAGGAAATTATGGACCAAGGTGATTCCTGGTTGTATCAAGAAGAACATGAATACCCCTCCCCGTCTATTCAAATAGCTAAGAACCAATATGGAAAAGGCTTTAAGATAATGCAAAAGGAAGGCTATGACGGGCATAGTGGGTTAGGGCTACATCAAAATGGAAGGATGGAACCGATTATTGTCCACCCACGACCAAAATACTTAGGGCTAGGGTGTCAACCGCTTAGAATTGGGTTTCCTATTACTTCGTCACTGTTTCAAGAGGAAGTGAGTGCTTATGCAGACACTGAGACATCTCATGATCCACCTCCCCCATTTTATGACAACCCTCCAATCTTTGATGAATCCCCTTACTCAAGCGATGGTGAATGGGATTCCCTTTCATCTACCAGCACCATGAACATAAACGCACTATTTGGAGAATTGGACTTAAACGTGAAACCTATACCCAAACCCTCTAGTCCTTGTCCTAAGAAACATTTGTCCAAAGAAGAATGGCATAAAATCTATTATTGGGAAAAACTCAATTGTGCATCTTGGGCACCTGAACCACCATCTTCTAACGATCTATCCCAGGCAATGGTCCCACATCAATGTTTACCTACCCATAAGGAAAAGACCCAGCAAGAGTTAGTCCAGAACTTCTGCGACCATGTCAACCATTCACTATTCACCCTATCAGCGGCTACCTTTAATAACTCCGATGATGACATGCCCCTCATATATCCCAAACTTATAGACTGGGATCAACAAGGTACACCTATCTTAGACACATTCGAGAACGACGAAGCAATTGTTGAGTTCATGGGACTTCGAGAAGGCATACCAAGAGGGGATCATAAAGTTGGTTTTACCATAGACTTGGACGATAAAGCATATTTTGGGGAGTCTATTTACACCTCTAGTCACAAAAATGAGGATAAAAAGCAAAAAGACAATGAAAAGAACAATGATGAGTCCCTAGGTGAAAATTGAAAGGCACCTTTGGATGAAGAAAAAGTCAAAATAAAGGATGTATCCAAGGGCGAAAACCTCCCTGGGGCACCCAAGGATAGAGGTTTAAATATTCTCCTCGTTGAATAGGAAAAGTCACCGATGCTAGTAGAAGAATTAGTTGCAGTCAACATAGGTATAGAAGAGAATCCAAAGATGGTATATTTTGCAGCTTCTTTAATAGAGACAGAAAAACCTGAGTTTAAGGACTTCTTCCAAAAGAGACAGATAAACTTTGCATGGTCGTATGCTGACATGCCTGGGCTGGATCTAGATCTAATATTGCACCATTTACCATTGCAGCCAGGCATCAAACCAATCAAACAAAAGTTAAGAAAAATGCACCCGCAGATTGCTCTATTGGTCAAGATAGAACTAAAGAAACTCTTGGATGTAGGATTCATAAAGACGATAGACTGCGCAAATTGGATATCGAATCTTGTACCCATGACTAAACCAACTAGGGGCATTCGAATTTGCACAGACTTTAGAGACATCAACAAGGCGTGTCTTAAGGATGACTTCCCTCTGCCGAATATAGATATGATAGTGGATCTTATAGCGGGGTATGAAATGCTATCCCTCATGGATGGTTTTTTAGGATACAACCAGATTAAAATAGCAACTGAAGACCAACATAAGATAGCTTTCACATGTCCATGGGGCACATACTATTGGAACTTTATGCCTTTTGGGCTTAAGAATGCAAGAGCTACTTACCAACGTGCAATGACTACAATTTTCCATGACTCTGTACACATTCTCATGGAAGATTATGTTGATGACATTATAGAAAAATCAGAAACAAGAGAAGCTCACTTAAAGGTTTTAAATAAGCTATTCCAACGGCTAGAGAACTACAATGTCAAGCTGAATCCGAAGAAGTGTGTCTTTGGAGTCAAATCAAGGAAACTGTTAGGGTATATCATCTCTCGAAGATGCATTTTAGTAGATCCAGAGAAGGTAAGAGCTATCATAGAAATGCCTCCTCCAGTTAGCATAGGACAACTCAGAACTCTATAGGGTAGACTACAGTCAATTAGGTGATTCATAGTACAACTAGCAGATAAGATTCATCCATTTCACCATCTACTCAAGAAAGGAGTACCATTTGTGTGGACTCTTAAATGACAGGAAGCATTCCAACAAATCAAGGACTATTTGCTAACTCCACCAGTCTTAATGCCACCTACAGAAGGAAAGCCTTTGATCTTATATATTTCAGCAACTCAGTCAGCATTAGGGGCTCTTCTCGCACAAAAATATGATCAAGGTCATGAGAGAGCAGTCTATTACATCAGTCATACCTTAGTGGGCTATGAATTGAATTGCAGCAACATAGAACGTGCCTGTCTTGTGGTAGTTTTTGCTACCCAAAAACTTCGGCACTACATGCTCAATCGACAAATAGTGTTAATTGCAAAAATTGATCCACTCAAATACCTTCTAAGTAAGGCAGCTTTAATAGGTCAATTGGCTAAATGGATCATGATACTTAGTGAGTATGACATTGAGTATGTCGAGAGGAAGGCTATAAAAGGGCAGGTGATTGCAAATCAGTTAGCTAATGCACCTATAAAAGCAAATCATCCCTTAGTGGCAGATTTTCCAAATGAATTTCTATTCAACATTGACATTAAAATCGACTGGAAACTGTACTTTGATGGGTCACATTCAAATCATGGTTCAGGAGCTAGTGTCTTATTTGTCACACCTGAAGGTGATACCATTCCCAAATCATTTAGGATTGCTTTCCCTTGTACAAACAATGTAGCAGAATACGAAGCCTTAGTGACAGGCTTGAAAATGGCAGCACAATGGAACGTTAAGAGCCTACATGTCTTTGGTGACTCTCAACTTGTAATCTGACAGGTAAATGATGAGTACGAAACTAAGGATGAGAAGCTTGCCCCTTACAAGAGAATGGCTGATAGTTTCAAACAATATTTCAAGGACATAACTTTTCAACAAATACCATGCATTCAGAATAGAGCTACAGATGCTATGGCAACCGTGGGTTCCTTGTTGGATATTCCGAGTAATGTGCCTAAGTTCGAGTTTCTGGTTGAACAGCTATTGGACCCTGCTTACGATATCCCCAATACTATGATGGTCTATACCATTGTTGGTCCTACATCTCCTTGGTATAAAGAAATATTCGACTATCTAACAAATAAAACCTTACCTCAAGACTTGTCCAATAACCAACATCGAACCTTCATCCGTAAGTCCGCCAAGTACACCATCATCAAAGAAACCCTATATAGATGCACCTGAGACAATTTTTTAATGAGATGTCTCGACGCTGAAGAAGCACAAACAACTTTGTGAGTAGTGCACGAGGGTATATGTGGATCCCATTCGAGTGGTCCAACCTTAGCCCGTAAGATTATGAGACTAGGTTACTATTGGCCTACTATGGAGAAAGACTCATACGTCTTTGTGAAGACGTGTAGACAATGTCAAATACATGGAGACTTGATAAGAGCACCAGCACAGGAGCTTCAACCGATTACTTCACCATGGCCTTTCGCCCAATGGGGACTCGACCTCATAGTTAAGATACACCCACCATCATCCAACGGCCACAAATTCATCATTACCGCTACCAAATACTTCACCAAGTAGATTGAAGCCATTCCCATGACCTACATCACTGGCACCCAAATATCTAAGTTTATTCTGAACTATATCATTTGTCGGTATGGTGTACCACAATCCATAATCACAGATAATGGCCGCCCATTCAAGAACCAAGAAGTACGCCATTTATGTGAAGAATTCCACATCAAGCATCATTTTTCCACCCCGTATTACCCACAAGGTAATGCCAAGCTAAGGCATCTAATAAAACCATTGTTAGAATCCTTAAAAAGACTGTTAATGACATTGGTTGTGACTGGCACCTATAGCTTAATCCTGCCTTATGGGATTACCGCACAAGCATCCGCACTCCCACCGGCACCACTCCATTTTCCCTCGTATTCGGGTCTGAAGCTATCTTACCTATAGAGGTCAAAATACCTTCTCTAAGGGTATCTTTGAAGGGTCATGTTGATGATGAAGAATACCGTGTCTCTAGGCTACAAGAGCTTGAATTATTGGATGAATCAAGACATAAAGCATTAGATCATTTGCAAGCATATCAGAATCGTCTTCGTAAGAGCTACAATAGGAAGGTTCTCAATAGATATTTTGACATTGGTGACCTGGTATTAATGAAGAATCCGAAGAACCAAGCTGAATGAGAGAAACCAAGAAAGTTTGAGCCTAACTGGTTAGGGTCGTACATTGTCATAGAAGCCTTTGGGTCAGGAGCGTACCAACTATCTACTCCTGAAGGAGATCCGCTTTTGTCACCTATCAACAGTCTGCATCTAAAGAGGTTCTATGCTTAGCTTCTAAGAATCCGTGTCTTAATCTGGAAAAATACAAAAAAATGGTTACCTTGATGAAAACCTGGCAAACAGGCATTTTTGTAACACCAAAAAAAATAAAAAATAAATAAATAAATAAATTGAGAAAATCAAAACAGTAAAGAGAAATAAATCCGTCCACTAGTGAAAACCACTTTGGTGGCGCTATGGATAAGTACCATGGTGAAAACCTGGCAAACAGGCGCCATGTGTAGTCAAGCTCGCTCTTCCATCTACCATCATTCTAATCAGAATTTTTCACCATCACTCATATTAAATGGTTGTCCTATCCATCATTTGGAACGATTGACATCTAAACATCCATTCCGTCATATGATCCATTCCATCTCGCAAGTCTTATTCCCGACTGGGGGAAAATCCTTGTCCTATTCCATGAACGCCTTGTACATAACATCGCACCATCAGAAAATGTCCTGAAAAAAAAAAAAAAACATTAGAAAACTTCAAAAATACAAAAAAATAAAAACATGTCAGAAAATACCAAAAACAAAATAGTGTCAAATCAGTCATGTTAAGTCAGTCGTAGTCATAGTCGAACTACATTGCCTCTGCGACTGGGACGTAGGCAAGGCCATCAATCGATGTGCCCCCAAGGCATTAGGTCTGTTAGTCTAGGTTTGTCATGTATCACACACATTTAAATCATGACTCTTTGTATATTCAAAGTCATTGGTTGTGTCGAACTACGAGGTCTCTGCGTGTACAACGTAGGCAAGGCTAATCAATTGATGAGCTCCCGAGACCACACTAGGTCAATCCAATAGGGTTCATTCACAATCACTATCACACAAGTTGCATATCATAGTTTAAGGTATCATCTCATGTCATACACTGTCTACACACACACACTCAACTTGTCATCAAGTCAATTGCAAACACATTGTCAAAGCGATCAACCTATGTCTTACGCAAGATATGTCTTTCTTGTCAACAAACGTCATCAAATTGTCATAGTCTCATGTGGCTTGTCACCTCAACGTCATCAGACTCCAATGTCTTATACGGCACATGTCTTACTGAAACCAGGCTTTGTCATGCCTTATACAGAAGTCACCAAGTCGAAACCAGTCTCAACGTCTTAGGCGGTATGTGTCATTCTCTCATATTATGCTATGTCAAACATCAACATCAAACAATCCCACAAGATCAAGTTTTGGCGAATACATTTATTTGGCTTTATGACTTTATATCTTATTTTGTCTTATCTTTTTATCGATTTGTGCAAGATCCTGTTACTAGCTTTCTCAAGGATGTCCCTTGAAGGATTTAGAGAAGCAACGACATCTCAAGATTCTTTTTCTTTGATTGTTGTTTGTCAATTGTCTTTTAAACTTTGGCTTTTTGAATCATGTTACTAGTTTCCTCAAGGATGTCCTATCAAGGATTTAGAGGAGCAATGATGTCTCATGACCTGTCTTTTATTTGTTTGTTGTCTGTGGTTTGTCTTGACCAAACGACTGGGGTATCTTGTCCTTATTCTGAGTTAAGACACTCCTTGTCTACGATTGTCTGTTTTTCGCAGATGGATGATTTTGTACACTATGGTCTATCTCATATCATAGTGTGTACCATCCATTTGTGTCATGTCCACCCAATGATGATAACAAGCAAGTATAGCGTATTTGGCAATATATCAAAGATT
Organism: Sequoiadendron giganteum; assembly: GCA_007115665.2. Classification (NCBI taxonomy): domain Eukaryota; kingdom Viridiplantae; phylum Streptophyta; class Pinopsida; order Cupressales; family Cupressaceae; genus Sequoiadendron; species Sequoiadendron giganteum. The sequence continues at coordinate 185,075,383 of CM021101.1, read as the reverse complement.
ATGTCTTTTTCTCAAATTAACCAACATTAATTATTTCTTACTAACATTCTGAAATCATCCATGCTAACATTTCTTCTTTTCTGCATCTTCGCCACCATTCTCCCTTTCACTGGGGTATACCCTAACTTGTTTCATATAGGGGCACGATCGGGGCATATTTTCTTTGACACAACGTTGTACCAACATTGTATCAAAGAGGGGCAAACTGTAGATACCGAAAATTGGTCTAGGCCTGCGAGTACACATTTCAACATAATTTTCTGTAGTCCGTCGTCTTGATTAAATAATGTTACTTATTTAATTGCCTTTCTAACACATATTTCCTCTATTAATTAAATACCCTTTTTAATTAATTCATTAATTCATAATCATCCTTTATTCAACTTAATTAATTAAATAAATCATATTTATTTAATTATGTTGTGAACTAATTAATTCTTTCCCCTTTATCTATCAATTAAATAATTTATTATTTAATTCCCCTTTATCATACTTTTCCAACTATAATTAAATATCTTTATTTAATTATTCATTTAACCCCTTTTCATCTATAATTAAATATTTATTATTTAATTATTCATTTTATCCTTTTCAACAACCAAATTAAATAAATTACTTTATTTATTTAATTAAAAGTCTCATATTTCGAATGTTGAATTAAATTAACATTTAATTCATTATTTAATTAATTATGTCACATTCCTCTAAAATTCAGTTATCTCTTACATGCACTTATCGTCTGACTCGAGTTATCTCTATGAGAGAACTCTCCATCACAACTAGTCGATTAACTAGTTCCAACTCATATGCATGATCTATATTTATTCATTAAATATCTTTATTTAATTAACTAACTCAAGTTTGCATTCACATGCATTTATCATGCATTTATTCTCCAACTTCCAACTTTGGATTTTGCATACAAAGTCTATTTCTTCTATTTTTTGAGGATGAAGATTGGAACTCATGTTCTAACTCATGTTCTAAAATTAGTCTTTACCTGCAGTTGAACTCACGTTCTAACTCGTGTTCTATCTATCACATAACTCATCGCATGGCATTCATCAATCTCATCCGTCGATCTCTCTTTCAATCTGAGCCGGTCATTTGAAAACACAAAATCTATAAAATGGCCTATCATTATCATTATTCCTGCTCCCGAAATCATTATACAATTTTGAGAAGAAACAATCTTCGATATTTTGCTGAGACACTCGACGAAGTTATGCTTGCATTCAAACACAGAAATCTGAGGGCAAGAAAAATAATACAGCAAGATGGAGAAGGGCAATTGAGATAAATCGAGGAAGTATTTGCATATTCGTTGAGATCATTCTAGTTTTTATTAGTTTAGATTAATCATGCTTACTTATCATTCTTTGTTGTTTTATTTAGATTAGAATTGATGTTTAATCTTGTGCAGCTTTAGCATCCTCCACAATTCTGAAAAATCTGAGTTACATTTGGTGAACCCGACGTGAACTCACTTCAAAATCCGCACATCTTTCCATTTTCCGTTTCTATTTTTTGTTTCTTTTCTGCAAGTTTTCCGTCTAGTGAACTGCATCTGTCAAAAACAGCGACGCATCCGTACTTACGAACCGCATCTACCATGCCATAAACCACATCAGGCTATCAATCGCTGCGTCCGCCCGCCGTTCACCGCATCCGCCTGTCAAAAGCCACATCCCCCTGTCTATCGCCGCATCTGCCAGTAGACGAATTTTGAACTGCATCAGACTCTCCATTGACCGCATCCGCCTGCAACCATTCGAACCGCATCTGGCTGGTAAAGATTTTTATTTGTTTTATCGATTTCCGTGCATCCATTTTTCGATCTTCGCTTTTTTTTGTGTTTTGGATTTTCGCTAATATTTGGTTCAGTTGTGTCAAAGTGGAATAACAAGTGTTTGCAGAACAAAGCATAGAAGACAATACAAAAACCAAAGACAAACAATGAACTACTGACAAATTTGCATGCAAGACCTAATGCTTTTATCTTTTTAAGCATGCTTTTGTTTTGGTAGATAGATAATCGTCTTGTGGGTTAAAATGAACTTCTGTTTGGTAGTGTAAATAATCTCATTTGGGATTAATAATTTACCAGTGTTTTTCATGTCTGCATTTTTAGTTTATAACCCCACGATTTAGTAATCGAAGTATCCTCTCCCCTTGCGCATTCATGCGATCTTGGGTGTAAGAGAAACAGTTACCAACTTTAGAACTTGGGCTTGTCTTGGTGGAAAAAATTACTCACCCCAAGACGACTCAGACCGGTAGCACACTAAAGCAGAGCGACTTCCAACCGGTATACAAAAGTGGATTCTTGGGGAAACCCCAGGAATCACGTGCACTAATCCGATGAGATGGATAGAAATGGACTCTCGCCGATGTTGGTTAGTGTCCCATGAACGGAATGCCCGAATTAAAAGCCTTGTTGTAGAGTTACCAAAATCCTATCTACTTGTTGGTGTAGCAAGTCAGACCTGTGAAGCCATCTTATAATCTTACGGTTTATGTGTAGAGATGAAAATTATGCCATGGGAGATTCATCAATCTCATCCATCGATCTCTCTTTCAATCTAAGCCGATCATTTGAAAACACAAAATCTATAAAATGGCCTGTCATTATCATTATTCCTACTCCCGAAATCATTATACACTTTTGAGAAGAAACAATCTTCGATATTTTGCTGAGACACTCGATGAAGTTATGCTTGCATTCAAACATAGAAATCTGAGGGCAAGAATAACAATACAGCAAGATGGAGAAGGGCAATTGAGATAAGTCGAGGAAGTATTTGCATATTCGGTGAGATCATTCTAGTTTTTATTAGTTTAGATTAATCATGCTTACTTATTGTTCTTTGTTGTTTTATTTAGATTAGAATTGATGTTTAATCTTGTGCAGCTTTAGCATCCTCCACAATTCTGAAAAATCTGAGTTACAGAGATATAGGATATCTTTGTTGTGGAAAAGAGGGAGACTCATCATGTATTGCTTCAATCAAGTTTGGATGTTGATTTTCTTTGTTTTCTCCATTTAACCTTCAAACAAGAGCACGATGTCTATGCCTACGCTCTCTAGTATTTCTATTTCTTTTAGTAAAATTTTCAAGTTGTGTGTGTGTAGGAGCGAGTCTATCAACCATAGGTTTCTTTTCATCCCTAGGGGGAGGAACAAAAGGAACCATGGGAGGTTGTTCAACCACTTTCTATTTAGCTTTGTAAACTTGTTTTGTCTTAAATGACATGAAAAGATTTTTTTGGTTGTCTCTTGGTCTTTCGTAGGAGGTAGGCAAAGTATCTATCATGGATTGGTCTTGGTTATTTGGAATTCCTTTTAGTTAAATCATAGTTTTGTCAAGGATAGGAGGCTCAATCATGGATTGAGGCATGTTTTGAAGGGATAACTCTGCTATTTGTTTTGCCTTAAAATTTTGATAGGATTTGAAAAAGAATTATTTAGGAGGTTTAATAGGTTCAATAGGCTCATGCCAAAAGAAATCCAATGAAAAGTTTCCATGGGAAGACATAGGATTAAAGCCACTATGGCACATAGTAAAGATCTCATTTTCAAAGGGAAAATTTAAGCATTTATGCACAACCAATAGGATGAATTCCATGGAGCATAGCCATGGGTAACCAAGCTTCACATAGAATTCATCTGACATCTAGATGATGTAGAATGAGATATCTAATTTTTTCGGTCCAATTTTTGAAGGATGGATGATCAAACCTATTGTAGGGTAAGAAAAACCATTATGCATTTTTATCCATGCTTTTCGGTTTATCATATGTTTCTTGATAGAGTTCGTGCACAAGTAAGAATTGTCTAGTGATCACATTCTCTCCATAGATAGGATCAATTAATATCCCATGAGTGGGCTTTTCATTGATTCAACTAACTATGTAAAGAGGACCATCAAGTGCATTTCTAATTATATCCTTAGATGAGAAAGCAATGCCTAAAGGCTTTTTAGTTCGACCCTTACAAGGTTGAGTTTCGATCAATGCAATCAAACCATCCATAGGATTTTGTTCATTAGTATCTATAAGACCTTGTTCGATAGTATTAATGTTGTCATCATTCGTGTCAACATTCATCACATTTTTATTCTTAGTTTCACTAGCTTTGACAAATGAAATATTATGATTTGGCATAGGATTGGTAAAGATTTGCAAGTTTTGGTTGGGAGGGGCAATAGACTTATTTCCTTGATCATTAACACCTCCAATTTGAAGTCGACTAGAATCAATGAGGTCTTACACAATATTTTTAAGAGGCTTACAATGTTTTGTATCATGTCCATTTTGTCGGTGATAATGACAATAAGATTTTGATCTAAATTTTGAAGGTAAAGGCTTATTAGGATCAGTTGTTTTAACAAGAGGTAAGGTGGTCATTTTATGTTCTAGAAGTTGTAACATTGTGTTATGGAGGGTATCGAGTAAGGGAGTAAATTGTCCAACCAGATCCCCAAATTTAAAAGGATTTGTCTTCTTTATAGCAGCCACTTGGGTATCAACATACAAAGTTGGTTGAGGGGGATTACATTGAGGAAGCCTTTATTCTATTTTCAAAAAGGTTGATAATTGTTTTGATTTATGGGTTCAGACTTTTCAGGTTAGCTAGAGGTGGATTTTGTTTCATGACTACTAACCAAATTTTGATAATCACAAAGGGTAGTGCACAAGTTTACAAAGGAAGGAAACTTCATCATGCCAATTTTATCTTGTATCTTAGTTTGTAAGTTTTCAATGAACATCCGTTGAAGGTGAGGATCAAGAATCTTTACATCGATTTGGGAATAAATCAATTGGTAGCATGAAATAAAGTTAGTAACCTTTTCATCATCCTTTTGCTTACATCTCATCAAATCAGCTAATGCCATCTTAGGAGTCATATGCACTTGGAAATGGTTGATAAATGCCTCAACAAGTTCATTGAATGAATGAATTTAGTTATTTAGTAATGAGGAAAGCCATTCTAAAGTGGTATCTTTCAAGGACTTATGGAAAATCTTAGCCAAGAGCTTATCCTCAAGGACAAAATCACTACATAAGGTAGTATAAGCATAAACATGGTTAGAAGGATCTCCTTTCCCCCATATTTCTCAAATCTAAGAATATATATACCTTGTGGTATCGAAATTCTTAATATCTCCAAGGATAAGGGATTGCTTTTGATATAGTATGTAGGTTGGCCATTTTGATTTTGGTTTATGGTGGAAATTTTCTTTTGAAGGGATGAAACATTTTGCAAAATTTGGTTAAGGATAATGTCATTGGTTGTATTTTGAGATGGAGGTGAATATGGTGGGGGTGTATATGTGTTCAAGGGGGAACTGAATGGAATGATTGCAAGAGGTAAAGTGGTAGGAGATATGACATGTGATGCCACAAAGGTACTAGGATTACTAGCAGAAATACCTAGGGTAGGAAAGATGTTACTAGTAGATTGCATCGTCTTTGTAACTTGAGGGTTTGTATAGGTCGGAATAGAGGTAATAGTTGTGGGAGGAGGAATTTGAGTTCCTCCTTGACTTTGGACATTTTTCAAAGGTTGAGCACAATTAGTAAGTTTTCCAAAAATCTAAGCTAGGTTACACACAAGTTCAATTCCTTCACTTTCAATCATGTGATGTATGTTATCTATGGTAGGGATAGTAGTTGTGGAAATGTTTTTAGTACTCATTTGATGTTGTAGGTTTTCTAAGTCTTCATGGATTTGGATTATTTTTTCTTGAGGAATGCTAGTAACTATTGTTTCAACACTTGTCATGTTACTTGAAGGTAAAGAGTTGTTAAGGGTATGGTCCATACCTAGTGAACTAGTGTCAACACTATGAGTGAAAGAGATAGATAGCCCAATATACACAATAAGTGTGCTATCATGGGATGACATGAGTCTCGAACTATGTCTCACTATAGTACTAGCAATAGGACACCAAGTAGTAAAGCTCATGCAAGGGACAATCAATGAATGCAAGATAAATGCAATGAATAGAAGATAAATGATATATATATATATATATATATATATTTAATTTTGATTCAAATGAAATTAAGCTAGATGAAATGAAATGAATGAAACAAAAACTCAATAAACTGAAAAAAAAATCTAACAACAAATAGAAGCACAGAAACAAGGTTTTTAATGTTAAAAAATACAAATCTAGATCTAATGCATGACTGAATGGCCTAGAGGGGTGTATGAGTCCCAATTAGCATTTTGGAAGGGTTCAAAAAGTGAGTAATGATCACCATATAAATCCAATAAATCAGGTAAAACAACTTGTACTGTGACTAAATCACATAGAGGGGTGAATGAGTTCTAGATGAGGGTATTGACACTAAATTCTAAAAAAAATGAGTAAATTTTAAGGTTTCTAACTTGTATGTTGTCTAGAATATGTGCAATTATAGTTTTCAAATGAAATTAAATAATGCAAGATCCAAAAATGAAACCTAAATTCATTTTCACTAATACAAGATTTAGAAGCCCTAAATGCAAATTAACTAATGCAAGATCTAATGCAAAGCTAATGTAAGCTAGATCTAGTACTATGATGCACTCCAAATAAAAAATAAGGTGTCCAAAGGATGGGTTCACCAAAATGAACACAAAGAAATAGGGTTCCATCTTTTGAGAGATGGAGCACAAGGGGTTTAGGGGCCTCCTATTTCACTCTAGTTCATTAAAGGAAACCAAGATCCCTCAACCAATTGACTTGATTAAGGGATGGACTTGGGTTAGAATGGTTTCATTTAGTGTGATTAAAGAAAAAAGGGGGTTCACCACTAAGAAAAGGCTAAGAAAGAAGGAAATTTAAATGGTATGCAAAACTAATAATGTAACCTAGAACATAAAACTTTAAATCAAAATAATGAAAGTTGGAGATAAAAAAAAGGTGCACCTGGAAAACTAAAGAGGCTTGAAACAGGGTCTGTAATCCCAAAATTTTGACTTTTAATGCACACTAGGACTCATATGCCAGTAGGGGAAATTTAGTCACAGTTTAGGGTTTAGGGCCAAAACTGGAATTTGCAATTGGTAAAGAAGAATCTACAATAAATCTCTTAAAAGTGGTATATTGGGACTCATACACTAGTTGTGGTGATTTAGTCCCAGTATCGAGGTTGATCTGAAACTCTTTTATCCTCTAATGATCTTGTGTATCTTCTTTCCTTTCTAATCTTTGAGTCTAAAACTTTGAATTATGACCTGTACGTGACTTTCCATAATCTTGCAAGAAAGGTGAAAACTTTGATATCTTTGCAACTTTGACAAATTTCTCAAATCTTTCTCTTCAATGGATGTTTAACCTAAATCTATAAATCACACATCAAAGAGAGGGAAAAATGTTTTTTTGTTAGTGGACAAGGGTTTGCCTTGGTCAAGCCCCGTTTTGGTAATCAAACCTTGAAATGAAATGAAATAGAATGAAGAAATGATGAATGAACAATATGTAATATTGTAACTCACCAAACCCTTGAATAAAAGGCTACAATCTTGTATGAAATGACTAGCATGAATGTAGATCTTGACTCTTGATTATTTGATATGGATCTTAACTTGAATGATTTCTTGAATCAAAAGAAGCTACATCACAAATGTTATCTCAAAAAAAAATATAATGCATGATGACTTTGACATGATGCTTGAATCTTGAATGTAGCTTCAAAATTCTTGATAACCATCTAGATTGAATGCTCTTGAAAGTGTTCTTGATCACAAATTTACTATAAGAATGCTCTCATCTATTTTCTAGATGACTTGTAAACTTGCTAGGTCCTGTTAGGAGAAAATGTGTGAAATAACCTTGTATTTATACTTGTTTATGCCAAATTTCCCAAAATTACAACACTACAAGCTGACATAATCTAGGAGAATAAAATATTACCAATAATTTGGATTTAAAATAGGTCCAAGCTAAGTGGGACTCATATGGAAGTTGAGACGTATGAGTCTCATATCACTAAATTTGGGTCATAAATCCAAAACCATTAAATTATCATTGGTTATTTGATAAATGTCAATATTAACCTAAAAAAGATGCATTAAATAAGGCTTGTGGATGCAAAATAGGACCAAATAAGTCATAAAAAAGCCCAATTGTAGTAGGGAGGGCCCAAACAAGTGTGAAAATGTAAAGGGATACATTTTCATACACTACACCTATGTCTCACCTTTGCTATAAAATCAAGGATTTCTCCTTTGAGAATCAATCCAGATGTAATTCATTACTTGCATCCTTTGATATAATAACATTATTCTCTCATTGTTGGTCTTTGTTGTACTTTCATAGAAGTTCACAGATCTTGGATGGATACAATATTTTTCCAAATCTTGCATGGTATAGAGCATTATATTCCAACTCTTACATAAATATACATTCTATTTTTTAAGTTTGTACTAGTTAAGTTAACTAACATTTAAATGACAATTATAACTCATGAGCTAATGTTTGTTAGGGTATATAAAAATTATTAGATTTCATTTTATATGTTATGATTTAATTTGTATAGAAAATTATAGATTGAAATATATTATTGAAAGAATGAAGAAGAAACCCTTTGATGTGTTGTCATTGATGCCAACATTAATTGTTGACAATTTTATCTAATCCGGTAAAAACAATGAAGATATCTTAATGCAGTAATTTGGTCTGAAATTTCTCATGTTATAAGATAAAATTATGATATTGTATTATGTTATTTAGGGCTATTATATACATCTATGATCAAGTTTTGAGTGATTTCGGATAAACAAGTTGAAAGTTTCAAGTAACAAAATTTTGACATATAGTTTTTTTCTTTACATAGTGTAAATGAGTATGAGTAATTTGGTCCACATTCCTCCAGTGTTTGGAATCATTCTGTATAATTTTTGGAGATGGTTTATAGATTTCAATACCCTACACATTCCATATGGCGAGTGATTGGGTGATCAGATGGATCAATGGTGTGTGATTAGTTGGCTTATTTTGTGATTAGGTCTAATTCTTGACTGACTTAATACCTGATATGTGTTGAGAAGATTAATTAAGTATTAAAAATGTTAAGGGGATCTATTTTAGATCCATGCAGACTTGAATTAAGTGTTGCATGCTTGATTTGAGCACAAAGAAGTATTTGAATCGAGTATGGAGTCGACAAGGTAATTTTGGTTCAATAGGGCTACATCTAATTAGGTCGACCTAATTGATGTATGTGGATGTAATTGGGTATATATGTGAGACATTTTTAAGTTTTAAGATGATATGCCATGTAATATGATGAGAAAAAGATATGATATTTTGTAAAATTGTGAATTTGTATATGTGTGATCTGAATAAGTGTAAAATTGTTGCGAATTATGGAGTGACTGCTAAGTAGAGTAGTATTTTATATTCTAAGCTTCAAAGGAACTAAATTCAACACAAGGAAGGTGCACTCTATATCAATTCACATTTTGGCTGTGTAGCCATTTCTGTTTTGTATCTATTTTTGGTTGTGAGCCTTAAAAGTATAATGTAACATTGGCAATGATCCCCTATAATATCTTATAACCAATTACAATATATTGTGAGCTAATACTCATCCTATTTTTTCCCTTTTTGGGTGTTCCACATAAAAATCTTGGTGTTCATGTGTTATGTGATCTTGTGATTCCTTTCATGCTTTCATTCATAGTTGTAGTTAGATATGTTTTGATTATTGTATGGATTATGATTAAATATTTTAATAGAATAATGATTCACTCTCCCCCTCTTACTATTTTGGGTGTTCAACAATTAGTATCAGAGACTAGTTCCTTTTAAGAATCCTAACAATTTGATCAAAAATAAATTAAAGCTTCTCTTGAAGATCTTGATAGAGTTGAAGGTGAGAACAAAAATTAGGGGGAATCCTAGAGGAAGCAAATGAATGCATCAAAAAGTTGAGAGAACAAATCAAGAAGATCAAAGAAAGAAATAGAAAACTCAATGAACGATTGAATAAGGAAAATGAAGATATTACTGGATTGAAAGTACAAATGGAAGAAAAAAGAGAATTGATGATCATTTGTATGCAACTATACAAAGCGAGACTGATGAATGCAAAAACCTTGAACAAGAAGTGGTAACCCTAAGATTAGATCTGGAGAAAGCAAGAGCTCATGAGGATAAATTCAAAACAAGTACTACAATGTTTGATGAACTAGTTGCAGGACAAAAACCATCTAAAGAAAAGGGCGGCTTGGGACTTGAAGAGGGAGAAAGCTCAAAGGAAAATTAGACTACTAACAAGGATGACAATCAAAATCAAAATCAAAATCAAAGCAATGACAAATAGATCAAAAATAAAAGAAGCAATGTTGGAAGACCTCCTATTAGACAACCAAATGCTCAAAGGTACCCATCTTTTAAAGGTATTTAATTTTAATGCAATAAATTTGGACATAAGGATATAGAATGTAGAAGTAGAATGAATCGGAATGTTGGATCCTTTTCTAGACAATGTTTTGCATGCAAGAAGTTTGGACAAAGAGCTACTAAGTACAGAAGTAAGATGTTGAATAGATTTAATACTAGTAGGAATTATTTAATCTTTCAATGGTTACTATTATACATGCAACGCATTTGGACATAAGGCCAACCAGTGGAGATCAAGATTGAACAAAAGTAGTTTGGTAAGAAAAATATTGTATGTTACATTTGTAAAAACCTTGGATACATCTCAAGATTATACGAAAGTAAGAATGGAAGGCAGGCTAATCTGGGAAAGAGGAATGAACCTATGAAGAAAACTAATCCTAATGAAGTAAAGAAGGAAATGGAAAATATTTGAAGAAAGAAAGAGGAACCTAAGAACAAGGATGAATCAAATGCATTTGTACCTCCCTTTGGTGCAAATAATTCTCTTGGAAATTAAACCTAGGCATGGGTTTAGAGGGAGCAATAATAGAGAAATCTAACAACCCCATAGAAATATGAAGTTTCAAAGAGTGACACAAAGATATATGGTGTAAAATGGCATGCTCAAGCTTCTGGAAAAGAAACCAATAAAAAATATGCAAATCTGAAGGATTGCAAAGAATTTTAGGGTTTATAGTGTATCAACGAATTGTTTACCACATTTTTGGAGCTTGATGTAATTAATGAAAAATTAGTTCAAATTGGAAAGGCATAAAGAAAGTTTCTAAATCGATTCTAATCACTTTATGCATTTGGAGAAAAGTAGAATGAATTGAAAGTGAGTTGAAGGTGATTCAAAGCAATTTGGTGTAGAACATTCAAACCTTAGATTTTGTTGAATGTGTAAAAGGTATTTATAGCTATTTATGTTTTGTGGCTTTGAAATTTAGAAGTTATTTTATAAGAATTTGAGGTTTAAATTAAAGATTCCAATGGCTACACTAACTATAGTTAACATCACGGAGAGACCTAAACCTAAATTTAAGAGGTTATCATGGAAAGTCTTTGAAAATGACCTCGAAGGTGCTTTTTCAAAGATTCCTTCTAGGGTTTTACTCATTAAGGACACAAGGGTTTACATTCATGGTAAACTGGATGAATATGATCACTAGAAGATTAAGGATATTTGGTCTAAGGAGTTGATTGGAAGTGATTTCTTGATAAAAACCAAAATATGCTAACCTAGTGCGAAGGAAACTGGATGTTTGGAACGGGTTTCCTAACTACAATAGTAATCTAGATGCACTTATGTGAGGAATTCATTGAGTAGAAAGCATGAGAAGTTCATGTGGAAAAATATGCCTAGACTAATCTCTAAGGAAGTGATCAAATTCATGACTAGATTGAGTGATACTAGACCTATTCGGTACTAAAATATATGAAAAATGAAGTGGTTATGAAGCTAACTAGTGCAACCTCTTATATAAGAGCATTGAAAACTAAACCTATCACAAATCCTACTATGAGATATGCCTCAATTATGATAGGTCATTAGATTTATTTCTCAAATCAGGATAATTCAGTTTCTGCAATTGCAATTTATGTTGCTTATGAGATGGTGGTGAACGGGAAGGATTATGATTTATGTGAGTTGCTTCAACAAATTTTTTTGGAAAAGATAAAACAAACCAAAGAGAAGAAATATGTATTTAAATTTGGAACTTCTATTGTGTGCTTACTATTTTACTTTTTAAGGGAGCTACTTGGAATAAGAGACATTGTTTGGGATAGAAGCAGACCTGTGGGTCATCAAATTTTTTATTATATTCAAAATATTGGTGACTTAAAAGCTTAGAATAATGCATTGGATACATTCTTTGCAGTATTTGAAAATAAAATGCATGATAGAGAGAGGCTTCCCTGGAATCTAGTGGAAAAGTATGCAAAGGAAATAACGTTCCTTGTATCTACTAATGAATGCAGAATAGAGGTTGTTGAACCTAGGACAATATGGATTGAGCCTCTCGATTATGAAGTTTCAGAGAAAGATGATGAAGGATACATTGAACTATTATTAAAGAGTCCTAAGGAATCCTTGCCAATACATGACATATATGAAGTAAAATCAATTGAAGTGCACTTGGCAAAATTAGCACCTACAAGAAGAGACATTGGAATAAGAGACATTGTTTGGGATAGAAGTAGACCTATGGGTCATCAAATTTTTGATTATATTAACAATATTGGTGACTTCAAAGCTTAGAATAATGCATTGGCTACATTCTTTGTAGTATTTGAAAATAAAATGCGTGATAGAGAGAGGCTTCCCTGGAATCTAGTGGAAAAGTATGCAAAGGAAATAACTTTCCTTGTATCTACTAGCAAATTCATAATAGAGGTTTTTGAACCTAGGATGATATGGATTGAGCCTCTTGATTATGAAGTTTCAGAGAAAGATGATGAAGGATACATTGAAATATTATTGAAGAGTCCTAAGGAATCCTTGCCAATACATGGCATATATGAAGTAAAATCAATTGAAGTGCACTTGGAAAAATTAGCACCTACAAGAAACAAAAGGGTGACTAAAAAATTAAATCAATACTTTGGATTGCATGGTCTTTCAAAGGAATAAGTAGGTAGGTTAAGGGAAATTATAGCAGAAATGGAAGCCAAAGTAGCTGGTGAGTCCTCTGAACCATGAAGATCAGGAAGAACAACTTCCACCCTTGCCTCTAGATTTCCAAAACCCTTTGGTGTTGTAGCTATTAAATAAAATAAGGTGGAGCCTAGTGCTCTAGTATTAGAAGAAGTGACTACACCCTTTGAACCGAACACTTGGGATACCAAAAGAAACAATGTGCCTCTAGTAGCACCCCCTACTACCTCTGGAAGGAGGAAGAAACAAAAATAATTTAGAGATAGGAATTTGAGTGTTGTAGTAGAAGAATAAATTAATCTTGGATTCGAAGAAGAAGAACAACTAAAAGGGAAAAGAAGAAGCAGTGTCTCCACAAGTGGTGAAGGTGCCTCACAAGAGGCTAGCATTGAAGAAAAGAAGCCCAAGATTAATATTGTGGACACCTCTAAAGAAGAAGAGATAGAAAAGGAAAAGGAGGCTCTCACTATTCACATCCACAAGAAGCCTAAGAAAAATAAGGAGAATAAATTAGAGGAAGGCACTTCAAAGAATGAAAAGAAGAATACAAATACTCCTCCAATAAGAGCTCACTCACCAAAAAAGTTAGATTCTTTGATTAATAATATGTTAGAACATGATGGTCTATTAGAAAGAACTACAAAATTGTATGATGAATTATATGAGGAAGAAAAGAAAACAATAATAGAGGCCATCATTCAATACATGATTATTCTAGATGCAAACATGGATAACATAAAGAAGAAGGTGCCTAGTGTTGTGTGGAAATCCTTGGTAGAAAGAAGGAATGAAGCTGTTAAAGTTGAGAACAAGATTAAATATGATGTCTTGAATGAAATTGGATCCTCCTTATTTGAGGATGACAAGGCTACCTTGCTTGAGGTATACACTAAACAATTCAGAGTGAAACAAAGGGTCACCCTAATTATGGCCAGAGAAAAGGATAGTGAAGCCAAGATGAAACAAGAAATAGTGAATGTTGTCAGAGAAATAATAGAGAAATTCAAGATGATTGTTGCTTCATCATCCATAATAGTTCAAGAAAAGGATCTTGGTAAAGATAAGGTTACTGATGTAGAGGAAAATATTCCTCCCATTACTAATTTTCCTATTTTCAAAGAATTTTTAGAAGAATTAAATGATCATACTGTAGAAGAAATTATTTCTTTTAATGTTTTATGGAATGTGGTGTCCTCACCACCATTGGTTGATGATACAAATTATTCTTTGGAGACATCTGATCCTCCAAAAGATACTAAAGATGCCACTGGTTCTAATAATGAAAAATATAATACATAACAAGAGCAAGAAAAGGAAAAAAAAAATAATGTTGATGATGATGCTGAAAATAGTATGAAGAGACAGGAAATGAAAATGAGATTAATCAAAATAGAGAAGAGGGACAAGGAGAAAAATAAGGAGATGATAATAGAAAATATGATGAGGAGAAGGAGGATGAAGACAAAGATACCTCTAAAAAAGAAGAGAAAGAAGAGGAAGAAGAAAAGGAGAAGAATAAAGAAGAAACATAGGTTGGAAAAAATGAAGAAGAGTGTAAAAAGACCATGGAGCTAACAAATCCATCTAGATAATCTATCGGTAATGCACTTAACAGTCTTTTGACAAGACATATGAGGTTCCAGTCAGCCATTCATCCCTAATTTATTTAGCTCCATTTGCATCAAGGTTGTGTAGATCTGAATAAGATATCACCTATTTAGAGTTAGAGCTCAAAGATTATTTTCATGCCTCTAGAAGAAAAGAGATCATTGAGACTCATTAGAAGGGAACTAAATTGATTAATGATTCAATCAAGTCTCTATAGGAGGCTACCCCTGGTGCCACAATTGACAATTCATTGACACCCATTGAAAATTTAAATTTTTTAGTTGATTCTCTCAAGGAGTATGCCTCCAATCTGAAGGAGAAGGTTGAGAAAGAAGTGGAATCAAGATTTAAAAAGAAGAGGTTACTTGAATTGTAGGATAGATGTGCATCTGCACATGGAAAAGTAAAAGAATGTCTGAAATAAGTGGAGTGTGAAGATGAGGCTATAACCTTTTTTTTGTATTGTATGAGGTGGTCAGAAGTTACTCAAGGTATTAAGGACTTAATGGACTCAATAGAGTCACAAATATCTAATTTCTCTAGTACTTTTGAACCTACATAAGATAGAGACTACATCTCTTGGATTGCCATTACAAATTTGCAAAACAAGTTTTTCACTCTACAAAGGTAGAAGGAAGACATAATAAGGATATTTGGATAGCTTGGGGACTTGGTGAAGACCAAGAACATTCTGATGTCAAGTGCCCTTACTGATGCATAAAGTCTTGAGAAGATAAATCTCGATCCAAGTACTCCATAAGAGGGAGAGGAGAGCTTAGTAGAACTAGATTCTATGTACAAATCCCTTGTTGCAGCCAAAAATATTTGGAATGAAGGAAAATATGTGCAGCAAGCAATCCTTAAGGAGCTTGAAGGTGCCTCCTCCTTTGGGTGAACATATTTCACCTTGTATACTATTTTCATTACTTTAGTTCCTTTCAATTTATCTTTGTACATATGATCAAATCCAAATTTTTGGGAGAACTCCCTAAGGGGGAGTCAATACATTTTAGTTTTTCATCAAGTTTTAGAGCTTACATGTGTGTTACCGACACACCCTTTGTCCTTGATATCAAAGGGGAGAAGAATTGGGTAGAAGTTTTGGTGATGGAAAATTTAAATGACAAGAGATGCTCTTAGGAGAGTTTTGAAGATGAATTGAGAAATCGAATAAAGGGGGAGATGTTGCTTAAAAGAGTGATTTCATGTATGCTTTAAATTTTTGATGGTATATGTTTCAAGTTTTGAAGATTCGTTTTTGGCACATGTTGCCATCAATGAAAAACGGGGAGATTTTTGAAATAATGAAGAAGAAACCATTTGATGTGTTGTCATTGATGCCAACATTAATTGTTGACAGTTTTGTCTAATCCAATAAATAGAATGAAGATATCTTAATCCACTAATTTGATCTAAAACTGATCATGTTATAAGATCAACTTATGAGATTATAGTCTATTATTCAGGGCTATTATAGGAATCTATGATCAATATTTCAAGGATTTTAGATAAACAAGTTGAAATTTACAAGTAATAGAAGTTTGACATACAATTTTTGGCTTTACATAGTATAAATGGGTATGAGTAATCTAGTCTGCATTCCTCTAGTGTTTAGAATCAGTCTGTACAATTCTAGGAGATGGTTTACAAATGTGAATACTCTACACATTCTAGATGGTGAGTGATTGTGTGATCAAATGGATAGATGGTGTGTGATCAGTTGGATTATTTTGTGATTAGGTCTGATTCCTAGCTGACCTAATAACTGATATATGTTGAGAATATTAATTAAGTATTGTGGATGTTAAGGGGATCTATTTTAGATATGTGCTGACTTGAATTAAGTGTTGTATATTTTATTTTAGCATGAAGAAGTATTTGAATCGAGTATGGATTCAACAAGGTAATTTTGGTTTAATATAGGGCTGCATCTAATTAGGCTGACCTAATTGATGTATGCAGATGTAATTGGGTATATATGTGAGGCATTTTTGAGTTTTAGGATGATATGACATGTAATTTGATGTGCAAAAGATATGATATTATACGAACTTGTGAATTTGTATATGTGTGATCCAAATAAGTGCATAATTATTGTGAATTATGGAGCAAGTACTAAGCAAAGAAGTATTTTATGAATTCAGCACAAGGAAGGTACACTCTATATCAGTTCACATTTTGGTTGTGTAGCTATTTTTGTTTTGTATCTATATCAGGTTGTGAGCCTTTAAAGGATAGTGTGTCCTAGTAGTGATCCCATGTAATATCTTATAATTGATTATAATATGTTGTGAGCTAATCCTCACCGTGGTTTTTCCCTTTCTGAGTTTTCCACATAAAAATCTTGGTGTTCATGTGTTATGTGATATTTTTATTCCTTTCATGCTTTCATTCATAGTTGCAGTTAGATATTTTTTGATTATTAGATGGATTGTGATTAAATGGCTTAATAGAATACTGATTCACCCCCCCTCTCAATATTCTGAGTTTTCAACATATATAAAAATATTTTTGACTTGTAATTATTTGAACCAACATTTGAATATCTTATAAATCATGAACTAAACATGTACATGTTGATAAAAAGTATTGTGTATTTAAACTTTCACTATTTTAGTTCATTAAATTTGTAAGATGTCTTATGCCATTCCTTTTCTTATCTTTTATTTTTTCTTCAAGAAATTTGGGACCCTATCACCATAGATATTAGTCCCTACCATTACATGATATGGCATCCACTTTTCCATTAGCTTAGCAGATCCATACAAAACAAAAAATTATTAAATAATACAAATAACCATGTATGCTTCATCATGGAAAACATGACCATAATGCATTTTTTTGAGAATAGCTACTCCTATTATAGATGATCCCAACTTCATGAGTTATAGACAAAAAAATATCAAATATTAGTTTTAGATGAACATAACTCTTCTTAGTAGTTTCTCTATGCTACCTTAGTATATTATCAAGACATTGTGGTAAAATTATAAATAAGTAGATTTTGATTCATGTTAAAAAATATTTAACCATGCCCTACATCATTCTTCCTATTTGATTCCTTCTAGGAATGAAAAATTCAATATATATTTTTTCATATAAATCTAGAAGAGTAGCATTTCAATATGTATAGGACCTCATGACAACCTTTAAGGACATCCACAAAATTATTTCATGGAATTAATGAACAAAACCTGTCCTTTAAATTAAAATGTAACATAGAAATGGAAGAGAAAACATTGTGTCATGTAATTATAGGGATAGTTATGATGAAGGGGCACACATTTCCTTGAAGAAGAAAAAAAGAAAAAGAAAAGACAACGCATAAGACATCTTTAAATCATGAACCAAACATACATATGTTGAAACACACATTATTTTTTCTGCGGAAAATATATTCTTCTTGATTTATATGAGATATCCTATTGTGTTCATATGGGGTTAGGTTTTGTTACTCCATTGTATGGATACACTTTGTGTCTTTCATCTCTACTTTTATTGTACATCATTATCACCTTTTTTTTTTGTCTATCGAAGTCCTATTATTTTATGTTTATATGATATCAATTATTGTGTTCAAATGAGATTTATGTGTTTAGATTGTATTATTTCATCATATGGATACCATTCTTATCTATCATTTCTATTTTTATCATGCATCATTATAGAGTTATAAAGTAAGTATTTTAAACTTGAAATGAGATAGGTAATTGATTGACATAATCTATAGCTTACATAGTATGTCAAATAGGAATATGATATTTTAATGCTAGCTCAGAGCATCAAAAACTAAATGATAAGATTACTCTCATACTTCATGATACAACAACTAATTGAATTTAATGTTGGATGGGTTTAAATCTAAAAAGTATTATAGAACTAGTGTTGAATTGACTAATCCAAAATGAAAAAAATCTAGCATCATATAAATTCTAGTTCACACACACTAACAAAATTGTAGAATATAAAGCATTCAAAAGAGGCATTCTCTTGATATATTAGAACAAAGTAAAATAATTTTACATACATGTTGATTCTTAGTTTGTAATTAGATAGATTAGAAGTCAATATGATTCTCATGATAAAAAATTGGTGGCCTATAAAAATAGATTATGGAATTTGATCAAATATTTGATGATTTTACTATTAAATTAATCACCAAAAGGAAGAATTGGATTGCTCATTATCTACTAGTTGTTTCTATCACCTTGAAGCCTATGATAGAGTTTATATTGAAAATATTATTGGTAGAAATTATGACTACCCTTATAGTCCTAGATAATATCATTTTTTTAGGTATTTTAAGATGATAGACATATTATGGATTTTATTACTAACTTGAGGGATTTTGAGGCATAGATTATAGATGAGATAAATCAAGATGTTTTGTGACTAATGATGAAATAACTATAAATTTGAAAAAAAGAAAGATATTGAGTGAAATGGTGGCATTGGAAAGGATCTTTGATATATTTATTAAGTGGCTAAATAAAAGAGATTATCTCCCAATTTAGAAGGTGAAAAGTATGTTGCATGTAATTTGGGAGATGAAAAACAAGTAAGGGGTGTGCTCAGTAGGAAACCATGCATACAGAGAGTGACGGTATATTAAAACACTAAAAATATTATAGAGAGGTGATTTCGTAGGGATACAATGAGATGAATACTTATGAAACCTCAATGATTAATCATATTGTTCAATTAAAGTCATGTGTTAAGACTTTTAGATATAACCAATGTCCTATAAGTGCACTATTAAATCCCTTGATCTACAAAGAGGTGCATAAGTTGTTCAATAGAATCATTTCCTAGTTAGAAAATCTATTTGGGTGTATAATATAGTTCCTATACAAAAGAAGAATTTAAAGATTATGTTATTTATGGAATTTAGTAATCTTAAGAGGGAATATGAGAAGGAAAATTTCCCATTTCATTACATAGATTAAGTTTTATAGATTATATATGAAGTATAGATGATGTCCTAGTTCTGGATGGTTATTCTATATATAAATAAACAATGGTAAGACATGAGGATAGGTTGAATAATACCTTCACTACTAAATGGTGGAAATTCTCCTATAGAAGGATGCCATTTGGATTTATTAATGATATAGATACCTTTCAGAGAGCCATGGAAATTACATCTAAATATTTTATTGTTAAATACATTATTATTTATATGGATGTTTTAAATATATTTTCTAATAATAGAGGAGATCATATTTTTTATTTAAGAAAAATCCTCCAAAAGGTGTAAAGAATCTATAATTTCTCTAAATCCTAATATGTGCACTATTAGAGTAATAGAAGGAAGTTTGGTAGGTCATATAAATTTTTAAAATGCAATTTCAATTGACCCAAGTAGCGTTGAAGAAATCCTAAAGTTGTCTTTGCTAGGAAGCAAAAAAGATCTTAAATTATTCTTTGATAATATAAATTTTATCAAAAAAATTATTAGTTTTTTTGCAAAGATTGTTCATCCCTTAAATGACATATTAAATAAGGATTCCAAGATTTAATGGACTTGTGAAGCCAAGTAGGCCTTTTCTAGCCTTAGTTGTTGCACACTAGATAGAGAATTGTCAACATTTGCTCTGAGGAAAGTGTCCTACAACACTTTTAATACTTCATCAATCATATCTACGCTCTTTTGGTGTGTCTATAGTATTTCCTTTCTTGTGGAGGCATGAAAGACATCACCAAGTTGTAATTTATGTAGAGGAGACATTTAATCTATATCTATTTGTCCTAGTTGCATAGGAATTTATAATAATTGTGCTAAAACCATTGGTTAGAACTATAGTTGCATGTCTAGTAGGCTTTTCAATGAATCTCTAGAAGCTCCAAAGGATTCACATACTATTTGAGCACTTCCTTTTTCCTTTTTCTCTTTCTCTTCACTATCTTTTGTAATATTCTCTTTCTCAACAACCTTTTCATCATTTAGAGGAGGCAATTTTTCATCCTTTTGTGCCTCATACTTCTCTATTTAATATTGTTTAACTTCGTCTCTCTACCCATAATTAGTCTTCTCATCCAGAGAGGGAAATTTCTCCTCATTTTAAGTTTCATTCTTCTTCGATATGTCCTATTTTTCTTCTTCTTTCCATTCATAAAACATATTCTCCATATCTAGATGGGTGTTATCAGTTAACACATCTTCTTTCCCAAGCTCTTCATCCAGAGGAATGTTATATTTCATCATGTTTTCTTATCCTCCCTTAGGATTAGTCGCATGGTCAGAATGCTCATTAACAAGTTCATTGACTTCTAGAACAGTTGTATCATTTTGCAAAATTTGGGTATGTGTAGGATCATTATGGGCCAAAAAGTAGCAATGAGAAAAAAATCACGTTTTGGATCAACTCAAAAATGCGGAAATGTCGAGTTGACTTTTCTAGGTTCGGGTGTTAGTACATTTAGCCAAACCAAAGCCCAAACCTAGTTTCTACAAATCAGATATCCGATTTGTGGAAACATTATATAAAAAAATAGCTGACACTTATAACTTCATTTCTCACAGTTTGCACGTAGGCACACAAGGAAAAGCGAAAATCCGATATCCGCTTCTATCAGATATCCGATTTCAAAGGTAAGTATTTGGTTTTTTAAATGTTGTAATCAATTTTTCAAGTAGATTCTCTTAATTTGAAGTAGTTTTTATGAATTTTTTATCAAAAATAGGGCTTTCTATTGATTTTTATCAAAAACTAGAGTTTACATTGAATTTTTACTAAAAATTAATGTTTCTAAATGGATTTTGATTAAAAACTAGTGTTGTTGATGTATTTGTATCAAAAAATAGAGTTTGTTATGGATTTATGTGAAAAATAAGGGTTTTTTTTGGATTTTTATAAAAAACTATGGTTTTTTTACAATAATTTCATTTATATTGTGTAATTTCAATTAGATTAATTAGTTTTTAACTTTAATCAGGTATTATGGATGAGAATGAAAATTCACAAATGCCAAACACTCAACCACCTCCGCAGCCAAATGCTCCACCACCTCTGCAACCACCAATTGAAGACTTAATTGGTGAAAAATTGGGGAAATTGAGGGGCATTTGTGAAGTTTATAAGACAATCCCTCAATTGAGAGATATGTCAAACACATTGAAGGAAATAATTACAAATATAGAAACCCTCTACACCCAACATAATTCCTTTCATTTGTGGTGAGAAGACATGAGGGAATATTATGGATGTGGATTGTCTTACAATGATGTGAAAGATCTCCAAATAACCAAAGCCCAAATAGCCTCTTTATTCATTGACCCCCGCACTGGTTTGCCAATGAATGTTAATAAAACAAAACTTTCTATAAAATGTTGCATCCTTAGGGACATTGTAGCTAACTTTTGGGATCGTTCGTGTATGTTTTTTGATAAATCATCGAACAATAATTCCAATATACCATTTTAATTTATTAAAAAATTATATGTTGAGTTTGTGTTAGGGCATCATGTCAATTACTTTGACATTAAACCCTTCCAGGGCGTCGGTGGAGGTATTCCCCAGGATAGACTAGGGGCAGTTAGGGTAGTCTCATGCCCAAATGTTCCCCTTCCTCCCCTTCCTTTGCCACCTCCACTATATCATCCAAAGATTATCCAAGATGCGGCCACACAAAATATTCAGGCTATTCACTCTTTGAGTGGTCATTTGGTTTTGCATGCTTCCATAGTAGCTCAGCCACATTCTGGTGATGTTGGTGAAGGCTCAAGTGTTGCTGCATCATCCTCCTTAGGTCCACATATTTGTGTGCCACATACTTGTAGTATATGCTGCCAGATATGTTTGGGTCCTCTTGTACAACTCGATGAGCATCCCTTAGACACTTCTGATTATAACCTCCATGATTTGGACATTAGAGATCAGTCGCAGGGGAGTGTAGTGCACCCTATAGAGTCCTCTCCTACTAGAGAGGGGGATGCTGGAATAGTGACATAGGTAAGATTTAAGTTGCAATTTCATAACTTGCATTTGTTTTTAAATGAATATTAATAAGAGATAGTATCAAGTACTAATATTTATTTACATGGTCTATTTAATAGTTGATGTTTGAGGAGGAGCTCACACAGGTGACTGATAACACCCTGAGGGCCATTTCATTTGGCTTGGATGCACACACAGTATATATTTTTGCACTCACTTGTTTACATTTTATATTATATACTTGCTTGTCATTTGGATTGTCATTAATAAAATTATATAACAACTTATATGCTTATCTTATTTTCCTCTTGTAGGAAATACCTAGAGCGAGTGAGGTGCAGCCTCGTCCAGACTATGGAGGCGCAAATTTAGATAAGGGGAAGGTAATTGAACTCAAATTGGATTGAATTAAGATTTTTAATATCTTATATTGATTATACATACATTGACATAGATTGGTATTTTCATATGTACTTGTCAATTTTATGTATAGGCAATTATGAGCTATACAGATTTGTTGACAAGTGACACACGGCCTAAAGGAGTAGGTATTGGAACACCTCAAGGAGTAGGTGTTAAAACACCTCAAGGAGGAGGTGTCAAAACACCTAAAGGAGATAAATAAAAAGATCAACCTAAAGAGGTATGTGTTTATTTTATTTTGTGTTTGGTAAATATGTTCCTATTACCAATAATCGTATGCTAACTTGGATCAATTTTATGTTTTTGTTCACATATATAGTTTGGCATTTCAAATGTTGGTTTAGTATATTCTAGGACTCCTGACCCTTTGAAGAGATGTATATTTTAGGTAATCAAGCTTTCAATTTTAGAGTTCAATTAAAATTCAATGTATATTGATTTTGATGTTAATTATTCGATTTTAAATTATATAGTATAACTAATCTCAATTGTGGTTTGAATTTTTCTTGTGCAGCTACCTTCAGAGCCAACGAGTGCTTCAAAGAGGCTCCATTTTGATGATCCACCAGTAGTTTAGGATGAGATAGACATTTTGGCATGTAAATTTTGAATACATATTGAGATGGCATATGCCACATTTTGTAAAACTTTGTTTGAGTTGGCATTGATGCCATTTTTGTATATGGACATACACTTGATTATTGGATAATTTGATATATAGAAGTTGACAATGAAATTTAATTTGTTCCTCATGTGCATGATTAAACTCTTTGAAAATTTTATCTTGAGCAATGGTTAAATATCAATGTACAATAGCATAAAAAAGAATGGTTATATTATGTAGTTTATATTTATATCACTGATTACATTGCATTACACATCTTTCAAACTCAAATCATTACTTCGCATTGCATAACTAACAACTAGATGTTCATAGATGAAAAAATTTCAATTACAATATAGTTTTTACAAAGTCAACCTAAGCAGTTATGCAATTATTTCACATTGCATAACTAAAAACTATGAGCAATTGTCAATTACATTTGTTTGTCATTGAATTCTATGAGACCACATTTCTTTGAAGTTTTTTTTCAAATAGTCCACTGCCTTGTCTATGCTACCACATTTTTCATACATGATGGCGATCACATTAAGTTGTAATAAATTAAATGATAGCCTATGGCAATTTAATTTATACTCATTTTATTTAAATGGATGAGGCCGACCTTCCTTGATATTATTTTGTAATTTATTATTTTCAAGAGAGGCCAACCTCCTTGAAGAGTCACCTTATTTTGTATAAATACAAGGTGATATTTGTTCATTTCCTCAATCAAGTTCATTCAACATAATTCACATTCCAAGCAGAAGTTTGCACTTGAGCAGCAACACTTCATCTTGTAGCAGTAGGCCGATTTCAAGGAGAAGCATATTCGATTATATCTTTGCATCTAGGAGAGGTGTTATTATTCATTGTATCAAATTCAGCCACGAGCTGGGCCTGAGTTGTATGCAGATTTCTTGCTGTGTTTATTGTCTTATGTGTTGCATTTTTTGAGTGCTTTCAGTTGTATTATCTAATCATTAAAACACTAACATGGTATCAGAGTGGGTTTGAAAAGATCATGTTGGGACCAGTTATTGCAACGATACCTCTATTCCCTTCTTTTTTTTGTCTATCTCTATCTTAGTCAAGATGGTGAATGGTCTTAAAATTGAGGATAGACTCGAAGGAGCATCAAACTTCCCTTTATGGAGATTCAAAATTATGCTCACTTTGGAGGAAAACAAATTGGTTGAGTGTGGAGAGAAAAGTTTCTGAACCTACAGATGAGGAAGAGAAAGTTCAATGGAGGAAAAAATATATCAAGGCGAAGAAGATGTTAGTTGATTCCGTAAATGACCATATTGTTCCTATCATCTCTAAGTTGAAGACAACGAGAGAAATCCTTAAGACTTTGGAGGAGATGTATGAGATCAACAACACAAGTCGTACTCTAGCCTTGAAGCAACAACTTCATCATGTTAAGATCGTAGAAGGAGAATTTTTCATCACCTACTTCATGAAGATTTCCGAATTGAGAGATCAACTCTCTACCATTGGTCATATTGGTCAAATGATAAATCTATATTGTCACAACAAAAAACATGCTTAGACTAACAAATCTATATTAATCTAAACAACCTGAATGATGATGAATTGGTAATGAAAACTATAAAAGATGCTTTGAATAACCAATCTATATTATTGTATTTTTCGCATACCTCTTTGAAAGGATCAGAGCTGGCTATTGTTGTAGTAGGTCCATGATCAATCATGCCAGGAATATCACAAAATTTGTCAAATGATAAATCTATATTGTCACAACAAAAAATATGGTTAAGCATTGTACCTTCCATTCTTGAATATGCTATTCAAGTGTGCCTGAAGGGTCATCTCTTTGCTTAAGAGTATCCAATATTGCTTCATGATCAACATTACTAAGTGTCCATAGTTGTTTTGTCTTTGGTTTGGCATGATGCTTCAACACTTAACATTTGTTGCTATAACAAGGTGCGAATACATGAGAATGGTTTTGAGTTTCTCATAGTCTTCAAATGCAGGTATACCATTCTTTCTAATCATGTATGTTCGTAACCAAGTTCCTAAAACCACAACTAAACCTGTAGGATACACGAACCCATCATCATCTTCCATCGATTGTGTTAGCTTGTGCTTTACCCGCACACATCGAGCCAACCAATATTCTGATCTCTCTTCATTCCCCTGCGGTGCAACAACTGCAAAAACATGTCTTGGATGTAGTAGATCTAAAAGTCGGTCGTAATCAAGTGAACTTTCCATTGTGTAATTTGTCATGGATATAGTTTGAAATAAAGGAGTTAGATACTGTGGAACCCATGTATCCACCCACTCACTTGACTCGCATTGATCCCACTCACACTAAATACAACTTTGAGAAAAACAAGCCAACTGTCCTGTCCAAATGGTCCATGTGCTTGCATCTGAGCTTCAAAACAAATGTATCTTTGAAGAATATTTGATTGTATGACAATCCAATTTGCCTCCCACTGTACCCTCCTCAACCAACCAAAAAAATTTGTGCACTATTGAATCAAGTGTCCCTCCTTGTGACAATGTTGAACTACACCAATCAACAATAGAACATGCATCACTGAATTTTGCTCTTGAAATCTTCAATTGCTCCTTAACTAGAGCTCTCTTTACACATGCACCTACTCCATCATGCTCCCCTTTCCCATGCCTAGCTTCAAAAAAACTCCAAATATTAGGGACACCCCTTTCTACATGCATTCTAATCAACCAATAAAACATACGAGCATTCTTGAACTGACCTGTGTAGTTATCTGACCAAATGAGATGTCAGCCTAGTGCTATATCATGCTCCTACAAGAACTCAAAAAAAATCTCGAAACAATGTTGGACATACTCGGACGAGTGAGATCTATCATCATTCATATAAAAATGATACCCTCTGATTATCTTTCAATCCTCCTCTATACTATCAAGTGCATGTCTAAACATTATGTGGACAAAAATAGCAATCTGAATGGAATTGTAATATTGAGATTGTACCTCATTTTGTGGTTGCAATGTGTAGTTTTCAGCAAAATCAACAACTGATATAATAGTGCCAATCGGAAAAGAGTCCTTAAATATCCTGAATTGTTGATCCAACCATTGAGACCTATGACTATGCCTTGCATATTTTTAGAAAATAGTGTCCTTAAAATCTGAAATAAAATCAGCAACACTGCATTCTTTTGTAACCAACTCGCATCTAGAACCTTCACCTCCACTTTGCAAAGAATATTTGAATATCTCATATCTCTTTTTCTCAACAAGATTCTTTCCAAATTCATGTTCGGAACCCTCATGAAAACATTGAACAAACTTTGACAAGCTACCACATTGTGATCACTTCGCATTTAAACAATCATTTCTATAGAAAAAGGAACCATCATCCCTAGAACATAAAAATAGATCTAGCAAGTCCCTTGATGATTTTGGAAGATGCATTGCACCACACTCATGCAACATTTTATTAGTATGCAAAGTAGAACAGATATAGAATAATAGCTCATGGTACATTGAAAACTCCGCATGGTATTTGCAACAAGTATTATGAATCTTAAGAGGCACACAATAAAATGGCTTCAAATCTTCAAAATTTCTTTGTGAGATTTCCATATTTGGATGTGTTTGAATAAATTTGTCGAGCAACATTGTTTGGCTTGATTTCAAGAAATGTTTAGGATGCGGTGTACGGTCTCGACTGGCAATTCTTAACTTTAAAACATCCTTTGCATTGGGTTATACTCTAGAGTTATCATGCCAAAATTGTTGAATTTCCTTCTTTACATTATCAGTTAGCTTCTTATCAACATGTGGAATCCTCCCGGAAAAAGCCCATGTATCATTTTGAAGAGGATCATCTATTCTTTCTCTTCTTGCAAGTGCTCTATCCAAAGTTTTACAATTTAAGTCAAAATCAATACAAGTTTGTCTCATAAAGCGAGCCTTTTTCAATTGATGGCTTACTAGGGCGGTTGTAATGACTCTCCGAGCAGCTCTCTTATCTTTTTCCTTGTTATTTTTTCCAATAGACTCGAGAGCATTAAAAATATTTCAGACAATAATAGATTTTTTTCGGTTCTCTTGTTCACACGAATCTTCAATTTGGCTAGTAAAGGTCTCATCTTTTGCATCTTTAGCAATTGTACAAAAATTTGGCATTGCTCGGTCAATGTCTTATCGCTAAAATATTGGTTGAAAAGTATTCTAGCCCACAACCGAACAGTTCGTGTTGACCTCTTGCCTTCAAAATTGTTTATAATGTTATCATCAATTTCAACTAACCACTTAGGGGTCCTTGAAGGTCTTGAATTTGGAATATGTCTTTCTTCCACACAAGGTTCTTCATTTCTCGTGTAATATGGTGAAACATAATTTACACTTGCTTCAATTTTATGTTCAACATCTTCATTTCGAACATTTTCAATATCATGTTCAACATCTTCAATTCCAACATTTTCATTATCAATTTCAATATTTTTCATTCCCAATTTCTATACCATGTTCAACATCTTCAATTCCAACATTTTCACCTTGAAAATTTTCAATATCAATTTGAACATTTTCATTCCCAATTTCAATATCATGTTCTACATTTTCACCTTGAACATATTCAATTTCCTCTTCACTTGAAAAACCATAGGGCTCAGGTTCACCAATATTTAACATACCTTGTATTTTCTTCCTATGACCTTCTCTATCTCTTTGTCTATATCCTTCAATTTGTTCTTTTGTCCACTTTCTCTTATGTTTTTTCTTCTGACGACTGTTACTCCCCATTATACCAAATAAAAGATGCTAAAAAATCATTATGTATGACAAATTTGAGTACAAGATGCTCCAAAAATTTTATCATTATCTCTTCCTATCTGAAACCACACGTTTGTCACTTGCAAACAAAATGTAGGGTCCATTGGAATGCACAAAAATGGCCCACATGCGGTTTTTCTATGATCCACAAATCCGATATCCGATATAATTGGATATCTAATTTATAAAAAATGTTCTGCAATGGTAAGATTTTAGCTCTACACATCGAAGTTTCACAAATCGGAAATCCAATTTTTAAATACATAGACCTAAGGGTTAATGGTAGAGAGTGGGAGAGAGGGAGGAGAGTGGGAGGGAGAGAGGGAGAGAGAGGGAGAGGGAGGGAAAGGGAGAGGGAGAGAGTGAGAGGGAGAGTGAGGAGAGAGAGGAGAGGAGGAGGATCAAGGGAGAGGGAGAGAGGACCAGTGAGGAGGGAGAGAGGGAGGATAGGAGAGAGAGGAGAGGAGAGAGGAGAGAGGAGAGGGAGGAGATTGAGGGGAGAGAGGAGCAGGAGTCGGAGAGGGAGGAGGGAGGAGGAGAGGAGAGAGCGAGGAGATAGAGAGGGAGAGAGGAGAGGGAGAGGAGGAGGAGAGGGGAAAGAGTGAGAGGAGAGGGAGAGGAGAGGAGAGGAGAGGAGAGGAGAGGAGGGAGGGAGAGGGAGAGAGAGATAGGGAGGGAGAGGGAAAGGAAGAGAGTGAGGGAGAGAGGGAGAGGGAGAGAGGGAGAGGAAGAGAGGGACAAGGAGAGAGGGAGGGGGAGAGGGTGAGGGAGAAGGAGCGGGAGGGGGAAGGCGAGGGCAAGAGGAAGAGGGAGAGGGAGGGTTGGAGAGAGGGCGAGGGTGGGGGAGGGAGAAGGAGAGGGAGAGGGAGGGAGAGGAAGAGAGGGACAAGGAGAGAGGGAGGGAGAGGGAGGAGAGGAAAAGAGAGAGACAGAGAGAGAGGTGAGTGGAGGAGAGGAGGAGACAAGGAGAGGGACAGGAGAGGGCACAGAGAGGAGGAAGACCAAGGAGGAGAGGAAGGAGTGGATAAAGGAAAAAGGAAAGGAGGTGGAGGGAGAGGGTGGAGAGGACAGGAGGAGGATAGTGGAGGAAAGAGAGTGAGAGGGAGAGGAGAGGAGGAGAGTTGGAGGGAGAGAGGGAGGGAGAGGGAGGGAGAGGGAGAGGGAGAGGGAGAGTGGGAGAGTGATAGAGTGAGAGGGAGAGAGGGTTTATAGTTGAGGGAGAGAGGGAGAGGGAGAGAGAGAGAGGGACAAATAGAAGGAGGGAGAGTGGGAGGGAGAGAGGGAGGGATATGAAGAGAGAGGGGGGGGAGAGAGGGAGAGAGGGAGAGGGGAGAGTGAGAGTGTGAGAGGGAGAGTGG